>JAOVVA010000036.1:8091357-8102355 GCA_028565275.1 Leiocassis micropogon | reverse complement strand
ACCATGACCACCATGTTTTAAAATAGTGAGCATGTGTTGTACTGTAAGTTTGTGACAACACTTTATGACTGAAGTCTCATTACAATGTTGTGCGTTGAGATTGTGAGTAGAGCATCTGTCTGAGCCGGTTATATAAGAAAAAAAACAAACAAACAAACAAAATGGAGCGTTTCCATCAGCAAGACTTACTCTTAGTGTCCATGATGGACACTATTTCACTAAATAGTACTCTTTTGAAAGCTGAAGATACAGTGAGGCATTTGATCTCATGCAGCACTGCATTATGGATGTGACCCCTAGCTAACAGCATGCTCATCATCCCATCTCTCCTAGCCAACTCCTTGCTAAAATCGGGTTAGGTCTCGGTTAAAACGATTAAAATGAAAATAAGATTGTTCTGTTTCGTCCCCCAATTTCCCCCCCAACCGCTCACCAAGGCACAGGAGGTCAGCGGCCGTCCCCGTCCACAGTACAGTCCCACAGCTCAGGTTAGTCAAAGAACCCTGTGAGCACTGGTGCAGAACCTCTCCCTGAATATGAAAAGACCCATCTGTGTTTTTTTCTTTTCCATGTTAACTAGCCAGAATAACAATAGTGATGTAGGGCAGGACAAAGGAAGAAGCTCATAATCAAGGAAGTGAGCGGTGAGGGACGAAACAATAGCCGTGAGATTTAACTGTCAGGCACTTTCCTGAAACAATGCCCTGGATGGATCCCCGCAGAGATGCAAAAGGAAAAGGTTAAATAGTCAAAAGTTATAGTGCTTATAGCTTTGCTTTAGCTCATGTTGTTTTTATTTATTTATTTATTTTACACCGTTCTGTCTATCCATGGTGGACGTCAAAAAGTATGAAATAGGACTTTTTCTTTTTTTCTTTTAAGGTGTAACCTCGTTAGGAACTGATCAGTGACTACCACATCACCCGCATCAGTTTCCTGTTTGCTTCATGGGCTTTAACATTACTTTGTAAAATTGAAAATGCATAAAGTAAAAGCCTTGAAGAGAAATGAGAAAATCAATGTAATTTCCTGAAAATGTTTCATCCTGGAAATATAGTATTCCGTCATTAGTAGAGATGGGGGGATAAAATCGATTCACGTATAGAAATTCTTTTTTTCTTCCTTTTTTTTGCCGCAATTCGTGTCTGTCACATCACCACACAAATGTACGAAATGTAATTTTTTAAAATTCATTTTAAATTTAGATGTCTATGTATTTGAGTTGGTAAAATATCACCTACAGGTGGCGCACTCTAAACTATTCACACTTTTCACACTATTCATGCTGAGTTTGTTTAGAATTATAATAAAATAAATGACAAAACAAAAAAAAACATATATTAAATCATGATATTTATAAAACCTGGATCGCAACACACATGGAATCGGCACCATGGTATCATGATATTATTGTATTCCTGGTGATTAACGTCCGCCGTCTCTGGTCCCCAAACAGGTAGGCAGACCGGCTACACTGAATCCCTCCTTGTGTGCGTGTGTCCATGGTGTCCATGGCGATGAACTGATGTGAAATCTGGGATAAAATCTTCTCCCTTGTCCTTTTGTCCCCAATGCTTCCTGGAATGGGCTCCTAATCCACCGCAGCTCTGACCAGGATCAAAATGAAAAACGTTCAAATGAATGACGTGTGGTACGTTTGCTTTATCTTGTGTACCGTACGGCAGCTCGCTCTGGTTGCTTTAGTGTCACATGTGATGTGATGAAGACATAAATGTGTCGTCCTGTTCTCAGAGAGAGGTGAAGGTCAGTATTCTTCCTGAATTCTTTCCAGATAGGAGAAGTGGAGATTTCTTTCATACATTTCACGTCGAGTCATTTAGACGAGTTATAAGGGCTCATGTTACCTTCTTCACGTTTTTTAGAAGAGAACACATTTCAGTTTTAAAGTCCATGATGAGGATGTCGGTAGACGGTGGAGTCTTTTCAAGAATGAAAGAGTTATTGTGTTTACATGGAAATGTCTCTCGAGAAGTGTCCACTGTCATGCACGTGTGTAACCTGGCATGGGCTTTGGTTCCAGCGTGGATGCTGTTGTAAATGAACAGGGCGGCCGATGGTTGCAAGTCTGTTTAGTGTTTGTGCTGAATGATTTTTACGCTTCTAGTCATGGTGTTTATACAGATTTAATTTGTGTTAGATAAATGTTTTACTTTGTTTTTTTCTCAAGTCCCTGATTCCGCTCATGCTTATGGATTCCCTTGTAATCAGTTAACTTGCCGAGATGGATCTTTGTGCTTCATGTGTGCTCTCTCTCTCTCTCTCTCTCTCTCTCTCTTCCGTTTCTTTTTTCCAGGTACCACACGGCCACCACGAGACTGCGAGGTTCCAGGGGTGGATTACAACTTCCTGTCCGTGCAGGAGTTCCTGGAGCTCGAGCAGTGCGGAACCCTTTTGGAAATAGGAACGTACGAAGGTGCGTGAGTTTACTGTTTACTGCGGACAAACTAACGGAACACATATTCATTCCCCTGTCCTGTCATCACCGACATGATGAAATGGAAAGTAGTGGTGTTGATTACGTGGATGGAACGGAAATAAACACACACACACACACACGCACACACACATGCGCTTTCACACAGGTGCAGGGATGTTGTTGCCTTGCCTTGGCATACACAGATTCTGCTGCACAGGAAGGTAGGGACATGTCCACACAGGCATGTACACACACACACACACACACACACACACACCACACACAGAGAAATAAATGTTCTGTCCTCATAGTCCTTCTGGTGGCAACTGACTTTGGCACTCAGCTCTAATCTGTCTGGCACTGTGTGTGTGTGTGTGTGTGTGTGTGTCGCTTCTCTCTCTCTCCCCCTCCCTCTCTCACCCTCACCCTCTCTCTCTCTCTCTCTCTCTCTCTCTCTCTCTTCCCCGTGTTACTTGACCACAGTCAGGTGACTTGAAATTTCGCCCCACAAGCAACAACAACAAACTATCATAACCAAACTATTGAATCCTGAACTACAGCGTCAACATCAACAGGTGATCAAAAAATTTAAAGAGAAATGACAACAGATTTGTCCGGATCTCACTCACACACACACACACACACACACACACACACACTCCATTATCGTACAGAAAAACACAACTGAGTCTGCGAGAAAAGCTTCCCTCCATTTCTTTACCATTTCATCCCACACATTGTTCTGGAACATTCTGCTTCATCGTAGCTCGCTCTCGCACCCTCTCTCTTTCTTTCTCTCTCTCACCCTCTCTCTCTCTCTTTCTCTCTCTCACCTTCTCTCTCTCTTTCTCTCTCACCCTCTCTCTCTTTCTCTGTCTCACCCTCTCTCTCTCTCTTTCTCTGTCTCACCTTCTCTCTCTCTTTCTCTCTCACTCTCTCTCTCTCTTTCTCTGTCTCACCTTCTCTCTCTCTTTCTCTCTCACCCTCTCTCTCTCTCTTTCTCTGTCTCACCCTCTCTCTCTCTTTCTCTCTCTCACCCTCTCTCTCTCTTTCTCTGTCTCACCCTCTCTCTCTCTTTCTCTGTCTCACCCTCTCTCTCTCTCTTTCTCTCTCTCACCCTCTCTCTCTCTCTTTCTCTCTCTCACCCTCTCTCTCTCTCTTTCTCTCTCTCTCACCCTCTCTCTCTGTCTCCTTTCTAAACTTTAACATTCTCTGTGGATCCCTTGTTTCCTAGGTAACTATTATGGGACACCCAAGCCACCCAGCGAGCCCCGCAGTGGGACAGTGATTACTCAGGATGCTTTGCGACACGCCCTTTTTGGCTCCTGGAATTCCACGCCCAAGCGCACAAAGTCCTACACCGATATACATCATGCTCGAGTAGCGCCAGATGAGCAGACAGGAGATGCAGACTTCAGCACAGACATGAATAACGCTTTTACAGGTACGCCCGTGTCCGAGAGCACGCATGCGTGTGAAGTAGGGCCGTGACCGAATATTTATTTGTTTTAGGTTCACAGGGCATCTGGTTGAGACTAGAGATGTGTATCAGGACTGGGACAAAAATAGTCACACAGGAGGGAGGATATAGGTCTTTTTTTTCTTTGTTTGTTTGTTTGTTTGTTTTTTGGGTGGGGTTTGGGCAGGAGATCAGAGATATGAACTGCACATCTCCTATTGAAACCAGTTAAGAGCTAGAGTGATGAAAAACTAGTAATTTTTAAAAAATGTTAGTGTGTTTCAGTATTTCTGGTTGTATAGTGGTTTAAGGCATCACTGCTTTACGTTACAATTTAAAAACCAGTACCAGAATTTGGAGTATTAAACATAAAAACGATGTATATACATTGTGTTACACCCCTAATGTGTGTGTGTGTGTGTGTGTGTGTGTTGGTGACGGAGAGAAAGAAAGCGAGAGAGGTCATTGTAATGTTATTGTTGCTGTTATGTGAGCACAGGGAAGGTCCATCTGGTGTGTGTGTGTGTGTGTGTGGTGGGGTGTTTGTGTGTGAATAATCAAATCACATGTAGAGACTGGGACCCTCTACTCATTCTCATGTGTGTCTGTGTGTGTGTCTGTGTGTGTGTGTGTGTTTTTGTCCCAGTCCTGATACATGGTGTGTGTGTGTGTCTGTGTGTGTGTCTGTGTGTGTGTCTGTGTGTGTGTCTGTGTGTGTGTCTGTGTGTGTGTCTGTGTTTTTGTCCCAGTCCTGATACACGGTGTGTGTGTGTGTGTGTGTGTGTGTGTCTGTGTGTGTGTGATAGTAAAAGATAATGTGAGGCGATTATAACAAGAGTAAGCTGATCGTTTGCACTTTGAAACTGTAGCATCTTTATACTTCATCACTTCAAACAGGAAGTGTTTCAGCAACTCACTATAAACTTCCTGCGGCTGTCGATCGCAGGGCGAACATGAGATGCTGTGGGTGACTTTCGTTCCACTACAGTCTGATACGATGTGTGTCCGACTGCTATGAAAGTCCCACCGAATAAACTCACATTTGAACAGTTTTAGCTCCGCGTGTGGTCCTGATTCTGATTATAGACAGAACCGATGATGTTTGATCTGGGTCACATTTGGTAACATGGCGCTAAAGTGAACATGTCAAACTTGATTTTTTTCCCGAGGTTGTCTGTAGAACAATTACTGAAAACTATTTGTTTTTTCAAATAAGCTAGGTCGGCTAGGTAGTTAAAAACCGGAGATGAGAATCAGTCCAGTCTCCACCTGATACGATGATATCACGATATCTAGATGCTGATCCAATTAATATTACAATTTTAAAACCTTGAACCTTTAAAAAATAAAAAGTTGTCATAAAACATTTTCTCACTTAAAAACCAAGCGCAGGATTTATTCAATACAAACTAATTTAAAATTTAGAAACAAAAAGTAAAATTCCTGCTAAGCAGCATCTATCTCTGCCATCCGCCATAATTATTATTTCTAAGCAAACTTGGCAAATAGTTCACTCCTTCCACACGGGATGCCAGTGTTTGAATAGTTCAGAGTGGACCGCCTGAAGGATTATAAAGAAACGAATATCATCTCAAATGCCTCCAAAGTCTTGAGTCTACGGATGGCTCCTAACACGCCTGTTTCGCGACTGATTAGCACACGCGGTGTTTTGAGTCTGATGTAATGAGTGGGGTTTGAGACTAATTAGCTCGCACCACTCGCACCAGACTAATTAGCTTGCACACTCGGCACAGAATCGGTTATGTAAAATGTGATCGGTCGGTGTTAATCAAACTGAAAAATACCAAGTTCTGGTCATTGACGGATCGACCGATGCATTTCTATTGTAAGTGTAATAAATCATCTAAAAACTGATTTTGGAACGATACACGAATCGACACACAACAGAATCGCGATTTATAACTGAATTAATCTCTGCTAAAAACTGAACAAACTGCCAGATGATCAGTGACATGTACTGTATAATCAGGGACAGTTATACTGTACTAATCAACTGCTCAGTTAAAGTGTCTGCTGTGACCTCAGATTCCTGTTCTTGACCCACTCGAGTGAAACTTGATGCAGTTTTCTGCTTTTCCACCTCAAGATCTGAGATGCTTTTTATTCTCACCGTGGTTGTAAACAGTGATTATTTGAGTTTCTCTAGCCTCCCTGACAGCGTGACCCAGTCTGTCTAACCTCACTCATCAACAAGGTGTTTCCACCCACTGAACTGTCTCCATTCTGTATAAACTCTTGGGTGGAAAGGGTCGGCTTGATCTCTCTTCGGTTTCTACAAAACCCAAATCAGTCCGTCGTGCAACGCAAATCGTGCCATGGTGTTGATGTGATGTTTGATGTGAACATTCCCCGAGGCTCTTGACCTACCACATGATTTTTTTTGTGCATGACGATGCATTGCTGTGTGATTGTCTGATCAGATAATTGCATGAATGAGTAGGTGTACAGTACTTTGAGAGGTTTGGCTACCGCTGAATAAATCACTGACCATATGTCTAGTCTCTGTTTGTTAGTCAGTTAGCTGTTAGGGACGGTAAGAAGACATGGAGGCGTTTCATGCCAGACTCTATAAACGTGCATCTGTTATCGGAGTTAAGTTGTAGAGATTTTTTCCTACTTTAGACAGGTTTATTAGTGTTACCAGACAGGAAAGGGTGCGTACAGGTCATTGTGTGATGGTTAAAGTCTTGTTTAGAGGTTCTTTATTAGCTCTGATAAAACTGATAAATATCTATAAGTACTCATGCTGTGAGTGTATTAGTTTGCATGTCGGAGTGGGTGTGCAATTATTAGCACAAAGACTAATTATTAGCACTCTCCTTGAGAACCTGGTTTAGGCACTGGGCCAAGAGAAAGTGACCTGAGTTCTAGCTTCATGTGTGTGTGTGTGTGTGTGTGTGTGTGTTGCCACATGTGTTGGTGTTTATTTCTGTGTTGCCATTCCATGCAACTATAAACCTTCTCTCTTGTGTCTCCTCCTACCTTTTGTGTTTGTATCACCTTAGCACGTAGTCTATTCCCCTCTCCCCTGTTCACAGGAGACTCCAGCCGGCAGGAAGTGCACGCCCCTTCCAGCGCGCTCAACAACGTGGCTGCGTCTCCCGCGGCGACCATGGCCGGCTCCCATCATCCTCAGCTGCCCTTGGAGGAAGACCCGCTCGGGCCGTTGCCTGACAACTGGGAGATGGCCTACACCGAGAACGGAGAGGTCTACTTCATAGAGTGAGCGCTACAGTACATTACACGGTGCAATAGCAAAGACAGAAGGCAACCTAATTATCCACAAGACAGCATTAAGAGTTGGAACTTTATTGAATCTGTGATGCATTTCAAAGCTGTGTTGCTGACCCGTGTGGCCCCATGATGAGGAGAGGTTTTATTTCAGTTGGAAGTGAGTTTTGTTTTCCCAGCACCGTTACCGTCTTCATTTACGCATCATCTCGAGTTACTGATCACACACGGAAGGGCGTTACAGAGAACAAAGATTTATTGGCGAACAGACAGACTTCTCATTAATAACCTGGGACACATTACATCGAAATTGAGGATGTCATATCGGCTAAAATTACAGTCTGGGAAAAAATCATAGCAATAAATCATTCATTATTGGAATAGTTTTAGAGGTTCAGAGATATATGACAGACAATTTCAACCCCTCATGTCTCTGTTGACTTGTGAAGAATTAGTCCTTATTGAGCTCCAAAGTGATGCAAGAGAGATTTTTAAATTATGATTTTTTTTATCTCAGTATAAATTACTATTACATAATATTTATTGTAAATGTATATATTTTTTAATTTCTAGGTAGCCAAAAGTGGCCACTCTGTCTATCTTGTCAGTCACAGCTATGTTAGCCAATCATTCGGTATCTGTATTCTCGTGTATGCCGAAGAGGACAGACGGTACTTTCTTCAGTAATGATTTAACATTTCTTTTTAGAAATATCACTTGTTAACCTTCGCTCTCTTTGATTGGTAACTGTTGTAAGATAAGTGAGAGCTGACTGGTGGGTGGTAATTCATCCCTAATTTGTGACGTAGGAAAAAAGGCTTCATCGTCCTTAACAAGGGGACATAAGCAGACCAAAGCAGAAGGTAGTTTACACCTGCCGGATGTTGTTCAGTTCTCATTAAATGCTGCCTCAGCACTACCAGTGTTATAAGTACTTAAAACTTCACCCCTTTCTACAACCGACAAATTTCTGTTCTTTCTTTCAGCCACAACACAAAGACAACCTCATGGATGGATCCTCGCTGTCAGGACAAACAGCAAAAGCCTTTAGAAGAGTGTGAAGACGATGGTAAGAACAAGAAACACAGTGATAATTCGCATTCTCAGTGTTAACCAGAGTTGAAAATGAAATCGCTGCACTGTACAGGAGCTGCAATATCTAGTGTGAAGGCTTCATAACTAAGGACTTGCTCTTTGTAACCAGACACCAGGTCTTTGTGTTGATTCTGTACACACTTTTTTTTCCGATCAAGGGATTTAATTAAGCGCATTAGACCAAGGTTGATATTCGATACGCTTTCTCTGGGTTTTAAAACTTTCTTCTTTTTTTTTTTTTTCATCAAGCACACTTTTTAAAAAACCTGAAGTTTTACATGACACATTGCACATTTTGGCCTTGCTATTTATAAACACAACCCACTTTAAATTCCCTAAAAGTAAAGATTAATATGGGTTTAATGACAGTCGGAGGAGGATTTCAGCTACTCATTATCCATAGTGTCCTGTTTCAAGACAGACCACACAACCTCCGGTTCGAAGATTTCATTAACTGTATTTTAATAATAACCTGCAGAATTTTCATAGAGGCTAAAAACTAGATGAAGCTTGTGAAAACCTATTAAACGTAAAACAGAGGTCGCTGAAGGTGATGTGCTTAGACATAATGAGAAACACGTTGCTTTCCAGGTACAACAACACTGACACTTAAAAATCATTTAAGCTAACATGATCCTGCTTATGGGATGTTTGCAGAATGAAGAAAAATCATGTCTTTGGCTTTTAAGGGTTTCATTTCAGAATATAGGAAATAGTGCCACCTGGTGGAGATTTATAAAATAATAATAATTTAAAACAAAAACACTGTATATATCACGTGACCGGTTTAAATGATGAGAATTATAACAAGGAAATATTATTTTACAGCCTGGAATCAATAATCTGCTTGTCTTTCTTTTCTCCCTCGCTTTTCATCTTCCTTATTTCTTTTTCCCCTTTTGGAGAAGAAGGCGTGCACACTGAGGAGACAGAACTTGATAGGAACTTGATTGAACTCGGTAGGTCTTCTTTCTTCTCTTCCTCCGGTGCGCTGCACTCCCCCTTTTCAGTCTGCTCGCTTGCCATTAGCAGGCCTTAAGCCAGGCTTACACTGTAGGACGAGAGAAATCTTGTCATCTCTGACTGCTGTTCCACACCGCATGACTCGATCTCACAAGTTGAGCTTGACGGTGGGCGACATGTCCCAAAGGTGACGCGCTGTACAAAGTCAAACAAGCTGGTCCCTAGCACTTGTGTTTGTCCTTTTTGACCTAGGGACAGACACCATTTCAGATCATTTGAGCCGCAGGATTTGGCACAGGTTTTATGCAGGATGCCCTTCCTGTCATAACCCACCCATTTTCTTAGACTTAGGACTGGCAGTGCATGTGGTTTTGGGTTAAGGGTCTTTGCAGTGGCAGGGCTTGAACCCCTAACCATCTGATACACAAAACACCGTCCAAATAACTCATCCTGCTGTTGCTAACAAAAGCTTTAGCATGTTCTCTGAGATTCATCAGATATCAGATTATGATACAGCTCATAGTATGCAATGTTATTTCAGTTAGAAATTTGAACACATCTATAGTGGTTTACTCTACAGTGTAAGCCTGGCTTTAATGAACTTAATTTTGTTCCTATTCGATGTCCTCTTTATAAGACATGTGCTGTTAGATGCTATTAAAACCATCGGATTGTGGGAAATTCTGTTATTCTGTGAATAAACCGAATAAACAATCATAAAAATGATTCCTACGTACTTTTAGCGTATACGTGTGTCACATTTAGTTATGTATTATTTTTGTTTACATTTAAATGAGGTAACTCCAAAGCATGTGGTTCAGAAGACTGTCACTTAAAGATACAGAAGCACGATCGAGTGTTTCTGGTGAAAGCTGACATTAACAAAGAGTGTGGGTGGGTTAAAGATTAAACTAAGATCAAAGTTTTTATCCTTAGGCTTAGTATTATGTTTTTTTGTTTGGCCTGTAGATGGTACCGCAGTATGTAAGGTATTAGAAGCACAGCAAAATGATGACGATGTTGTGTACGTAGTAGCAGTCCAATTAGAAAGACGAAGCCAGGAGTATATGTACCTGTATATATATATATATATACACGTCTTATATTAATATTTCTGTGTAGCATGATGTAGTGTAGTGATACAAAAAGTGTCCAATTAGTGTGCAGTTGAATTCACAGCTTTGCTGCTGATTTATCCTTTGAATTGCTTATAGTACATGCACGGCTTAGAACGAGTCTGAAGGACAAATCCATCCTTATTGCTCACCCGTCCGAGTAGACCGAATCAGAGAGCGATGTGTGAAACAGGAGGAAGAGTCGGATTAGAGTGAGGCACTTAGAGTGGGTATGGATTGTGTAATGTAGTCTGCTGCATCGTGTTCAGCAATCAGGCTGTTAATGAGTCCACGTGAAACCCAGTACAGTCTACTGCTCAAGTGCTAATGACACTCTATTAGTCGGGGAGCTGAGAACGTAGATATGTGTGTGTGTGTGTGTGTGGAGTAGGTGCAAGGACATATACTTGCAGGTCTTAGTGTTGGCTTTTTTATAATGTGTGGATGTATACAGCGGAATGCACAAAAAGCTGTAGAAAAGTTATATATATATATATAATATATAATAGATTTATATTTATATATTTATTATACAGGGAAACCTCAGATTGCGAATGTTCCGCAAGACGAGCAAAGATTTTTAATAAATTTTGACTTTTTGAAAACGAACAAGTCTTGGTTTACGAGTACCGAGTATCATGTATCACGCATGCGCTTCTTGTTTTGACGCCGAGCGT
>JAOVVA010000036.1:8080998-8091257 GCA_028565275.1 Leiocassis micropogon | reverse complement strand
ATTGTGTAAGATGTGAAGGGGGAGAGGGGGAGCTTACTTTAGATTCACACACACACACACACACACACACACACACAGCGCCTGCACGCACAAACAGAAACACTTCTGTCGGGATTTATTTTTACTTTTTTTTTAAAGGTAAAGTGCAGGTTAATTAGTTTTATTTTTACTTTATATTTTGTGTTAATTATTTAGATGTGTACATTTTTTTGGGCTGTGGAACGAATAATTTGAGTTTCCATTATTTCTTATGGGAAAATTTGATTTGGTTTACAAGCGTTTTGGAATACGAGCTCACTTCCGGAATGAATTATGCTCGTAATCCAAGGTTCCACTGTATATATAATTATACATTTATGCATAGCCGACTGTTGAAAATAATTTTTATTTTGACTCTATATTTTTTTTTTCTTCCTCTTAACAGAATTACCTCCAGGTTGGGAGAAGATAGATGACCCAGTGTATGGTGTATATTATGTAGAGTAAGTCTAAGCCTCTCATATTTTTCGATCACAACACACACACACACACACACACACACACACACACACACACAAGCAAAAACGTTCTAATTCTTTGGTCTCTAGCTGTGTACTGTATGCCGGGGATTTGTAAGTGTCTGTGCAACAGATCCCCTCACCAGGCCAAGCATTTATTTCAGAGACAATCCCTTTCTTTGTCTCCCTCTATCTCTCTCTCTCTCTCTCTCTCTCTTTCTTTGTATGTGTGTCTCTCTATTAGTCACGTAAACAGAAAGACACAGTATGAGAACCCGGTGTTGGAGGCTAGACGTAAGAAGCAAGTTGATATCCAGCAGCCACCAGAAGGTGAGCGCTACGTCAGAGGTTCGTTCAACTTTTTCTCTCTCTCTATTTCATTGTCACTCTATTGTCTGGCACAATGTCGCATGTCTTTGATTGCATCAGTCATTCAGTTGTAGCCTGATCATTTATTTTTCAGTTGAATGCTTCACTACATAGTGGTTATTTAGCATTATACAATAACCTGGTCCACACTAGCTTTAATTCATTATTGACTACCTTCTTTTAAATAAGGAAAGCTTTCATTCTAAATGCTAATGTAATCTATTGAACCTTAAGATAAGTAGATAAATGTTTTTAAAGGGCTCTTTTTAACGATACTGTGGCTGGATTTCAAGCTTTGATTAATTTTACTGTCTTCCTATGTTGATATATTTGTGTTGGGGCTGACTGAGCCTTGAACATAATAATAATAAAAAAAATTATAAAGAGCAGTAAAATTATCAGACTGGAAACTTTTCCCTAGACTAATTTGAGTAAAACTGTCATCATGTCAAGCTTATTTAGTATACAGTAAGTTTATAGGGAGAGAAAAAAAAATACCAACGATGCTGCAGTGTAAATTATTTATTAATATGCTAAACCTTTAAGTGATGTATAAAAATAAACATCATATTCACTTAGTTACGAAGTTACATAGATCCATTTAATTTAAGTAATTTTGTTGGATAGAAAGAACATCCATACTTGACCTGATGATAACTGTTGAACATTTTGGCCAAAAATCTAAAATAGTAAAAAAAAAATAATAATAACAAATTTCACCACCATAAGACACATTGGCTCATAAGAACTGTAAACAGTAATTGTGTAGTAATTTTTCTGGTGAACATTACTTTTTCTAGTAATATTTGTGCATTTTATACATAAAATAACAGCTATTTAATGGCAAAAGTACGAAATGTCTTTTAAACCAGGTGCATACAACACTTTGCATAAGTTTGCACCCACCTTTGTTACAACTTGCGTCAACTTGGCAGACGCCCTTATTTTTATCTTATTACACATCAGAGCAGTTGAGGGTTAACGGCCTTGCTCAACCCGTGCCCTGCCTGGAGCAGTAAAAAGACTCAATTTGTGATTTTTTTTTTTTTTTTTACATTTGACTTTTGTCTAATTGTTTTGTCTTTTGTTGTGCAATTTCTACTGCCACACAAAGGTAATTTAAACAGAGGGCAGCGATAGCTCAGTGTTTGAGACGTTGGACTACTACTCAGAAGGTCACAGTTTCAAGTGCACAGGTTCCTTGCGTAAGGTCCTCAGCCTTCAACTGCTCAAACGTACAATTGTCCAAGACCTGATTTCTTCATTGGGGTTAAATACTTATGCAAGGCAAAAGCACAATTACATATTATGAAACGTTTTCAGTACACTGCCTTTTAAAAAATTTTTAAAAAAAAAAATCACACTGGTCAGTTCATGAGAAAAATTCACGTGCCATCTCACATGACACCCAGAGTGCCAAAAAAGATATATATATATATATATAAATACTAGACTTTACTATTAAGTGGTTTTCTTGTGGCCACACAGCTGTTCATCCCAATCCTTTAAGATCTCATCACACTGTATGCATATGGAACTGCTCTTACTTTCACTATTGAACATATTATGTTTTTTTACTGTTGACTTTTTTAGCATGCAACTTCACCAAGTGATTAAGTGACCATGACTATATTTCTTCCACAAAGTTGATAATTCAGCATTATTCTGCTTAACCCATTTCCACTAATTTCACATCTCCTTCGTTGTTTTCTTTGCCTGACGCAGCCCAATAATTTGGCTCTATGGAATGGCGACTTTATAAAAATTTTTTTTTTTTTTGGGCCAGGCATTGTATAATAATAATAATTTATAGCTTGTTGTTTAGCTGTTATAATCTGCTGGGCGTATAAATTCACACAAAGCCTTCACCTCTTTCTCTGTACAGAATGGATAGAGGAGCACTCGTCCGCCGGTGCGCCGATCACTGCGTACATTCCCAACCACTTGGAGACGTACAGAGAGCCTCAGAGTGGCCCACAGCTCCCGCCAGTACCAGGTTGCAAACGTGAGCATCTGTCCTCTGCAAAAGATTGATACAGGAAGAGTATAGGGTTTCTTTGATACATTGTCAGCTAAGCTGCTGCAGAACAAAATCTAAACTAATCCTAAAATAGTCCTAAAAAGTCCTGTCAGGAAGTAAAAAAAAAAAAAGATTTTTATTTTATAGCAGTGAAATAATCCTCCATTGATCTCTTGTTAATTCTGACAGCTGAGACGTGCCAAACAGCATCATTATAGCTTCACATATTTAGTTTTGGTGTAGTATGTTTAAAAAATTGAAGACCTCTTATAAGTGTGTGTGTGTCCGTGTGGGTGTGTATGTGAGTGTAGGAGGGAAGCCGTTCTTCACGAGAGACCCCGCAGAACTCAAGGGCACGTTTATAAGCACCAAACTACTGAAAAGCAGGCGAGGTTTCGGGTTCACGGTGGTAGGAGGAGATGAGCCAGATGAGTTCTTACAAATCAAGAGTCTCATATTAGATGGACCAGCAGCTTTGGATGGCAAGATGGAGACAGGTAAGCGGATACACACATACACAGAACACCAAAACACTAAACAACTGCCTCTTATCTTGATTGAGAAAAATGGTCTGCATGAGATGTCTTCAGATCAGACCTCATGAAAACGTAGATTCCGAACACACACTTCTTGCACACCTTTCCTTCTTCTTAAAGCCTGCTCTTTGTCTCCAGAGATGGGTTTAATTTAGTAATGCAAACATTGAGTTAGGGCTGAAACGATTCGTCAGGTAACTCGAGTAATTCGATTACAAAAAATGATCGAGGCAGAATCTTCTGCCTCAAAGCTTCGTTCAATTAATTTTAAAAACTTGCGTTATGTTTTTGCGCAATTATTTGTTGACGGCGCGCTTTTGACAAAGTGCGCTTCCAGATGCAAGCTGCCAGTAAACACCAACGAAGAAGAAGCACTTACGTCACCCAAAAAAGCGGAAGGAGACGCAAACAGTTTGTATTAATTTGATGGAGCGTTCTGTTGCGGGCTGCAAAATGGAAAGAAGCGATAAAAATGTCAGCGATCTGAGAGATGAAGAAACCAGCAAGAGAAAATGACAGAAATTGTCAGTAAAGGATTATGTTATGCCTGAGCTGTAAATTTTTAAACTTTTAGTTCTGGAAGTTTAGTTGCACATCTTAGTGTTTTTGTATAATTATTTATTTCAACATGTGTCTTAGTTTTTTTTGATCCTTAAAGTCATTTGAAATACCTTTTTTTTTTTAATTTAGTTTTTGCATCTGGTAAAAGGCTTTAAAATAA
Source organism: Leiocassis micropogon (assembly GCA_028565275.1). Lineage (NCBI taxonomy): Eukaryota > Metazoa > Chordata > Actinopteri > Siluriformes > Bagridae > Leiocassis > Leiocassis micropogon. The sequence goes on along the minus strand of JAOVVA010000036.1, from coordinate 8,087,114 downwards.
GTATGTATGGCACTGTAATGCACTTAATTCATCTCAGTCAACTTTAATACTCCTATCTCACTATCTAACCTACGCGGTTTCGCACGGTGGCCGGAAGTACGGTTCATGGTTCACCGCAAGTTTTGGCGCTGCGATTACGGTTCCATCTTTCCAGGCGAAAAATTAACCATGTTTTAGCCGCCTTCAAAAACATGTTTAAACATGTAAAAAAAATTTTAATGGTCCTCGTGGAAGCTTGCGGACCTTGCAGAACGTCGGCGGGCCATCGCGGCGGCTCGCAGTGCCTAACACCGCATCTCACCGCGAGTCAAACCGCATAGGTGAGATGGGGGTATAAGTTATTCCTCGTATTGTGAATAATGACAATGTTTATTATTGATATAATGCTGTATGCAGTTAAAAAATAAAAGTAGATTTTTCTAAAAAGAAAACCAATTAATCTTTGAAGCATGAATAGCAGTTTAAAAAAGCTGTGGTTGGCTGACTGCGTGCGTCTCAGAGGAAGCACGTTTCGACTTTGACCCTCTCCAGTACAGTAGCTGTGGTACGTTGAGTGGGACAGAAAAACAGTTCTTTGAGTAAGACATTCTGCACATGTGTGCATTCTGACATCTAAAGCCACCATTCCGTTGTACACATGTAAGCGGCTCTATACATTCACTACACACACACACACACACACACACACACACACCCAGTCCCAGACTTTTCCTTTTAAACATCCAGCTCAAGTGCTTTCACGTCTGTGTTTTCTCCAGGTGATGTCATCGTCAGTGTCAATGACACCATCGTTCTGGGCTACACACATGCTCAGGTGGTCAAGATCTTCCAGTCCATCCCTATCGGCTCGGCCGTGCAGCTGGAACTGTGCCGTGGCTACCCGCTGCCCTTCGACCCGGATGACCCTAACACCAGCCTGGTGACCTCGGTGGCCATTCTTGACAAAGAGCCCATCATCGTCAACGGCCAAGAAGCCTTCGACCCGCCTCCCTTGGGCCCGTGTCAGACGGGGATGGGTACAGTAGGCCCAGTGGGAATGGAGCCACGCCCCTACAGCCCCACGGCAGAGGGAATGATGATGCCAGAGAGCTACGGTAGCGACGTGGTGACCCTCGCATCGTCCATCGCCACGCAGCCTGAGCTCATCACTGTGCACATGGAGAAAGGTGACAAGGGCTTCGGCTTCACCATCGCAGACTGCGGTGCCATCGGCAGTGCCATCGGGGGCGGGCAGAAGGTCAAGCAAATTGTGGACTACCCGCGCTGTCGCGGCCTGAAAGAGGGTGACATCCTGGTGGAGGTCAACAAGAGGAACGTGCAGAACATGAGCCACAACCAGGTGGTGGAGCTGCTCAGCAAGTGTCCTAAAGGCAGTGAGGTCACCATGCTGGTACAGAGAGGTGAGCGATTTTGTAGGTTAGAAAGGTCTTGGTAGATAACCATAATCCTGGAGATCTACTGCTACTTAATACCAGCTTATCAAAGGGCGTCGTTCAAATGTGTGTTTTTGTTTGTATCGTTTCCGTCGCATCCGCTAATTCACAGGTTGCATTATTAAGAAAAATATTTGACACTAACACCAACTGTGCTCCTGGTCAGGCGTCATTACGGCACCCTGTCAGTGATTATTTTCCTGTAACTGCACCCCTGTCGTGTTCCATCCCTTACATCGCCTGTTAATAATTACTGAGCTGGACAATTACTGTCAGTTTTAATTGTCTAGTCATGAGGCATGCTCTCTGCAGAATATTATCATTAGGTGTTCAGGAGAAGGTCTGAGCCCATGTGATTGTATATTAACCAAACATGCTGCTGTGAAGCCGCCGTGTGTGCAGAATTAATGAACTATTTTCATATGCAATGTCTTTGCAGTGAAGGTATGACTCGGAATGAATGTGTCGGGAAAAAATGCCTTCATTTGACCTTTCGAATGAATGTGGGCCCAGAACTAGCGTGCTCATCGTTAGATATGAGCAGGTGTAGTATGTGAGTTCTGTAGTCCATGTACGTTTGGATTACAGTCAGTATCTCTGATCCTTTCTAAAACATTTCATTCAGAGTGAATCTAGTTAAATGACCAGTTGTCCTTTTTTTGCAGACTCTTGTGTTACTTTTACTATATTAATCTCTTTCCTTATTTGTTAACTAAACACCCAAAGGTTTGGGTTATTATACTGCTGATTGTGTGTATTCAACCCTGGAGCATCATTTCTGCACTAGTGGTTACATTTAGGATTTGCATAGATGTTGCAGATCCCACATCAGCATTATAGAACAGCACTCTGGCACTTCACTCGTATATTGATTTGGGATAAAACCCAGCGGCGCTCCAAATGTAGTGCTGCTGATGTAAACTCAGGTAGTTCAGCTGGAAAGAAGAGAATTAGTCTTTTTTTTTTTTCTTATCATCCACACACAGCCATACACAGATACACCAAGGTGAACCAGGACAGATCAGAGACAGAAAGAGAACATTCGCAGTTGCTATAGCAATAACCCATAAAAACATTTCAAAACATTTCTTTCTAGGATATAAGTGCAGAGAAGGAGTTTCGTTTCCTGAGTTTGATCAAACCTTATTAAACCTGGCACTAAGCGCCGCGTGAATTAGTCGAAAGTGGAGCAGGCACAGGTGTGAACGGGTTTGAGTGTGTCTCAAAGACGCATTGTCACCTGATCACCCAGTGCACATTCGGAGATGCTTTGGGACGCACATGTTCACGTCTCAGTTTTTGTGTGGATCTCCTCAAGCAGAAAATACATTGTCTCTGCGACTGAGACTGTTTGGTAATCGCATGCTCCCTCTAGCTCACGGATAAAGGCATCACTGAAACAGCAGAGACAAAAGGAGCTTTTTTTTTTAGCTTTTTCTGTTGTTTCCTCTCTCAAGTTTCGTTTGCAGATTGTACAGAAGCAGTCCACAAGACAGTCCACTATATAAACTTCTATAATAAATGTGAGGGATGTCTTCCCTTTTAAAAACGATATATGAAATCAGATCAGATGTGTTCACTTCAGATGACTTTGGACAAAAAGGAGATAAAACTGCATGCAGAGTAAGGCTGATTCTGTTCAGTTGCGATTCTTGGCCGATACCAATTACGATTTTTTGACAGTCTGTCCTACCGATGTCGATTTTTGGACGATTCAGATTTTTATACACATAAAACATTTTTAGAACTTTAATATAAAAAAAATATTATATGTGTATAATGAGACATGCATTGTTAAATAACTACCATTTATACTGCACAAGCTTACAGGACTTTTCTTTCAGGAATAAAGTGCAGACGCAGTAGTGCTGTAGTTTCTGTGCGACTGTACTGCTACTATACTTCCGGATATGGATACATCACCCGGCATTTAAACTCATAATCTCTGAATGAATTAAATGGGCCGAGACATAGCTTTTGCTATACGTGGTTGTATGATCGGTTATTTGTGTTGCTGTGTAAATCCATGCATTTATTTGCTTTACAGCGCTGCATTTTCACCCCGCCCTAGATCTTAGCCAGGTTGTAGCATTTCTTTTTTTATTATTATTATTATTTTTTTTTTATTTAGTTTTACACTTGAAATATATTTAACGTTCAAGAAAATTCAATGTTGAATTCACAATTTTATTTTTAGGTTCAGTAAATGCGTGATGTTTCCAAAGTCAGTTCGTGAACAGTAAACAGTCATGCCCTAATACAGAGCTGTCTTTTTGTCAGCTTTATGTCTTTTCTGGGAATATCAGGAGACCGCGGTTGAAGTCCGGCCCAGCATTAGCAATTCATATTTCTCGTGTAAAATAAATCTCAATGTGGATTTTATACTTTGGTGCTGTTGCATCATGGTTGCTTACGGACGGGAGACTCTTTAAATCACCACCTAATTAGTGAAGAGCTCAAGGCTAGTCTCTTCAAGAAGCTGGGAAAAAAATTGCAGATTTCTCTATACTCTGAAATAAGTGTGCACAATTAGGCAGAAGGATCTCGTGCAATGTCGTGCAAAAGCAATTTAATCTCCAAATATGGGCATCGAATAGACCTGTTTTTACCTGCGCGTCCTTTCAAGGGTTGTTTGACTTGAAAAAACAGGCCGCGCAACAGTGTTGGCGTGAAAGAGTCGAGGGCGGTCGGTCATTAAAGAGCCGGTTTCTGTCTCCTCAAGAGTATACACTTTACACATCATTGTTTTCAGTGTGATTTAACTCATGAGCTAATTAAGGCTTCGCGAGCTGAAGAAAGCGTGCTGTAGCACGAACGAAGCTCGTTAGAAATTGCACAGAGCTTCAGATACTGGGGGATTAGACTTTGTGTCAGTTTGACAGGAATAAGCAACGAGGTGGAGAGGATGTACTGGATTAGGAGGGTGTGCTCATGAGTGTGAGGAAGAGGCAAGAGAAGAGTATGTTCAAGGGAGAGAATTTTCTCATGGTCGGGGTTGACATGCGCACACACACACACTACAGAACCGAGGGTGATGCTGTAAATCTCTTCCATCTTGCCTCCTGCTTGTTTCCATGACGATGCTCTACTGCACTGCAGTACAAGTAGAGAGAGAGAGAGAAATCCACAGAGAAGATTCAAGGTTTACTTTCCATCTAGAAACAAAAATACAGCTTTTTTTTTCTTGCATCCACAGCAAACAGACACTCTAGTCAGAGATTAAAGCTTTTTACCAGATTGAGATCTCTAGAACAAATTTATAAGATTATAAATATCAGCGTACTTTATTATAGAGGTTCTCAAAGTACCGGCCAGGGGTTTCTGAATTATACGCACTTGGTGTGTGATTATTATTTTTTTTTTCTTGTTAGAAGCACAACCCATCAGTATCACATTTGTTAGATTAATTGTTATTATATAAGGAGTTATATGCCACAGGGTCCAAAAGTTTGTAAGTACATTGATAATCAGGATCTCTTCTGTTAAAGCGTGTGTTCGGTTGACACTCTGATGGACTCCGTGCCAGCTCGAGTACACACCGCCATTAAAGCAGAATCAAAAACTGCGAAACTCTGAAATTCATATAAATATTTCAAATATTCTCTTAAGATTTTCTCTTTAGTTTTTGCTGATGATATCATGTTGTATGAAGACCACCGCAGCATGGTCCGCCCACAGAGCCCTTACAAGAAAAAGAAAAAAACATTTTTGCAGCCTGGTCCAAAATTTGGTTCCCGTCTCCGAAGCTAGAGGTCCTATTCCCAATTTTTTTTTTTTTTTTTTGTGCGTGTGTGTAACCTATCAGTTAAAAGTACTTTAAGCCATAAAATTATGCATAATTATGGCCGTGGCTGATTTGAGTGATAGCTGCAGATGTCTGCTATGCATCACTCCATCAGATCTAAACATCTAACTGGAATTGTTGTTGCATTTTAACTTACCACAAGAAATGTAGGAGTTGATGCGGGACGTTGTTGTATTATACTTTATCTACATTAGCCTTATTCATAGGGATTAACAGTGATTATACCAGCGCTACATGTAGATAACTGTAGATGAGAAGATGTTTACTTGTCATGATGATTGGAACTGGTTAGAGAGACCCGTCACAAATAAGTGTGAGTATCAGGGGCAGGAATCACATGGACCACCTGATACGATACTATCACAATAACTAGGTGGACATTTTGTTCGTAACATGATTTTATAAACGTTAAATTTTATATATATATATTTTTTTTATATATAATTATATATATATTTTTTTGTTACAATTCCGAACAAATCGAACAAATAATTTGCTCATACCACAGCAAACGCTGAGCTGCCTGCCAATGTGTGAATAGTGTGGAGTGCTCCCTCTATAGGATTATAGAGGAATAACAATGTTTTACACCTCAAACACAAACACATATTAATACAATTTTTTTGGAGTCAGTGTATTGCCACACAAAATACTTGATAGGTGACTGAATTTATTTCTGTTCCCCATCTCTAATCAGTACGCATGTCTCACACGGTTTATTCAGTTTACAAGAAGTGAGAAGAAGAAGCAGAAGAATCAGAGAAGTGGAGAAGAGAGACATGATAGAGACCTGTGGACTTTAACCTCTGTATGTGTGTGCGTGAGTGTGTGCGTGAGTGTGTGCGTGAGTGTGTGCGTGAGTGTGTGCGTGAGTGTGT
>JAOVVA010000036.1:8056420-8076169 GCA_028565275.1 Leiocassis micropogon | reverse complement strand
TATAAAATGTTCTTCCAGGTTCAGAATCACGATCAGATTATCAGAAAAGTTCACTGCTATACATAGATTTCATCACATACTCGCAAAAACACACACACACACACACATTCTGGCTCCTTGTCCACCTCCTCAGAGTGAATGCTAATAAGAATATGCAGCACAGAGACACACAAGCCCTGCATTTCCCATGCTGTTCCATCCACGACGTCCAGAGCGTTCACAGTTCCAGAGCGTAACACAGCAGCACTTAGTGTGATCATCCTACAGTAGCACGTTTAATTATCGTGTGTTCACGAAAGTGTGTGAGAAAACCAGTGGTGTTATTGTTAGTGCGATGTGTACAGAAGTTAGGAGTGGTGTGGGGTAGTATCTTGAAGCTAATTGTATGTTTTAGCATTTAGCATTTACAAATGCATACTGCGTTCAATATAACAGCCATAAACCAAGTCAGTCTATGTTACAACTTACATTATTACAGCGATAAACACTCGTTACTTCACCAGGCTGTTTTTGACATTAATTAAGACAAAAAGACGTGCTTGTCATGCTACTAAAAAAACAAAACAAAAAAAAAAATCACACTGATGTCCAGAATCTCCTTTTTATAGCTTCACTATATCAATAATTATATTCAATTCAATTCAATTCTATTTTATTTATATAGCGCTTTTAATAATGGTCATTGTCTCAAAGCAGCTTCACAAAAATGAAAGAAATTCATTTTTTTCCCCAATAAAAAAATTAAATAAATAATAATAATAATAATAATAATAATAATAAATAATAATAATAATAATAATAAATTGTGTATGTGTGAGAAAAATGTGTATGAATATGTTTGTCTTCACCAAATAAGTTCTAACCTGTCTAATATTAGCTAAGATTATGTGGTTCATCATTCAGAGTCATTCGAGACTGTTCAGTTTGGGTGAAAAAAAGCCCAGGCGATGATGTTCTGCTTCCTCCTCTACTGAGCGGGGGAGGCATTATGTTGTCAGGTCAACCTCGTTAGCGATGTGTCTCAACAAGAAGTGGCTGAGTGTAATAGGATTTGTATGGAATTATCTTTGTAACCAATTAATGAACTGATTAGTGGAGGCATTAGTGTCTCAGTGGTATATTTCTCACCCCACTATATATAGGAAGTCCCAGGTTTACGTCCTAGCCAGTGCGACAGATCAGGCGGCTGGGGATGCAGGACACCCTTACTGCCGGTACCAAGCCTGGATAAAAAACGCAACGGTCGCATTCCTGCCAAAATCATATGTACGTCTTGGACAATCTGCCGTAGAGACCAGTAACGGGAGCAGCCGAAAGATGAACAGACTAGGTTCTGGAGCTCACAGTGTCACGGTCACAGCAAAATCAAATTCCTAAAATAGTTCCTCTTACGTAGCTAGCTTCCTTTCTGTTTGTCTAACACATTTGTGCTCAGGGACCTCATTTCCATCGCACTCTATGATTTTGCCTTCGGGCTAACTTAGCATGTCATTCATCATACATACGCATCACTGTTTCTGAGAGTCTTTTGTCTCAGCTACAAAACCTGGCTGCTTCGGCAGTTTTCATTCCACCGCATACCTTTTTTTTTTTAGAGAGTTCTCTTGGTTTACAGGCAAACTTCTTAGAGTTACATCTGAGACTCGTACAGATGCCTTTGTTTTCAGGACTGAATTAAATTAATGTGATGTGATTTTTGCACAATTTGCGTTGTAAGTATTCCTGTTAAAGTTAAACTTATTCATCCTCAGTGCCCGCTCACCCACACTCCACTTAAGGCATTAATGCTTTTTTTTGTTGTTGTTAAACGATAAACCAGTGTGCTTAATTGAGTCAGGGGACATGATGAAGTAAAACTGTAGACATGGAAGAGTACGAGAGGTAAAGGGATGTTGAGTTCCAGTGGAGTTTTACCCTCTTTACTACTGGAGCTGATTTCCCATTGGGCGGGTGGGATCATCTTTGCCATCATGAAGTTCATTCCAAAGGTGATTCATTTCATTACTTCATGTTTGACACGCCAGATGAAATGACATGATCACTGTCGACGTCGTCTGCAGTCTTTAATCATAAGACATTGCTAAAAGACATCTGATACAATTTATCACCTGATACTTAGGATGTAAATTATTAGTTTAAATTGCCTTACGTTATTATCTAGTGAGAGGACTATTGAGTCGACTAGTTATCAAAAGTTTATACAGGTTTATAAGGAACAGGCAAATTTAATAAAGAGAGCTGCAATGCCGGAGGTATTAGACAGTTCCAGTGGCCATGATGAAATGCAGTAGTGAGCTTATGTTCACGTCACTCACTTCCGATTTTTGTTTGTTCATCGCCATCTTTAACGGCTCTCAGTCACGCTGCACATCTGGATCTGTTAGATTATTTAATCTGAAGGTCAGCTGACAGCTCAGCAGCTGTTCATAATTAGTGTGAAGAAACAACTCTTGTTTCTCATTATTTTGGTAGTGTTTCTTTAAAGAAGCAGAGGGAAAAAAGATCAGATTTTTTGTATGTATATAAAAATATACAGTATATGTGTATACATATGGTATATACGGTTCATATACTGTGTGTTCTGACACCTTTCTATCAGAACAAACATTAACCTTTTCCTCAATTTGAGCTGCAGTAGCTCTTCTATTGGATTGGACTACACGGACCAATAGCCTAGTCACCAATAGCGAGCCTTGGCCACCGATGACCCTGTCTCTAGGTCACTGGTTTTCCTTCCTTGGATCACTTTTGGTATGTCTGTGAACATCCCACCAGAGCTGCAGTTTTGGAGTTGCTCTGACCCAGTTGTCTAGCCATCACAATTTTCCCCTTCTCACAGTAGCTACAGTAAGTGTATCAAAGTTACAATGGCGGCTAGAAGTGGGTGGGATATACAGTATTGGGCAGCAAGTGAACCTTTTTCTTGAGGTTGATGTGTTGGAATCAAAACAGAATGGGCAAGCATAAGGATTTAAGTGACTTTGACACGTTGACCTGAATGCAGGTCTTGAGGGATATTCCTGGTCTGCAATGGTCAGGACATACCAAAAGTCATCCAAGAAAGGAAAACCGGTGAACTTGTGACAGGATCGTGGGTGGCCAAGGCTCACTGGTGCACATGGGGAGTAAAGGCTGGCCCGTGTATTTAGATCCAACAGAAGCGCTAATGTAGATCAAATTGAAGAAAAGGTAAATGCTGGTTGTGATAGAAAAGTGTCAGAACAGTTTCACTGTTACAGTGGTAAAAGGGGTCCGGTACTGTATCTACTCAGTATTAGGCTGGTGGTCATAATAATGTTTAGGCTGATCGGTGTATGTAATATACATATATATTTAAGAGAGGGAGAGAAGTGAATAAGAAAGGAATCGTCTATATCGTCAATTGTCTATATATTTAAAATTGGACAGAAATCGATTTTTGCGTTCATAACTGCTTTGCAAACTTATGCCCCTTTAGTTTCGTAATGTGATTGCAGCCTGAAAGTCTGCAGGAGCGTAAAATGGGAAAGGAGCCAGAGGAAAGGAGCGGTAGAGAACGAGAGAGCACTTTTAACATTTAATGATTTCAGAAAAGAGCGATTCAGAGGCGTGTACTTCGAGGCAGAAATGCAACTCGAACGTTTCCAGTCGTTTCAGCCTGGTCTCTTTTTTTTTCCTCTTTTTTTTCCCCTCTCTCTCTTCGAATCTCTGAAGTCTCCCATGAGTACGAAATACATAAAGAATGAACGCACTTTTTGGTGTGAATATAAAACTGAATATTCATCAGTCGACTGTCTATGGTGTATATTATGAAAGAAGGGAGAAAGTGTCATCACACGTACATTGGGATATATGCTAATGTATCATCTCGGATTCAGGAGGCTGTATTAGCATTCGGATGGAGACAGGAGTGTGCGATTAATCCATGTGGCTGATTGTATTCGACTGGTTTTGCAGAGACGTCTCAGAGTGATGAAAAGCAAGTGTGTACATGTATATGTTAATTAGAGTGGGAGGTGGGATATTAAAAATTGCTCTGTGTGTGTGTGTGTGTGTGTGTGTGTGTGTGTGTGTGTGTGTGTGTGTGTGTGTGTGTGTTTTAGGTGAGGAAGCAAAAGAGAGACAAGGGGTGGAGGGGATATTACCATTTAAGGTGAGAAGAGAGAGAGGGTGAGAGAGAGAGAGAGAGAGACAGAGAGGGAAAATAAAAGTGTCTTGCTTTCAAAGCCGTGGAGGCTGTCTAATGGTCTCATACACACGCGCAGAAAGCAGTCAACGCTCTCCAGGATGCAGCAGCATCCACAGATATCCACATTCCTTCATTCCCCTCTTTTCCTCCCTCCCTTTTTTGCTCCCTCGCTGAGAATCAGAGATTGGTGGAGAAGCGTACAGGCGTCACAGCCGTGCCTCCTCTTCATACATGCTCCCTAAGCACAAGGAGAGAGAAAGAGAGAGAGAGAGAGAGAGAGAGAGAGAGACGGAAGGAGGCAGGGAAAGAGAGCAAGCACTTCGCTCCTTGGGTTTCCGAGGCTGTACACTTGTTTGTCATTATTTCTCTTCTTTTTTTTCTTTTTTTTTTTGGGTGGAGGGCAGGACTATAAAGAGAGGTATTAATGCTTTCTCTTTCTCTGTGCCGCTGTTTCACAGGGGTCGTCCAGCCCAAGAGGAGTCCCAAAGTGGTGGTGAGTTACATCCTAACTGTGTACTGTCTCTCTCTCTTGTCTTCATCGCAGTTTTGTGTTCTGCATCACTTTTGTTATTAGTGTGATAATAATAATAAGGTTGGAATAGTAGGTTGGAAAATCTTTTACAAGGTGATGCAGTGATGATGAGAATAATACAAACCTGTATTTTTAGATATGAATAAAAGTATATTATATACAAGACATTGTGCGTTGTATAGTTTAAGGTCGTTGGTTTGTGTGCCTTCTCTTCTTCCCTCTGCCCTGATTTCATTTCCACTGTTTGTATTTGCAAAGTCACTTTTGCTTTTTTTGAACTGCAAGTGTCACAGGGAGACTTATTCTTCATCCGTGCTACTTTTACTGTCATTACTCCCCACCTTTCCTCCTCTCATTTTTTCAGAATAGTATGAAAGTGTGCTTGTATATGGAGGTAGGGGGAAAAAAAGAGAAACTCTGTGGAAATGTGAGCCTGTGGATCGTTCCTTTTTTTAATTTTTTTTTTTTACCTACTTAGCCAATAGAAAGCGCTGAATCTTATTTCCGTTCCCAAGTGACCACACATGACGAGCCTCTTAAGGTGTCACCTTTGTCTAAAGGCATGAGCCCTTTCTTCATCCGTTTTCCACCTTGACCTGCGCAGACCCATGTTCTACAGGAACCCGAATAGAATAGAATATAGGGATGAGACAAGAGGAGTATTTAAAATAAGCAGTGAATTTCCAAAAGCGCTCTCCACCACTGGTGATCAGAAATGATTTTCCATCTCTAGACGACTAGAAAGCTCATGCAAAGTAATGAGGTAAAAAGCTACAGCGGAATTTCATCTACAGTCTAATGCAGTTCAAATTCTATCAGTGAGTGATTTTTGTTTTTTTAAAGGTCGTTGAAATTAGTGATAACAGCCGGGGTCGTGGTTTAACCCGAGTGACTGAGAGAAAAAGAGAAAGAGTACGCTAAAAAAAAAGAGAGAGAAGTGAATGTGTACTGTAGGCGCTATAGCAACGAGAGAAACTGCTTGATTATTTTATATTGTAGGATCTTACTTTGAGAGCCTTGTAAGTGTGTAAGTCCCAGCAATAAATGGTGCATTTAAAATTTATGGTGATTTCATACTTTTCGGACAGGACTTTCAAATCTAAGCTGTTGTGATCTGATGCTTTGGTAATGTTCACTCAAGTAGATGGAGTGAGGGAGGATCAGGTGAATATTTCTGAAAGGAACAGCAAGGCGTGTGTGGGTTTCAAAGCGACACACATTTTCACACACAGTGATATCTACGTAGAGGCACAAAAAGGATGGCCTTGCATCGCTTACTTCTTCTTTCATTCTTTTCTACCACGTCATTTCATTCCACGTCTGTCTCCAAACACTCCCCCCGCCCCCCCAACCCCATATCCACAATATCACCTGATGTCTATCTCTTTCCATCAGTCATCCTTTGCAGCTCTCTGTTTTGCCTTTGCTAGTAGTTTTTTCACTCATGTCCGAGTCAGAGCTTGTTCCTCCCGCGTTGTCTGTCTGATGTTCTGGGTCAGTTCTAAAGAGCTCGTTAAAACAGGAAGTGAGTTTAGTGATGAGCACTTGCAAAGCAACTCGCTTTCTGTTTCTCTCGCTCTTCCTCCATCCTCCAGCCCAGGGTCACTTGATGATTTACGTGGAGTTGCATCAGAGAAATGTAGAGAGGAGCTGACTTCTGATATTGCAATGTTTATTATTTTTGTTTGTTTTCTAACACATCTCTTTCCTTCTTTCTCTCTTTGCCCTTCGCTCCCATCTTTGTTTTTCTCTCCCACGTCTTTCTTTGTCTGTCAGCAGTTGGAAAGGAAGGACAGCCAGGGAAGCTCCCAGCACAGTGTGTGCAGCCATCGCAGCACCCACACAGACTCACCAGCCCGCGCCGTACCCGCCGTGCCCCCTGTGCCCAGTGAGACGCTGGCAGCTCCGCCCCCAGTGCCTCCTCCTCCGACCCAGCCCCTCCCAAGTTTGCCCCCATTGGAGCCGCCCATCAATGGCACTCTTCAGAAGAAACCAGATCCTTTCAAGATCTGGGCGCAGTCCAGGAGCATGTACGAGAGTCGAAGTGAGTGATGATGGAAAAAGTGGTGAAGGTGCAACTGTAATAATAGGCCATTTTGTTTCATTCCTTCGTACATTACTTATTTCCTACCTTATTACCATATTCCCTAATTTTCTTTTTGCTAAAATTTGCTAAAATTAGAATTAAGAATGAAAGAAAACTAATTATTTCCACCATCAGGGACGTCTGAGCTTCTTTTAGGCTGAAGAACATGCACAGTCTTGATGTTTCTTTATCACTCAGTATCATTTAGTTCACACTCCGATCAGAACTAGACGTCTTACATAATTATCTGTTCTACTGGATGAATAAACAGACCAAAAGACATCCAGTCACTTTTTATAGCAGCTGCATCTTAATTAGACTTCATTATATTTTTTTATATTTAACATGCCAGGTTATGCCACACGAAGTACAATAAGATCTATAAATACTGTGTCATGTTTAGGTTTTACACTTTCTTGCTTTTGGGATAATGATGCATTTGGCATATGTCGAGGTGGAATGTTATATTAGATTATATTTCATTATTTATTTTAAACATACTTTGCGAGGGGGCAGGACAGTTTATGGCTCCATTTATGGTTTTAACATTTTGTGGCTAGATCAGTGCATTTGAAGGCAATTTAGCAATTTTAAGATAAGAAGCCAAATGTCAAAATATGCACTACCAGTCAAAAGATTGAACACACCTTCTAATTAAAAGGGCTTTTCTTGATTCTTATTGTTTTCTTCATTCTAAAACAATGGTCAAGGCAAATCAAAAGTTCAAAATATGCAATAATCTCCTTTAAACAGTTCATACTGAGACGTGTTTACTACTTATGCTCAATGATTTTTGAGGCTGGTGACTCTAAATGAACTTCTCCTCTGCAGCAGGGGTAAAGTTTGATCTTGCTCTCCTTGGAAAGTCATGTTTCATTATGGTGCTTGATGGGTTTTGCAAAGGCAACTATTCCAGAAAAGCTGTAAAGTAAAGTAATAATTAACAGTTTCTGATGATTTTGTTATTTAATTAACCTAATGCCATATTTGTTATTTCATAGTTTGGAAATCTCTAGTATTGTTCTAGAATGAAGAAGATAAATCTGAACTTGTTTCCAAACTCAAATAATTATATATAATAAAAATTTATACACACTTTAACATTAGTTCTCTATGCCCTATTTTACAACTCGAGTTGAATTATGGCAGCAATGTGCAGTTTCATGTTTCCTCTAAAGATGCCATTATTGATGCTATCATATGATCATGATTTTTTGTGCATATATGTTTGATATTGAAGTGTGTATACATTTTTGGGGGGCCCCGTTGTATGCAATTGTTGACAGGAAGAGAGAGAAATCCCATCCTTCTCACACAGAGAGCAGGGTCAGTTTTGCTTTCTTGGTCTCCTGGTTGTACACAGTAGCAGCAGTGTCACCATGTCCGGTCGCATCACTTGGTAAACCAGTTTTTATCTCATTAATATGTCAATCTGTCACTATTTATGAAATCTGAGATGTAAGGAAATTTTACCACTTTACAAGAGTGAAACAGAAAGGAAGGCCTTTTATGTTGAATCTTTTCATAAAAATATTGGACACAAAGTGGTTTAAATGTAGCATGTTATGGACTTGGTAGTACAGTATGTCACATTAACACCTTTAACACACCTACGATTTGTACTCTGTTATATGAAGACTAACCCATTGAAGATTCGATTATTTTTCCTGTGGGCGTGTGGTAACTGTAATGCGATTATCTTTGGGTTCTGATACATGTATGGTATATAGGTAGACTGCCTTGGCAAAAATGTATATGAACGGTAATGTAGGCCTTATTTTGGTTAAAAATTCATATTCTGTTTGTGTGTTTGTTTATATGAGATACATTCTCTCTCTCTCTCTCTCTCTATTTTTCTCTCTCTCTCTTTCTCTCTCTTTTATACATTATGTATGACCCTTTCACATCCTCCCACACATTGTTAGAGACGATATGAGAACCAAGGCTCAACTCTGAAGATGTGATGAAATCTTGTGTCTTATGAGTGGCTGTTCGTTGCAGTAGTATGTGCTAGGAAAATGGCTGGCTTAAATTATACAACAGGATTTGCTGCTTGTTCTATAATCCATCTGTAGATGAACAAGGTGGAAATGTGTGGTTATGACATTAAGTCATGTCACATTTAATGATGAGGATTAATATAATCATTGTGGTCAGTTGGAAAGGCATTCTTTGGCAGGGGAGATATTTTCCTTAGGAAACGCCACTCAGGCTGTATACCAAAGAGTTATGAAATTTTAAAAGGTGCACTTTGTAATCTATAATTCATCTGGAACAGTATTGTAGCTTTTTCTCAGCTCAGGTCAGAATAAGTTCAACTGTGTGTGTTTATGTGTGTGTGTGTGTGCAGGTATGTTTTGCATGGCAGATTGTTCAATAAGAGCAGCATTTGGCGCCTTCCGAGTGCCCGCTGATGCTGCCAGCACCCAGTCAGGCCTGTTAAACGATCCACAAGGAGCAGCTAGGACAGTTAAATGATCGGTGCTGGGTTTTGGGTTGTCCGCCAGGCACTATAGACAAGCTCTTTAAACCACTCGTGCTGAGCTTCCTGTGGTGGCCATTTTGCTGTTCGTCCATGTGGATCTTGTGTCTTGCATTGTGATTGGCTTAGATCCTGCCACTTTTGCTCAGTGTGAGGTCCGATTGGACCAGGGCAGGCTAATGAATCGTGGGAATTGGGACCCATCTGCTGAATTGTCGTCCACCTCACAGTCATTCACACGTGTCCTTGAAGCGGGGCCAGTTTAGCTCCCCTCCCGGCCTGGCTTGCTAACACTTTTGGACCAAAATCCATGAGAATCCCTTTCTCGCCTTCTCAGTGTGCACAGTCATTCAAATGCTCTCACTTGTTTGTCCTGGTAATGTATGATAATAGGATACGTTTGTTTTTAGTAGAAAAATTATAATAGCTGAAATTTTTCTTAAGCATTGCTACAGATTTAGAGAAATACTCCAAAATTATCCTAATGTTACATTGTATATAATTAGGACTGATTGATAATGACCATTAAATTACAAATTACCAATTTAGGCATTTTTGTAAAAAGTATATACAGTATGTGTGTATATATATATATATATATATATTTTTTTTTTTTTTGCTCCTCTGAGATTTCTAACAAGTTTAACTTGGATGTATCTGTTCAGGTACATTTCTATATAGCATGGTTGATTAGTTTTAATAACCATGCTATATACAACAGCTTTCTATTCTAGCTTTGTTTTTGTGATCTCCTCCTCCATTACTTTTTCTCTGACCCCGTTTTATGATTTCTTTAGAGACTGAGAACATATGCGTTAGGGTATGTGTGTGTGAGAGAGAGAGTCAGAGCAAAAAATAGCAGTTGGAGGAACATGAAGTGTGTGTGTGTTTGCAAGTCTGGAAAGCCTTTATTGTGATAGTTTCGATATATAGATCTGTATATGTTGCTTAATAAAGCTTGAACTTGTTTTGCGTATGCCCCATGTTTGTGTGTTTTTTTTTTATATACATACATCTGTTGCAGTATATTTGTCTGTTAACCTTAATCTTTGCATTTGAATATAAGTGCATATTGACAGTATTGCATTATGATAACGCTGGTGAATTTATTCATTCATAAATTATTAATCATTGTATATTTTAGTGCCGGATTCTCAAGAACAAGACATCTTTCTCTGGAGAAAAGACACGGGATTCGGTTTCAGGATCCTTGGTGGGAACGAACCAGGAGAGCCGGTGAGACTTTTCCTCACTCTTAGTTAGAAAATAATCTAAATTCAACACAAATATAAAATTCTAATTCAGTAGTTTGACTTTTTTTGTCCAGACATATCTAAGCAATGTGTTTAAGGCTGCACACCTACAGTAGCTAATGCTTCTTAACAGAACATCTTTATTTGATTATGTCCGATCTCATGTTAATAACACAGGACAGAGAGGTTAATTGTGTGTTTTATTAATACCTTAGATCTACATTGGCCATATAGTGAAGTACGGTGCAGCGGACGAGGATGGGCGCCTGCGCTCCGGGGACGAGCTGATATGTGTGGATGGAACAGCTGTGGTGGGCAAATCCCACCAGTTAGTGGTGCAGCTCATGCAGCAGGCAGCCAAACAGGGCCACGTCAATCTTACAGTCCGTCGCAAAACAAGCTACGGAGGTACACACACACAAATTTAAAAATACACACACCACCTACCAGATACACCAGTTTTTACTTTTAGTTTATTTTTACTTAGTTTGGCTTGAACTACTGTAGGGTCAGAAAAGAAAATACACATATCAGTGGAATAAGAAAAATAAGTAAAGCTTATTTTAAGAAATCTCATCTTTACACATATTCTTATACTACACTTATTCTTATCCTATGCTTATTATATTTCTACACTGGTACACCTATTATATAGTCCATGGTGTTTCCTGATATACTGACTTTCGCCCAACAACTGCTATACAGAATTAGTCAGCTCTCCTCTACCTTGTTCATCACAACTAATTTTATTCATATCAACAGCACTGTTGAATGCTTAATTCAGACTCGTCAGAAGGTTTCTGTTAAATTTCTCTGACAGTTGTTTTGGCAAGGTTTATGGTAATGCGCTTGAACTAATATGTAATTATTCCACAGGACTCAAGCAGGAACTTACACAGCAGGCACTCCATATAAACAGAATAAAATGTGTCATTGTTGATATGGTAAAGTTTTCTGTAGAAGCTTGTTATATAACGTCTATGAGAGGACGCATCATTGTTATCACCAAAGGTTTAACTTTCCAGACACTTCAGGGAGGAGGAAAAAAATTCTATATATTTATATATATATATATTAGAAGAAAAAGTAGAATATTGTAATCAAGTTTATTTTCTTATGTAATTTTATTTAAAAAGTGGAACTTGTATATTCTGCATACTGTACAAGTAAAGTGAAATATCTCAAGCCTTTTTTGTTTTAATTTTGATGATTACATGACTTTCAGGTCATAAAAATACAGAATCTTAAAATATTAGTACTGTATATAAAAAAAAAATAAGGATTTACAAGAAATTCTGAAACCATTTTTTTCAGAATTTCTAAAAATGTACGTTCTATAAAACGGGATTTACAGAAATTCTGAAAGCGTACATTCATTTATGCACTCAGTACTTGGGCGGGCCTTCCTTAGGATCTCATCTTCCTCTTCACAATAGCCCATATATTCTTTATGAGGTTCTGGTCAGTTGAGTTGACTGGACAATTAAGCAGAGTAATTTTATGGGTAGCAGTTAGTGGTAGTTTTGGCACTGAGGGCAAGTGCTAAGTCATGCTGGAAAATTTGGCATCTCCATGAAGCTTGTCAGCAGATAGAAGCAAAAAATCTCCTGGTAGATGACTGCATTGACTTTGGACTTGATAAATCATAGTGGATCAACACCAGCAGATGACATGGCACCCCAAGTCATCACCAACTGTGGAGACTTCACACTGCACTTCAAGCAACTTGGATTCTCTGCCTCTCCACTCTTCCTCCAGACTCTGGGACCTTGATTTCCAAAGGAAATGCAAAATTAACTTTGATCTGGATAGAGGACTTTGGAACACTGAGGAATGTTTCAGGTTCAATAGTTGTAGGCCATTTTGTAAAGACGTCTGTGCATTGCGGCTCCGGATGCACTGACTCTCCCAAGGTCATGAATCAGCTTCTTAAGGCCGTGGTGATTTTCTATTGCTAGTACACCTTACCACACTCTTCCCTTCCAGTCAACTGAATATCCAGGAATATGCGTCAATGGAAAGCATCAGGCTTCAAGTCGAGTCAGCAGTCTTCACCCATGTGTGTACTGTACTAGACCGAGAGATACACAGTATTTAAACTGTACGATAAGTCATTTACTCAAACTTGAAATAAAATATTCTAATATTTTGAGATACAGGATTTTTGACCATTATCACCTGTATGCTGTAACCATCTAAATTAAAAGAGAGACTTTAAACATTTCACTTTACCTGTTGCGTTTTTCATAATATTCTCTTTAAGATGCACTTTAGATAGATAGATAGATAGATAGATATTATGTGTTATTTTTAAGATGAATAAAACTTTGAGACATGCTGTTGCTGTTGCCAGCTGTATTTCTTTAACAACACGCTCCGATGGGTTTCTTTCCTTAAATCATATCCTCATATTGTTGCCTCTTTTCTGTTTCACCCAAGATTACATATTGAAAATAAAACAGTAATGAAATTTAATGTCTTTTTTTTTTGTGTGCAGTGTGCAAGGGTGAGGGAGACGTGCCTCCATCCCCTGCCTCGTCTCACCACAGCAGCACTCAGGCACCATCTCTGACGGAGGAGAAGCGCACGCCGCAGGGCAGCCAGAACTCCTTGAACACGGTCAGCTCGGGCTCAGGCTCCACCAGTGGCATCGGCAGCGGTGGTGGAGGAGGAAGCGGCAGTGCCGTGGTGCCCGCCATGCTGCCCACAGTGCCCACCGCCCTACAGCCTTATGACGTCGAGATCCAAAGGGGCGAGAACGAAGGCTTCGGCTTTGTCATTGTCTCATCTGTGTCACGACCCGATGCCGGCACTACATTCGGTAAGATGGTGTTGCGAGTGAGTCACACAGTCAGCTTTCTCAGCGAGGGCAGAATTGCTGTTTACACAGTGCAGTCGGTAGCTGTCCACACCATTTAGGTAAAGCTAGGGGTGGTTAAATAACATCAGTTAGAGACGGAGGGCAAAAGAGTGTGTGTGTGTGTGTGTGTGCGATCTGCTGCTGCAGTGTCACCACAAGGTCTCACTGGCGATCCCTCACGACCCTCACAGTTCTGTGGAGAATGATAATGATCTCATTATCATAGGCTAAATCGAATGTAATTGATGAGTGTTTGAATGGGCTGCAGCAGATGCTGTGTTTCTGCAGGGTCTGTTCTTAGGGATTCCTAGATAGCATATGTGTGTAAAAAATTTCAAGTAGTGTCGCTGACGTATACTGATTATAGTTGTTTAACATGACAGTTATTTATAAGTCTTGCACCAAACACATGCACCCAGAATCACTCCTGTAACCATGATGAACAGCCAACCAGCTGTGTGATTTAAAGGTAGGCATGCAAATTAAAACCGCACACCTCTCTGTAGCATGGGGGATGAGAGCTCTGTTCTTCCCGAAAAATGACTTCCAGTGACTTGCTACCAGATTCGCTTTATGTCCAATTAACTGGCGACTGATTTGACTAGATTATTTGATTGAATAATGAGTGATGTGGCAGGAGTTGGCTTGGTTGCTTGGTGAATTAATTCCATTTTTCCATTTTTCTCCCCTTTTCTCTGCTTCTTCAATCACGGGGAAACAAATCACTGCCTCTGTCCCACACCGCATCTTTCAATTCATTGCTCTGTTTGTGTTGCACTGGTTCTTCATCGCTGTCTGCTTTCCTGTCTTATCATATACACACCCACACACACGCACACACGCACACAAACACACACACAAACACACAATGCTGTTGATACAGCAGCAGGAAATGCATGTGTGGCCATGCCCCATAAAATAGGGCGGATCATCGAGGCTAGTCCGGCGGATCGCTGTGGGAAACTGAAGGTGGGAGATCGCATCCTCGCCGTTAACGGCTGCTCCATAACCAACAAATCCCACTCGGACATTGTCAACCTGATCAAAGAGGCTGGGAACACGGTCACACTGCGCATCATCCCAGGAGATGGTGAGTTTTCAGAAAGAATGAAACTCAACTTTATATGCAATACATTTTGTTCTACATAAATAGGCCTACAAGGGCTGTTCAAGTCAAACCAGGATTTGTGATGAACTTTCTCCTGAATGAAGGCGTGAAACCAATTGACATTTACAGAAGCCTTCAAGCGCAGCACAGTGATAAGACGAAGTAAAACATTTGAATGGTGTAAACGTTTAAAAAAGGCTGTACAAACATGAATAACGATCTGAGATAGCTACTAAAAGCCCACTGCAGTCGCTCCCCTAAACATTAAGCGAGAGGAACGCCTGATCCTTGAAAATCGATGGATAACTTGCAAAAGGGACACATCTGTCTGAGGAAACTGTACGCACAGTCGGTCATTCACGAACACCACTTGCACATCACAGGAACTTGGCTGGAAATCATTGTCACATTCCCACCCTACAGGCCTGATCTCGCTCTTAGAGCAATAAGAGAAAACTTTAAGAGAAAACTTTCTACCTTGATGGTGTCCATGCACTTGTAAAACGCTGGAATATGTGCATTAGTTTAGCAGAGGATTATATAGAGCCCTAATTTTACTTAATCTGTAAGTACTAAGTACTGGTTTGACTTGGACACCCCTTATAAGTTATAAAAACCTTTTTTTTTTTTTCACTTTTAAGTGTAAAGCAGAGATGTTTTTACACCAGTTAGTGGTGTTTGTACTATGTCACATTGGTGATCAGACATAAAAATAGAAGTATATAAGATCTAGATCAATTAACAAAAATGAAAAAGGAAAATGTAAAAAAGTATATGTTTGTGTTCATAGGCAATGAAAGGGAATATACACATATATACACATATATACTGTAGCTCCTGACGTTTCCTGATTAGCTGAGCACAAACATCTTTAGAACAGAATGGGCATGTATGAACTGCCATTGAGCCATCCAGCTCATAAATCTCTGTGTGAGAATAAGAGAATAGGGCATGCCGCATGCCGAGGACAAATTTTAGCTGTTGACTGCACACACAAACACACATGCAAGGAGGTTGGCAGTTTGTGTTAAAGACTATGACAGGAGCAGCTATTTTTATCCCTGTCACCACAGGGGAATACACAGGAAGAGACCACAAGAGAGAACTTATTGCAGGGCACAAGTGCAAGGCAGAGTGCCTGTAGGGAATAATAGAGATAGAGGGAATTGGACAGAGTTTCTGTAATTCTGAGCTCAAACGTGAGGACTAGGACATGAATAATAATCCTCAAATATATAAAAAATACTGATTTCTCCTTTTTGAACTTGATTTATTTTCTTACCATGGGCAGAGGCTCTTTAATTTTATTTATAATGAATGAATTAAGATGTTTTACTTCATTTACTGTATATAGCCTGTAGTTTGCTAACATGAACTTGTTTCATGCTCACATATTATAATCTCCCTGGTGACATGAATTTATGTCAATTTGAAAAAAGAAACTTCAAATGCTGCCCTGCTGACCAATGCCGAGAAGATCGCCACAATCACCACCACACACACACCTCAAAGCAGCAGCGAATCCAGGTAAGAGACACAAGCATTGTCCCACACACAAACAAAAGATCATGTACAGAATACTTACCTTAAACATATTAATTAGATGTTGTTTTTTTGCCACATTGTCTCAAATCACATTCATGGCTACAAAACATACACAGTTTTCTTATATAAATTTATATATTGCATATACATGTATAATTTTTTTTCAAATGAATTTATTATTATTATTAATTTTTTTTATCCGACTAACCGTGTTTATTTTCCCACAGAAACAACAAATCGAAACAGGCTCCACCTCAATCTGGAACGCAAATGTCTCATCAGGTAAGTGTTACATTTCTCTTCCAGTTGCTGATCTGAGCCGTGCTTTTGTTTTTTTTTCCTGTGGCATTAAGGCTGAGGCTGGCAGGAAATAAAATTTAGGTAAAATCAACTAGGTTAAATGCAGTATTCATCAACAAAACACAACCTAATAGACTAATGGTGTTCATCCCTCTAGTACAGGCTTAAAAAATCTACGTGAACATTTATAGCTTTCCAAGACACGATTCCGCACGTTCCCTGGGGGTGTGCTGTGATGTGGCTCTAGCACCTTGGCAGAGGATCTTTTGGGTGCTAAAGGTTATGTGATGGGGCTCCGTGGATATGACTAGTTTTTAAAGCACATCCGATGGGTGCTAAGGCGGATTGGGATGTCTTGGGCTTTGGCAGGAGTTTTCTAAGGCCTTTCTGTTGTGGCCAGCATTGAACTTTACTGCGATTTGTGCTGCATTGGCTTTTCTGTGAATGGCCTTTGGCCTCTGCAGACATGGATGAGCCTTGGGTGCCCTTGATCCTGTCACCAGTTTACTTGTATATACACTATCTGACATATTATCCAAATACTTATACTTCAATATGGAGTTGGTCCCTCTTTTGCAGCTATAACAGCTTCCACTCTTATTGGAAAGCTATTCACAAGATTTTCGAGTGTTTCTGTAGGAACTTGTGCTCATTCATTGTGTAGAACATTAATGAGGTTGGGCACTGATGTTGGATGAGAAGGCCTGTCTCGCGATCTCCGCTCCAGCTCATCCCAAAGGTGCTCGATGGGGTTGAGGTCAGGGCTGTGTGCAGGCCAGTCAAGTTCTTCAACAACAAAACTCATCAAACCATGTCTTTATAGTGCTTCACACACACGGGCACTGGGGGACAGTCATGTAGGAATAGAAAAGAGCCTTCCCCAAACTGTTGCCACAAAGTTGGAAGCATAGCATTGTTTAAGATGTCTTGGTATGCTAAGGCGTTAAGATTGTCCTTCACTGGGGCTAACGGGCCTGACTGAAACATCTGAATTCAATAATAACAGGTTCAGACATATTCTTTTGTCCATCTAATGCCGTGGTTACCGCCATCACAAACCGGGTCAGTACCGTACTAGTGGGCATAATAACGTCAATGGATACATTGGTTACATGGACCACAGAAAAGCAGGTTTATTCAGCACAATCAGGCTAATCAACCAAAAAGCCAGCCGAAAGGAAACATGATGAAGCCTATGTTGCGCTTGGATTCATGGGGGGGATGGTGGGGGCAGAGGAGAGACACGTGTGTGTTTTGTGTCTTAAACCGCTGGCAGCAGACAGCATGAGACCCAACAAAGTAGGAAGACACTTAGAGACAACACACCCCAGTCACGTTAATAAGCCACTTGACTTCTTTGAAAGAAAGCTCTAGATAAGTGACAAAGTAAGCCTGTTATAACAATTGCACGTGTGTTTTATCTGTTTTGAACTTGGTGTTATTTGATCTTATTGGTTTAGAAATTGATATTTAAATAAATAGTAAACTAGGCTGATTTCGTTATCATTTTGTTGACAAGTGAAAATGTTTGAGAACCACTGTGCTAAGATAATCAGGAGGATTAAAGAGCAGGAGAAAGAGTTTTTTTTTCTTTTGTATACATGGGATGGTAAAGCAATAGTAGGGTAGTTACCTTGGGTCAGCTGTTTCTCACTGGGTATTTTACAGTGCGTGAAACAGCGCCACCCATGCAAAATAGATTTTATGTGGTAAATGTGTGGTGAAACACGGTATTGCAGTTCTACCATCAAAAGATTAACCAACCAGATAAGACTATCTTCACAGCATTCACTGACTTCTCTTGGTAAAAAAAAAAAAAAAACAAGGATTAACTGTCTCACCCGCAGAACAAACTGTGAAACGGTGATGTTTTATTGCCAGATAAAATTAATAAATCATTACATCTAATAAATTAAACACCAACACTTAAAATAACAAATCACTGCAACAAATAATAAATGTACACATCACAAATGATAAATATTTACACTTAATAAATTACCAAATAATAAATAAATAAATATATAAAATAATGAAAATCAAACAGTAAATAATACATAATGAATTTCCAAACATCAGAATGAAAGACTAAACATCACATAATATTCGTACCTCGTAATAAAAATACAAACACCTGTTAACAAATACACATTATACACACAGTTGATCAAAAACCAAGTACAGTGAAACCTCGGATTGCGAGTAACGGGATTTGCGAGTGTTCCACAAGACGAGCAAAGATTTTTAATACATTTTGACTTGAAAAACGAGCAAGTTTACAAGCACTGAGTATCATGTATCACGCATGCGCTTCTTGTTTTGACACCGAGTGTCACGTGGCACGTGTGTTGTGGAAGACGGTGTACTGTTGGAGGAAGTTCTGCTAGTGATGGGGGAGCAGATCGGGTGCCAGAACATCTACTCTGCCTCCCGGATGAATAAAGCAGTGGTGGTCTTCCTGACCAAAAAAACACTCGTAACCACGGCAACAAAAAACGGGATACGATTGAGAGACGTCATGGTCCAGGTCACCCCTCTGTCTGTGCCAGCAACACGAGTGGTGATCTCCAACGTCCCCCCATTCATTAAGGACGAGCAGATACTGAGGAAGTGAGGGAGGCACTTTGGGAAGTTTACCGGCCCCATGAAACCCATTCCGCTCGGGTGTAAAAGCTCGAGCGTGAAGCACGTCCTGTCTTTCCGCAGGCAAGTCCTGATGATTTTAAACGATCAAGAGGGCCCACTGAACGTTAATTTTAAAGTTAAAGATGGGAACAACAGCTACACTGTCTTCGCCACCACGGAGCGGCTGAGGTGTTTCGAGTGCGGGGACGTTGGTCACAAAAGGCTGAGCTGCCCGCACGGAGCCGTGCAGCCGGGGAGCTCGCGGGGCGACACAGCCGGGAAACAGTGGCAGCAGCGTGAGGACAGCCAGCGGGGGAGCACCGAGGAGTCCGTGCCTGTGGTGAGCCTCGCCGACACACCTGAACTCCAACAGGTCAGCCCTGAACACACCAGCAGCACTGAGACACACCCCGCGCTCGTGCTGAACTCAACACCATACACTCAACTGTACACAGCGCGAGCGCAAAACCTGGTGCCGGTACAGTGTTCAGTACTGACAGTGACCACGCCCCCAACGTCTGCACCGAAACACTGCAGCTGCAGACGAACACACCACCACAGACACCCAAACACAACAAAACAAGACAAGTACAGAACCGACAAATAAGCGGAAAACCCGCAGTCAGACTCAGAGCACCGCAGTACAGGAGAGTGAGGGGGCCGGGTGCAGCACCGCACACACACCTGTAGGCATAGAGGAGCAGGTCAACCTATTCCTACAGCTGTCCAAAACAGAGAAGAAACGGGTAGTAAAAACGTTAAAAGAACTGAAAAAAACTAACACAACAGG
>JAOVVA010000036.1:8048769-8056320 GCA_028565275.1 Leiocassis micropogon | reverse complement strand
GCTCGTCTCTTACTGGTATAATCAACATCCGTGCACGCATGTACTGTTTACTACAACACTGTGACCACGTGTGTGTGCCCCACACACACACACAGACCCCTCCTACTTTCGCCTTCACAGACACACAAACACACACACACTCTTTTTCTCTGCTCTACACAGAAACAGTGCTCTTTCGCGATTCTTTTCAAAGGTAAAGTGCAGGTTCATTCGTTTTATTTTTACTTTACAGCAATGATTCCGTTAGTGTGTCGCTCAATCGAGTGTCATTAGAGAGATTTCTTGTTTATTTTTCAGATGAAACAGTGTTTCTGTTGTGTGCGAGCCCGTGTGTGTGAAAAGAGTGGAGGAAGGTTAACTGTGTAAGACGAGAAAAGGGAGAGGGGAGCTTACTTTAGCTTCACACACACACACACACACACACATACACACATACACGGAAACACTTATCTGTCGGGGTTTTTTTTTTTTTTTTTAAGGTAAAGTGCAGGTAAATTTGTTTTATTTTTACTTTATATTTTGTGTTTGAATTATTTTTTTGTATTTATTTTTTGGGGCTGCAAAACGAATAATTTGAGTTTCCATTATTTCTTACGGGAAATTTTGCTTTGATTTACAAGTGTTTTGAAATATGAGCCGGCTTCCTGAATGAATTAGGCTCGTAATCCAAGGTTCCACTGTACATGTAAATAAAAACATAATGAAGTAACATAACATTTACAGAAAGTGCAAATATGGTACAGTGTGACATATCAGGGCAGATTATACCTTTAGTACAGCACAGTAATAAAACATAGAATGATAACATGGGATAGTACAGGATAACTAGACAACAGAAAAAATTTGGATGGGGGAAAAACTCATTATTCTAGGTGGGTCTTGATTAGTCAAAGTTGGTATTGGGAAGGGTCTTGATCAGTCTAAGTGAGTGTTGGGTAGGGTTGGTTAGTCCAGCTGGTTTTGGGAAGGATTTTAATTAGTCCATTGGGTGTTGGAAAGGGTCTTGAAATAACCCTAACTTAAAAAAAAAAAAAATTTAACTAAATGTTTAGTGCCCTTTTTGTAAAGAAGACAAGTAGATAAACCCCCTACTTACAATGTGGTTACTGTTTGACAAACCCATCTCATGTGCCTCGTCTCAACTCATCTCTATGAAAATATCATAGTTTGAAAATACATTTTGTACTGTACATACTGTACTGTACCTACTGAACACCGTAGCTTCTCTTAGCCTGCCTTAAACACACCTTAGAACACTTACATTAGCCTCGATGGCCATCTAACACAAAGCCTATTTTATAATGTTGAATATGTCACGTAATTTATTGAATAATGTACTAAAGTGAAAACAGAATGGATGTAGGATTACTCGTACTTAACATACATTGCTGACTGGAGCTTAGGAACATTTGATGCTTTAAACTGAAGGTAAATGCTTAAGGATGGGGGACGCTACAGCAAGTCTCATTATTTTCACACGCAGCATCTCCCTCCCCAAAAAACAAAAACAAAAAAAACTTTTGTACTGTTCTTGTTTTCATTGTGTGGTTGCTGACTCAGAGGTGTGGCTCACTGCTGTCCCCTAGCATTGAGAGAGAGTATTGCACCGCATATTACTAGCCTGGGAAAAGTAAAAAAAAATTAATTTGATGTTCAGATTCTACTCAGTGCCCACCGCTTAAGCACCATGGTAAGTTCGAAAAAATTAATAAGTTGAACATTGTAAGTTGGTGTCTATCTGTACTGCTGTACCTTTCCTTTTTAGGATATGATTTTGAAGCTCATCTAGTATTGATGCTTAAATTCTCTCTGTATGTGTGTGTGTTTTGTGTGTGTGTGTAAATGCAGGATGCTGAGTATTACTCTGTGGACCTGGAGAGAGACAATAAAGGCTTTGGCTTCAGTTTGCGAGGAGGGAAGGAGTATAACATGGACTTGTATGTATTGAGACTTGCAGAAGATGGAGCAGCCGTGAGAAATGGCAAGATGAGGGTGAGACGTTTTATATTTATTTATATCTTTTTAGATATTCTTGACTTAATTGCATAACTTTAAAATATGTATTACCAAGACACTCTAAAGTTTAGTAATTGCAATTTTTTTTATTTATATCATGCCAGATCATGGCACATGCCAGAATTACTTGTACACTTTAGGAAAATAAGCAAAAAAACAAAGTCAAGTCAAGTAGTTTCTTATTGTCACTTCAACTATATACAGTTTAGTACACAGTGAAACAAAACAACGTTCCTCCAGGACAAAGGTGCTACATACAACATAAATTAACAGAAACTATTTAGCTAAACAGGGACAGTTTTATGAAGCAATCTTGTTTTTACTTTAATTCATTAGCTATTGTGGTTTCATCTGACCACAACACAGTGGCACACAAAAGTACAACAGTTGCACTTTTGTGTTTTAACAACTGAGGAAGTTCAGCCTTTGATTTGTGGATCTTCCAATCAGTTGGTCAACGTTTTAACCAACAAGCTACCCCTGAGAAGTACAATTTTATGTATACATATCTTCTGGCTTTCAGGTAGGAGATGAGATTTTGGAGATTAATGGGGAGAGCACTAAGAACATGAAACATTCCCGTGCCATCGAGCTCATCAAGAATGGAGGTCGGCGAGCGAGACTGGTCTTGAAGAGAGGTGATGGCTCTGTGCCTGAATATGGTGGGTCCATGTGATACACATATTACTTGGCTATAATTTCATTTGTATTGACTTTTAACAAACAAATGTTTTCATTATGTTTCACCTGTTTTGTTTTCTAACTTCTGTAGCTATCATTAAAACTATCGTTTGGTAACTTTTACTTAAATCCCGCCCCCACAGGCAAACAGCTCTTTTGTTAGGTTTGAAGAGAAATTTCGATAATCAGTAAATAACGTTCCAGTAAGTTTTAATGCTCGGTCAGTGTCTAAAGATTCAAAATATGTGGTTTAATGCACAGTGTTAGTTTGTTTGAAAGGCAAAAACAATGTCATATGGTGGCCTATTGGTAATGCTGCAGGTCTCTCGGCAAGCAAATTAGCATGTAGAACAACCTCGGATTTCTGCACAGGCAGATCCGCAGCCAACTTGCGTGCGGTCGCTATGCAACACCACCATAGAGGCAATCAGGGGAGATGTGCGACACGGGTGCGCGGCTATATACAGTAGGCCTCTAGACATAAGTTCAATGTCACTCTGGTAAATACACACTGAACTAGCCAGCGCTTTAACATCGCACACCGTTCACCGTCTGGTACCGCACCTATCCAAACACACCGCTCATGATTTCTGAGGATGTTCACAAGCAACGCTTCAACCACCTGCAGAGTCATTTTGCGTACTCATATACACACAGCTAACAAGTAAGGATAGTTTAGCATTTAATCGGTTACAGTATGTTTCTCAACATGTAAAACAAAAACGAGTAAATCTTAAGATGTAAAAGTCATTAACATGATGTGCAGTATGCCAATCAGTGTGACCTTTCTTTCTCCCACAAGTTTTTTTTTTTTTTTTTTTTTCTGACTGTTTGCTTTTTTCAATTCTAGTCCCGATGCACACCTGGTGTAACTCATAAAATCTAAATTTAACTGCTCTCTGTTTTCTCTGTGTTAATTGAAGATCTAAAGTTTTTCCTCTGTATCTTCTCTTCTTTGTGTATCTCTGCTTTTTTTTATTTATTTATTTATTTTTTTATGCCGGCCTCTCTGTCTCTCTCTGCCTCAGCGATGATGGCTCCCCATCTCGCTTCATGTCTAAGGAATGATAAACTAGGAGAGCCTTGCTTCTACCTAATGGGCCAAAACCAGACCACGGTTTGTAGCGTGCCATTTGTATTTGTGAATCCTCCCTGTTATGCTCGTTAAAGCCTGTGGATTTTGCTTACACCTTCCTGGCCCCTCACCACACCACACCTCACCACACCACACCACCTCACCTTTGCAGCGCTTTCATCTTGCCACCATGTTATTTTACCCATAATGCACTGCACTGAGCTCTGACCCATTGCTGAAATCCATAAAGCAGTATGGATTCATGTTGCTGCAGTTTCAGCTCACAGGTGCATGTCGGTGTAATGCTTGTGAAATAATGTTGATGATAATGTTCGTGCTAGTTTGTCTCTGCATTCTGCCCTGAGATCATGCCTCGTAGTTGAGTCATCTGCCACAAGGTTTATCAAAAGTGTAACTGGTATATTGATTGCATGTGACCGCGCACGTTTACATTCAGTTTTGCTAAACCTGTTGTCAGTACATGTTAGCTAGGCAAGTTAATTACTGAGAGTGTGTGTGTGTTAAGACCACATTTCATGTGTTTATTAAGCATCGTAGAAGCTTTAAAATTTGTTATGAAATATTGTCAGAAGAAATAAGGATTAAAGCCATGAGCACATCTATAGATTTATCCCGAACAAGTCCTCAAAAGTATAAAGGATATACTGTAGTTTATTAAATATTTACAGTCTAAATTAATATGAATATCACAATCCATAGCCATGTTAGCATTAAGAGTGGTCTTAACAGTTGAGTTATTTATTATTGGATTAATCCTAACAGTTTATACAACATAAACTAGTAATTATAACAGGATTATTCATTTATATTGACTGTAACATTACTTAGTGTATATTTTAAATAAAGACTGATTAAGGTTTTGACTGACAAAAGTTTAATAGCCTGTGATATAGCCATTATTAAGTCATAAAACAATGACTTAAAAATATATACAGACCCTTTCAAGTGTTCCACATTTTATGTTTCACACTCATCTTCAAATGCAATTCAAATCCTTTTCACCCTTTTCAAATTTCATAATTCTACACACAATACCCCACAAGGACAAAGCGAAAACAGGTGTTTTGTTAATTTATAAGAAAAAATAAATAAAATAAAGACTTAAATATCATATTTTAAGTATTCAGACCCTTCACATAGTAATTGTTTTAAAGCATCTTTGGCAGCTACAAGGCTTCTTTTGAATGATGATAAAAAAATTGGCACATCATTCTTATGGAGGTTTCTTCCATTCTTCAAATTAATTTAGTTTAATTTTATTTATAACATAAATTTAACAATGGTGATTGTCGTGAAGCAGCTTTACATAGGCAAACAATTATTAAAATGAATTCGAAAAATGTGAGGAAATATGCATAACTTGCATGATGAGCAAGTTGTGGATGACGATGGCAAGGAAAATCTCCCTGAGATGACAAATGGAAGAAACCTCGCAAGGAACCAGAATTAACAGGGAACCCATCCTCATTTGGGCGATATCAGATACTGTAGCAGGGACTGATTGGCAGTCATACTGTGTTTTAGGCAACTGGAAGTCCAGTACAATGGAACTATAAATAAATCACTATAAACCACCTGTTTTCTTACTTTGTTGAGTATTGTGTGTAGTATGATGTGAGTGAAAAAGTATTTGAATCCATTTTAAGATGAGTGTGAAACACAACAAAATGTGGAAAACTTGAAAGGGTCTGAAAACTTTCTGTCAGCACTGTTGTATAGAATAGTATAGAATATTAACATATAAGAATCTGTTTAGTGTTACACAAATGGTTAGTATTTATATAAAATAAAAGCACGTTTGCTTTGCTATAAAAGTTTTGCAGTAGCTGCTCATGTCAATCATTAAATGTAGGACGTATGGGACGTTTCTGGATTATGTTTCTGCATAATCGCAAGGTCCTCTGTTTTTGTAAAATTGTGTCCCTCTGAGTCACAAGAAGGCTTTGCACAGTGTGTTTTCCCACATTGCATGAATGTTCTGTTATTTGTGTGTGATGGATATGTGTTGTCTGAATTGTTTTTTTTCTTATGAATAACATCACTTTACTACTGGAGCACTACTGTACTTCTAACTGGTTCCGTTCTTTACTTTAGAAATAGGAAACCACCAGCACTAATATATAGAGCATACAGTAGAGTAACGACTAATGCTGCAATATAGCTTGTCTTAAGCATGTATGATCAGTTAAACAGTGTTTATTTGTATGTTCAGTTAAACATTTGATTTAAATTCATTTTTGACAGTCAAAACCTTTGAAATGTTCTTTGAGATTTAGACAACATTGTCTGAATCTGATTAATCTGTTTTACTGCTCTTGCTGTCTAAATAACTGAAATGTAAACTATGCTCCTTTGCAGACGGGCCCAATGACGGGTACCCTGCCCCACCCGGGCCACAAAATATTCCGGAAATGAGAACGCTGCTGCCCAATGGCCGCTTTCACCTCCCATCGGAGAACAGCTACACATCAGAACACCACACAAACCCCTGGTCCCAGGAGCAGTGGCAGAGAGGTAGAGGGCGTGAACGAGAGAAGGATCTGGGTAAGGAGGAGTACAGAGACCACACCCATCACCCCAAACACCCTCAGAACCACACCTGGAGCAACAACCGTGCTAATACCCGAGGAGCCCGCTCGCCCCTGCATTCCCCTTCACGTTCCCCTGAACACAACAAGAAAAGCTCTGGCCGCAAAGTCAAGAAATCAGAGTCAGAAAGCGGCATTGCCAAGCTCTTCAAGACCTTAAGGAAAGAGACCGGCTTTGGGAAGAAGCCCACCGACCGGGAGGCTCGAGGTCGCCATCGCTCTCCAGAAAGAAGGAAAGGCACAAAAACACGCCGTGGCTCTTTGGATCGCTCCCCATCGCGCAAAAACGGCTCCTCCCCTGACCGTCGTAGGGCAAAATCCATGGATAGAAGGGCGGAAGTCTCGCAACGTGATTACTCTCCAGAACAAGTCTCTCGTGGATCAAATCACAATTTTAACCGACAAATTGGAACACCAGAAAGACAATTCCAGCCCCAGCAGAAATGGCAGCCACAGACACCCAGCCGAAGCTACCACGAAGACAGTTACCTCACCTCCACCCCAGAGAGACCCAATAACGGCCTGAAGAACGGGCTTTCTTCCAGCGAGCGGGAGGAGAGATATTGGAGCAACGGCACACCGCCGAGACGTTACCGGAGAGAATCAGACAGCAGCAGCAATAGCAGTTACCTTGAAGAGGCGGCCGCTCCCCGGCTGAAGGATTACTACAACGCCATGAAAGCCAACAGCACGATCTCAATTCCCCAGTCCAAGAGACGGCTTTACAAAGAGAACCAAGCCGACCTTAGCATCTGAGCACGGGAAACCCGTAACCATAAACACTCACCCGGCTGGACAGCTGATAATATCACACTGGTTTTAAAAGACCTAATGAGCTGACTAATTGATTGTCTGAACAAATGGTCAATGAAGTGACTGATTCTTCAGTTGGTTGATTGATAAATTGATAAATTGTTGCACAGTCGACTTATTTTATGTCTGCACATTTGATCCCAGGACAAAAAAATTTATAATTCTGCAGACCAGCCACAAACACAGCGACAGAACAGTCTTATGTCTACTTTATTCATTTTGTTTATCTGTTTACTTGTTTGTTTGTGTTATATCTCTACAGTGTTGGTTTGATCAGAGGAATGAGGTTTTGTGCAAATGGGTGTCAGATCAGTCAAGAGAGCACGCTTTTTTCCCCCTCTGTTAACTTTCATTTCA
>JAOVVA010000036.1:8009863-8021149 GCA_028565275.1 Leiocassis micropogon | reverse complement strand
GATAGATAGATAGACAGATAGATAGATAGATAGATAGATAGATAGATAGATAGATAGATAGATAGATAGATAGATAGTATTCTGTAGCTCTTTTTGGCTGGTTATTCAGGAATTCTTGTGAAGATTAATAGCAATATGAATTATGCAATGTACCAGGATATTTCAGCTCAAAACCAGGTTGCTGTTGTCAGAACATACAGACTTTATATAATCATACTATTCATGTTTTTTAAAAGTGGATGTGATACTGTAACCTGCTCATTCAGTACATTAAGTAGCTGAATTTTTCTCATCAGACCACATGACCATATCCCATTACTCCAAAGTCTTATCTTTATACTTTATTACAAATTTCTTATGACCACACAGCTAATTCATCCCAATCCTGTGAGTTCTTGTACCACTCTGTGGTTGAAAATGCTTTTACTTTCACTAATAACCATAGCTTTGATTTCATCTCGATATTTTCCGATGCAACTTCACTAAGCGTTTTAAATGATCTCTGATAACAGTCATTCATGATTTTCTTTCTTCCCAACCGCATTTCTTTTCCGAAGATGACAGTTCGACGCTATCCTTCCATCTTTTAATAATGCGTTGGACAATTCTTAACCCAATACCAATTCAGCAATCTTCTTAGCTGTTCTTAAAATCCCTAGTTTTTTTTGTTTGCTCAGTGCAGACCACAACCACAGGATAAATCTTCTAACAAGATGAGACGCAGAAATGAGACGCTACTCACTGTATTGCTTCGAGTTAAAAAAGGAATTTTTGACACATTAATCACTGCAGTAATTATCCATCTTATATTTATACACATACATACAGTATGAAAAAAGCAACAGTAAAAGAAAAAAAAAATGTTTAGTCTAAGGGTGTCTGGTAGGATTAGTTTTGATGGTTTTTGAAATCTTTGAATTTCACATTCTTTCTTGGCATACTGTAGATCCATCAAAGGGCACTTAAAAGTCTGAAGCAACCAAGAGTTTGAACACCATAAGCACAAGGACATGAGCACACACTGATGTACCAAGTGTTTCTTGCGCTGTGAAGGCCTACTTTGAACTGCAAAGATTATGTTCCTGGACTGAATACAAGTGTGACATTCCTTTATTAATCCCTACCATCCTTCACTCCATCCGGACCGTCTTGGCTTATCTCATATAGCTTTTGATAAAATGTCTGTAGAAGCCAGATAGACAGACAGAACTGTATTAATATCAAAGCTCTGGAAGAATTCAGATTAATCATTGCCACAGAGCTTCAGATCAGACATAAGAAGACATTCAGATGCCATGTGCGATGGGGAGAACAGCACTCCAGTACCTAGTAGAAAGAGATTATGTTTTATTACTGCTATCTTGTTAACATATGAAAATAAGAATTTCTGTGTATGCCAGCTGCCAAAGGGTAATGAATTTGAATACATGCACCTGGAGCAAGTAGGCCAAATTAAAGATGTTTGAGTTAGCTGGGGAGCATGGTGGTTGCACTATGTCATGCTGCCATTATATAGTTCCAGTATGCCTGGTGTAAGATAATGATAATATTCAATTATTTATCAAATGGACCTTACAGCACAGTGAAATGGGTGATTTGCATATCCCAGTTAGGAAACTGGGCCACAGGATCGGCCAGGATACAGCACCCATGAAGCAGATAGGGTTAAGGGCCTTGCTCAAGGGCTCAACAGTGGCAACTTGGCAGTGCCGGGCCTCGAACCGCTGACCTTCCAATCAGAAATCCAGTAACTTACAGCCTTAACCATTTGAGCCAGCACTGTCCCTGAACAGATTCCCTATCTGTGGATCTCTCCTGCTTCTTTCCGCCTCTCAAAAAACAGGCTGGCAGCAGGGTTAGAAAGACCCAAATGTCCCGTAGATGTGTGTGTGGGGTCTAGTGATGGACTGGCTTTCCTTCTGGGGTGTATTCCCACTTATTGCACAGTGCTCCCAAGATAGGCTCTGTATCTACTGTGACCCTGAGCAGCAGGAAGTACTGAGAATAAATGAATGAATGAATGACTAAGTGTGTGTGTGAAGTGACAAAGAAGAAAAAAAAAAATCAAGAATAACCGAATGAATGGAACCATATTTGGCTTCTTTGGAATTTTCATCCAAAAAAGGAAGCCTATTGTAAATATACAGCCATTATTGTACAGTTAAGCAGCGTGTCAGAGAAGAATAAAAGAAATCAGTGAAGTGCTCTATTTTCAGTCCTGTATTCACCATGTGCTTTGTTTTTGAGGCATTTACTGTTCCTTGCAGCAACAGCCTTGAGACTCTCTTTGTGACTAGTGTGTGCGTCCGCATGTGTGTATACCCACGCTTGTGTGGTTTGCAGCTGAGTTCCCAGCAGTACTTGTTGATAACAGGCAATATGTAGGATGACACTTTCTCTCATCTCATCCTGTTGTAGACAGAAGCCTGGCTGAAAACACCACTCTGAGACAGATTCAAATCAGGACTGAATTACAGGATTGATGATGCCGGATACATCTAGGGTACGAAGTAAAATGTGATAACCTGGGATCCTGAAATGATTCAAATGATGATTAAGAATGGATTAAGACTTTTCACTTTGTAGCTGATTAATACCCTAGTTAGCTAGGTTACAGTATGTCTTAAATATTGGCACTCAAGACACTTAACTAAGTCTTATTAAAGACTTACTGTAGTTTTTTTATGTAGGCTTTATAACTTTGCAACATATGAACATATTGTAACATATTTACACAATAGAAATCATTTTTAACGAAACAATTTGTTATTATATTATTAAACCTAACCTGCTATCACTTTAACATACGGTATATTCACACTCTACGATAGTCCCAATGCACATAATATTCCATGTTTCAAAAATGACGATTCATTTTATTATTTCATAATAATACCGTGTCATAAGAATCTAATTTCACAGTAGCTGTAAACTACACATCATAATAAGCAGCAGAACAATCAATCACCCATGCTGCTTGAATCACACAGATCAAAGTCAGGCGAACATCTTAAAAATTTATTTTCATTTATCATTCTAGATCGTAATAGTTACTATTAGTACAGAATATTTTCCATAGTCTAAAGTTGGCTTTTAGTTTTAATTTATTTAAAGCTAAGTGTGAAGGAGTAGCATTGCCATTCACAGCTTTACAATTAAAAAAAATGAACTGGACTACTGCTCAGTGGTCCAAATTAATATTTTCAAATAGAAGTAAATTTAGCATTTTATTTGGAAATCAAGGTCCCAGAGTCTGGAGGAGGAATGGAAAGGCGCAGAATTCAAGTTACTTAAGTCCAGTGAGAAGCTTTCACACTCACTGATGATTTGGGGTGCCATGTCATCTGAATATGTTGGTCCACTGTGTTTTAACAAGTCCAAGGCTAATGCAAGCATTTACCCGGCAGATTTCTATCTGATGATCAGAGGATCCGCTGCCAACGTTCAGGTTCCAGACACCACAGGATGCCCCCAGAGGGCCTGCAGAGGGGCTAAAGTTGTACTTAAATTAGACCACCAGATTAGAATGGACCTGTGGAGCATGTCACAAACAAATGTTTTCTTCTTGATTTCTCTAGTGGATCTACTGAACTAATACAGCTAGAAAATAATAATGGAAATCTCCCTCAAACTATTTTCTGTCGGTGTTTGTTTGCGCGCATATTTGCTCCAAACCATGCACTATTAAGTTTTTTTTATATCACACAGACATGTTAATATGGATTAGGGTACAGATTGTGTGGTGCCAGGATCCAAAGATCCGGAAAAGAGAAAAGAGTCAGTTAAAACCTTTGACATGTTTTTGGCCTGTCCTATTACATCCAGCAACAACAATGGTAATCCCTTTGTTGCTTGAAAAACTATGTGGGACTACATTTTCTGGAGCGGGCAGCTGAGTAATGGCAAATAAAAATTTATGCCATGTTTAGGTCTCAGGGGCTCAGTGTGTATTATGAGAGTATACTGCAACATCAGCCTGACTTCACTCTCTAGTAGGTGGCCCAGTTCACAGCCCTTTAAACTTGATTCCTCTTCAATTGTCAGAAAAGTGACCAGGCACAGAAGTGAATGGGCAGACATTCAAAAACCCAATAAAAAGATTCCTGCCCTGTGATAGGGGTAGTGAAGTGAAGTGAGAAGTGTAGTGATCCACAACGAACATAACTGGAAAATTCCTTCAAATGTGTCTTTGTGCAAAATGGAAAACAGACTTAAACTGGTCGACACTCAAACAGATTAAAAAGTGTCTAGTTCCAAAATGCATGCTTGGATTTCTAGATAGGTAAGGACGTCATAATTAATGATTTATAGATGAATTTGACGCACCAGATAAAAGAATCCTTGTAAGTGCTGATTGTTTTAATACTTATGAGGACCCTTATATTACTCTTATTAAGGTCATGATATTTTGTAAAGCCAGAACAGAATGTGACTGTTTTCTGCTGCTTGCTCTTGTATTGCCCAAGATGTTCCCTCTGATGGAAAGATAGTAGTTGCTAGGGAGAATTGCCATCTGTTTAAATTTAGATTATTATTTGAGCTCAAATCCTGGGGAGTCCAAAATTATTCAACATTAAAGATCTTGATGATTGAAGATGGAAGACATTAGCAAGTGAGAGGAAAGCTGTCTTGGGCAAAGAACGTGAATCGCACCATCAATCCATAACACATCATCATCACTTCAAAGTGCTCTCTGGTAAGTGTGTTTCAAGCATTCCCCTTACCGATCAATGGAGAATCAGAGCTCAGCCTTAGATATGCGTGTCTGGGGACTATAGTGGTACAGTGAACAGATGCCTGCTCCTCATGGTCACCCAGTGTATACTCTTCAGCGTGAAAGGTCAGTCCATCATCCACAGAGAGTGTATTTTGAGAGTACTATAGTTTACAGGACTATGGTATCAACTGAGGAGGGACGGTGCCAGAAATATTATTTTGCTGGTGTTATGGAGTTGCTTGACTTTCCATTAAGGGAGCACTGAAATGTAGGGTTTCTCCATCACAGTTTAATTTCTATGGCAATACCTGATACACCGACATGCGCATACACGTAGTACTCGCTTTGTGACAGGTACAGTTTCTTTCAGTGTTAAACACAAGCTGAGATAAACACACCTCTGAATATATAAAATTATGCCACAGCCAAAGCTTCCACACAAGCAGCAAGCATCAGACACAGGTTTGTGCAGCCTCAGAATCAGAAATGACAAACTCCTGCTGCCCATTAGCAATACCACCACTAATGAATCAACTTTATTCCGCCCCATAAAGCTAATGTTGTATAAATGAGCATCGCATTGAGATAACTATAAGGAGTCAGAATTTGTGCCTCAGCCACTTAATGCATTACATTCATAATGGGGAGCAGAGGGGGAAAAAATCATGCAGTTTCCTCAGCATCATCTTCATAATAAAACAATGTGTTTATAAAGGAAAAACGGTCCATTATGATATAGCTAATGCCAGGTTACAAAAACATGTGCTCTGGATAACGGGAGAGTAAGGTCAAAGGTAAGCACATGCTGCTGATCCTGGTGGTAGCTACAGCACCCTAAAGCCCATCCCAGGCACTACCCATGCAAATGAGACCAATGGAGTAAGACACTGCCATATACTGTAGTTGTAATGTTGTCCACCCAAAAACATTAACTGAATGACCCTTACCTTTACCCACAGCATTTATGCCACTTAATGTCCATTTGCACAAAGCCATACGCATCTCCAGTATTCTTTCTTTCAGAAATTCTGAAATGGGGCAAACAATATAGCTTATGTCTCATGTATGCATGTATCTCAATTCAACTCTCAAAACTCAGATTGGCCTAAAAATGTGGCCTTGGAAACCTACAACTCCCAACACCTAACTTCCAACAAATAAAGCTTTCGTATTTCTGACCGTGCTTACCTTAAATTCTGGGTTTGCCCAGCCCAGTTCATGCCTGACCAATAACAATTGACCCAAGTCTGTGTTTTTTTTTACTTCCATCTTTGTCATGTCTGTTTGATTTGTCCATTAGTCTTTAAGTGTTAATAAACACTATTTTCCCTGCACATGCTTTCTCCTCTCAGATACATGGACACAGGGCAATAGAGCAGCTCTAAGCCTCATCATCTGCGATGACACGACCACCCATACCACTATCTCTTCCATCTTCATCCCTGCTCGACACCATGCTTGTTGAGCATCAATAGTAAAAATTGCTGAGATCCCACTGAGTTGCAAGCCTTCATATGCAATGTACTCCTTTCTTTGCTAAACAGGAACTGAACTGGCATGCTGGCATGATCTCTTGGAGAACTGCGTTATGACATGACAATGCATTGATGTCAAGAAAACCTGGTCTAAAAAACCCATTATCAGTTTATCAATTCCATTATCAGTTTCGGAAAGAGCCCAGCCTAAGCCCATGCAGCCAGGGCGAGACAGGACTGATGACAGTGAGAGAAAGCATCACTGCTGGAAGCAGTTTTGCTACTATTATGGCAGCCAGCAACATGACATTACCTGTTATTCTGTCCGACCTGAACACGTTTCATAAATCGTCATTGTGATGAGGACCCTTGGTCCAATTCCAGTTATTTTTTTAAGATGGTGTTGCATCCACTATGTTATCCTATAACTACTACAACAAACCCTGGACAGAGGACTCATTGGGGGTAGTCCTGCCATGCCTGAATTTATCACCTCCTAGCCACCGTGCCTTTTCCATGTTGCAAAAGGAAACTATGGCTATGGAGGACTACATCACTGAGGCACTTGTATACAGCAGTGGTATATTCATTCTTCACTGTCCTCATCATCCATGGATTTCTTTTATACTTTTTTTTTTTTTTTTGTAAAAATGAAAGGCCAGGATCTCAGGGTGGGAGCAGTGTTATCCTATATGTATTCATAAATGCTATGTGGATAAACCCAAGCTGCATCTAGTAGCATGTCCAAAAATTCACCCCAGTCAAACATAACTAAGTGGGAATCACCCAAAAACGGCCGGCAGTAAAAGCAACACTAAAGCAATGACAACAGTGGGTGAAAGGACCCCTTTTAGTATTTATATAGATCATAAGAATCTGGAGTATATCAAATCTGCCGAGCACGTAAACTCCCAATGAGCCCTTTTCTTTACAAATTGTGTGATTTATGGGGTCCATCACTTGTGATGTGGACAAAGAAATCAACAGTCTACCAGTCACATGGATCTCAAAG
Organism: Leiocassis micropogon; assembly: GCA_028565275.1. NCBI lineage: Eukaryota > Metazoa > Chordata > Actinopteri > Siluriformes > Bagridae > Leiocassis > Leiocassis micropogon. Next base: position 8,013,945 of record JAOVVA010000036.1, on the reverse strand, counting down.
CATTTCCCTGAAAGGAAAAAAATTGTCCAGTAACATCTCCATAGTTGATTGATTACATAGGCTCACACTCCCCAGGCCGGCAAGGGGTCTGACATCAACCACTATGTTGCATCCTGCCCGGTTAAAGTACCCATATCACTTCCTGTTGGTGAACTGAACTGATTCTTCTGTCCACACCCCAAAGACTCTGGTTGCACATGTTGATTGACTTCATCGCAGATTTTCTCCCATCACTAGGTAGGCATTTTGGTGTGTTTAGGAAATCATTTCTAGGGCAAATGGTAAAGCTGAGTGTGCTAATCAGGAAGTGGGGTGACTTCTGAGAACATGTCCTGTTTAGAGAAAAAGAAGGACTAGGGACATTTTCATTCGGGATTGTTTCCGAGAACGCAGTGGGGGAGTGGGGAGCAATCGTTCCTGGACAAGGTGCAAATCAGTCATGTCTAATGTCTAAACAACCTAGTTTTACTTCCTCCCCGGGGCAGAGAACTTTCTCCGCCACTACTAACTGATCCCCCTTTCCCTGGTATTGCCCTGGTATTTCAACCATTTTTGTTGCAGATTCCCCAAGGGCTCACCAGCAGTTGATAACTGGGTCCAGAAATGTCAACAGGTGTGAAAACAAGTTGTTTAACACCTTGAGTGGGATATGCAGGTGAACAAGAGATTTGAATTATAGTTCAAATAATATAGATTAGGGGGGAAAAACTAAATATGAACCCAGTGACCATGTATAGGTCTTGCAGGAAATATACATAAAACTAGCGTTAGTACCCATCGTTGATGGGTGAATAGTTTTTGGAAATAGTTAAAAGGTTAAAGCTAAAAAATAAGCGGATTAGCTTTAATATAATCATTGATATTATTTCAGGTTGAAGCCCACGTACATGCCTGCCTGTCTTTCTGTACAGCACAACTCTCTGCATAACTTATTAATACAAAGAGATAAAAGTTTGTAAGACTGAGTGTCTTACACCTTGTTTACACCAAGTTGTACACTCCCTGTATATTGTTAAATCCGGCAGATAACTGTTCATAACATCACTTTTCCTCAACATTTTGATTTGAGCGCATAACACTGTATGTTCAGACTGCTGTGGATATGTTTGCTCTAACAACCCATGTATTATCTCATATTGGCGCTTCACATCACTGCATTAATGAGCGCCACGGTTTCGGAACATATGAGACAAACTGGTTTTAAACTTCCTGCAGAAAAAGTAATCATACGATGATCTGTCCAGACATCTTTGAAGATTTCATTTTTAAGAGTTACATACCTGTGTTTGGAGTCACGCAGTGTCGCGTGTTTGTTTCGTGACGATTTGGGGCGCATACTTCATGTGTTCACGGTAAACTATTGTGTTGATTTGCTCTGTTTAGTGACACATATACAGTAGCCACACCCACCACGAGGGAAAAAAGCGCTGCATTCATCCAAGCTATGAGCTAATCTGGCACAAAACTGCTCATTACTTCTACTTAACATTTTAATTTACTTTATTGCGCAGATTCAACTTCTGGCAAATACCAAAGGATGGGCAAAATTTCATTGCATGATGCTGTGACAAAAAATCAGCTGAACAGACATAAAGACAGATTCTTTTCTGAGACTGGTGAGAATGTATGAAATGTAAAGATATCATCGAAAAAGCAAAAACTTTCTTTTATTTATATAGATATTTACATATAGTTTATCTATACAGTACATGATTGCGGGTTGCAGAAAATAAATCCATCGTTTTTCACCGGTCCTTTCAGAAACCTTCAATGAATAAAACAATTAACCTACAAGTTTATTTATATTTCTGATTACCTTTTGTGTGTGACCTAACTTGTTATTCTAAGGGACTGGTGTTGCCTTGGTCTACCCAAGCCTGTTTTTGGACTTCACTGTTTGTCATCCCAGGTTTCCTGCCTTGGGTCTGTGTGTGGAGTTTGTATTTTCTCTACGTGCTAATCTTTTTTTTTAGGTACTCCGGTTTTCTCCAACAGTCCAAAAACATGCATGGATTAGGCTAATTGGCATTTACAAAGTTCCAAAGTAGAGTATGTGTACTTGTGTGCTCTGTGATGGATTGGCACCCCATGTACCCTGCCTGGTGCCCGGAGTCTCTGGCTTTTCATGACCCTGTGCAGAATAAGTAGTATAGAGAAGTATTGAGTGATTGAATGATTTGCCTGTTGGTTTAGAGTGTTAATAAGCACTGTTTTATCTGCAATTGCATCCTCCTCTGGATGTACGTGATACCTTCTATATGCTGTAGGTCTGTCTGGTTGTGAGTTTATTAAACAACCAGCAGAATCTCAAAGGTGAACAATTTTTTAATGGAAAACATCTCAGGTGGTGATTTGACCTTACCAATATTTTATGTATAGTCTTGCCTTTCATTTTTGTTTTTCTAATCTTAAGGTTCTCTTGTTTGTTGTGCTCTCTGTCTTTTATTCTCTTCCTTTTCCCCCCCTTGGCCTGAAAGTGATTATGATTTATTGAGCTTGCTACAGTGCAAGCAGTTGCCTACTGGAGCTGTGCATTCAGCAAGAGTTATTGAATTACTGTCCAGCACGCTTGGGCTACAAACTTGGTTGGTGGACATTCATCTCATGATCTGATCAGAGCCTCTGTAAATACAGAATTATATTAAAGACACATTGAGTCGCCTTTAGATCAGGAAATTTACAGCCGCCGTTCCTACATTTGTTTAGCTTGGCTGTTCAACTTGCTCTCTCTATACGATTATAGTCCTTAGAATCTGTTAGTGTGTGCGCATACTGAGTTTTCTTATATTTGTTGCTGACATTGAAATAAATCGAGCTGAATTTCAGTATGCATTTTCAATTTGGGAAAATATAAAAATAAATTATAGCTTTAATATATCTGTGATGCCATGCATGGTAGTGTTTGACAGGAAAGATAATGCTGGTACACACAGGGGGCATGTTGACATTGGGACAATCATTTAAATTACCTCAAGCTATCATATTCGCAAAGGCCACTTGTCATTTCGCTCGAAATGTGCGGAATGGCATAAAAACTACTGTAATGGATTTCTTCCCAATCTCTCTCTCTCTCTCTCTCTCTCTCTCTCTCTCTCTTATTCTGTGTCTAAGTGTTGGTGAGTGTGTGCAGACCCCTCATACTATTCTTTCCCTTTACTCTATGTCCATCTACTTTATGTTCTTTTCCTGTACTTGATTATACCCCATCAACTGCCCCCCCCCTCTCTTTCTTCTTCCCTCCCTCTCTCTCTCTCTCTCTCATTCTGAGCACCCTTGTGATTCTAATTAAAGTCAGTCATCTCAGTTGTGATTGGCTGAGAGCAGATGACTCACACCTACAGGGGTTTTAGAGGTGGGGGGGTGCTCTATCTCTCTTAGAGGAGAGAATGCATGCTTGCTTCACATGCACTGTTCGTACAAAGGCGTGCACACACACACACACACACACACACACACAAGCACACACACACACACACACACAAGCTCACTCATTCGTTCTCTCCACAGTCAGATGCAAGCTGAGCTGAACGAAGCATAACAGAAGAAAAAGCCAGAACTAAAGAAAATCCTCTGCATCTCCCAGGAGGTTGATAGAAGAGGAAGAGTTCAGCCATCTCTCTTTTTCCGTCTCCCTCTCTCCAACTCCTCCCTGAATCCTGCCTGAGCCTGAAAGTCAGCAAGGCAGAGAACTAGTGGTGGGAAACAAGAAGAGAAAACAGAAAGAGAAAAAGAAAAGGTGAGTCTCTGTGCATGCCTTTCAGCCAGTGAAACTGCCATTCATAGAAGATGTGCGCATATATACATGTCTTGTATCATCTCCTTTGATCCTTGATCTTTTTTCTTTGATCTTTCTATATAGCTATATAATGCATGGATCGAGAGCTCGGTGTGATGCTGCTGATGCTGGTGCTGCTTGTAAATTGCTCAGATGTTTTTATTTATTTGTAAAAATGCAAATGTCTAGGAATCTCCTGAAAGTTTTCTGGAGAGCAGTTGTGGCGCAGTTACAGTTCAACCACCATGTGATGTGGTGTATGTGTGTGTGGTTGGGGGTGGGGGGGGGGGTGTATATAAATGGGCAC
>JAOVVA010000036.1:7951538-7979560 GCA_028565275.1 Leiocassis micropogon | reverse complement strand
CCGAACACTATTTGGAAGACTATTCCATAATTTTGGGGCTTTGTAAGAAAAAGCTCTGCCCCCTGCTGTATTTTTCAAAATGCGCGGTACTGATAAGCAGCCTGCATCCTTTGATCGAAGTAGGCGTGGCGGATCGTAAGAGACTAGCAGTTCACTCAGTTACTGCGGTGCTAAACCATTTAATGCTTTATATGTCAAAAGTAGTATTTTAAAATCAATGTGAAATTTCACAGTTAAATATATTAACTTAGGATCAATGCAAGCCCCAAGCAAGTTTTCTAGAGAGAAGGTGGTCAAGTTTCAAACAAATGGCAGTACGATTAGCACCAAATATGATACCTTTAATGCAGCAGCATTGACTGAAGTTGCAGAATTTATTGCTTGTCTTTGTCTTTATCTGCTCCACTTAAAATAATCCACTGACTCTTTTTCAGAGTAGGAAGTTTAGTCTGCAAGTGCCAACATAACTTTGAAGGCTTCATAGCCTCATTTGCTATCTTCTCTCCACACACTACACACGTAAGGGATTTGGTGCATTAGATTCTCCAGAAGAGATGGAAACATATTTTATGTATCAGTTGTTATAATTTTGCTTAAATGTTGCTTTCCTCTTTTAGCCTTTTTAAAATAGTTAATGTTGTTTGTTTTTTGCTATTTATCTGCTGAAAATGACCTCAGAGTTTGCACGAACACCTTTCACCCAATGGTGTCGACACAAGTTAAATGTTTTGCTTGTATATTTAATTTCGAAACTTTTAATACAACGACATTTGATTATTGAACATTGTACTTAATATAAATTTCCATATTATATGTAATTTACAGAAAAATAAATAACTCAAAACAATGCATTGTTAACAATACATTTATCTATATTTTTGCAACTCAATTTGGCCGTGCCCATCGCATGGTAACAGTTTGTGGCCCGGGGATTGGGAACCCCCAGTCAAGAGGATCTGCTGAAGAGGGGAAGAAAGATGATTTAAGTGACTTTAAACATGGCATGGTTGTTGGTCCCAGACAGGCTGGTTAGGGTTAGGATTAGGGTTAGGGTTAGATATTTCTCAAACTGATGCCCTACTGAGATTTTCACACACAATCAATTCTAGAGTTTATAGAGAATGGTGTGGGGATAAGGGTGAGGAAACTGCAGTGAGCAGCGGTTCTCCAGGTGAAAATGCCTTGTTGATACCAGAGGTCAGATGAGAATGCCCAGACTGGTTTAAGCTGATAGAAAGGCGACAGTAACTCAAAAAACATCTTGTTACAACAGAGATGTGCCATAGAGTAAATGCACAACATGTCAAACCTTGAAGCAGATGGACTACGGCAGCAGAAGACCACAATGGGTGCTACTCCTGCTAAGAACAGGAAACTGAAGCTACAATTCACATGGGCTCACCAAAATTGGACAACAGATGATATAGGAAAACAGAAGAACATTATCCGAGTCTGATAAGTGTTGATTTCTGCTGTGACATTCAGATGGTAGGGTCAGCATTTGGCGTAAAACAACATGAAAGCGCAGATCCTTCTTGCCTTGTATCAACAATTCAGGCTGCTGCTGGTGGTAAAATGATGTGGGGGATTTTTTTCTCAACATTATTTAGGCCTCTTAGTACCACTTAAACATTGTTTAAATTCCACAGCCTACCTGAGTATTGTTGCTAAACGTGTCCATCCCTTTATTATTACAGGATAATGCACCATGTCACAAAGTCAAAATCATCTCAGACTGGATTCTTGAGCATGACAATGAGTTCACTCTCTCCAATCCAATAGAGTACCTTCGGGACGTGGTGAAACTGGAGATTCATATCGTTGATGTGCTGCTGATAAATCTTGCTCCAAACACTAACTTGATGCTTTCAAGTCAGTATGGATCAAAATCTCTAAGGAATGTTTCCAGCACCTTGTTGAATCTATGCCATGAACAATTAGGGCAGATCTGAAGGCAAAGTGAGAGAGCAAGAAAGAAGGAGAGAATAGAGGAGATATCCATCTATCTGCCCTACAGTACCTATCTTTGATTATACAACATGCAGAGCACTGATCATTAGAGTCATATAGTTATACACTAACACTTGTCTGTCCAAACCAATTACCTCACTCAACCACTAAATAAATCAGTTCTGGTTGCCTAGATACTGCTCTCCTTCGACAACCCACAAACGAAGAGCAGAGTTGTGAGCTTGTGCTGAAACAAAGCTCAAGACTATATCCTCATAGAGTTTGCAGACACACACACACACACACACACGCACACACACACACACACACACACACACACAAGCAGGAAATGAGGCTTATCAAGAATCATCATCCTGCCATTTATTAAGGGTAGCCACTACATCATTACAGGTCTCAGAACTGAAATTTGTCAGGAACTAGTGTGTATTCGATAACATGAATCAAACGATGAGTGATAAATGCACTTGTGCTCATGGTCTGGGTGCAATTGCGACATCTATTTGACTTAATCGCCTTACCGTCATGTGCTCGAATGTGAATGGGTTTCACATATGTTATTTTCATTTTAATTAATATATGTAATTGCCTTTTTCAGCAAATGAGAGAGGCAGTATGGCACTGACTGAGGAATCTGTGTGTGTGAGTATGAGTGTGAAGCATTTGAATCTTGCTTCATCCTTTTTTCATGGGCTGCAGCTTTAATCTGCAATCAGTCCCTGCAGCAATAACTGATTTTTTTTTTTTTTTTTTTTTTCACTTTCTGCCCCTGATAACTATTGAAAAATCTCTGGCATTTTCATAGGGTTTCATACAGTGCACTGTGATGCATGCCTACACTCTCTACCTCAAGTTTGCACTACCCCAGCATGCCAACAGACCTTATCTGGCTTTTAGTTGATGGATTTCATTAAGACCTTTATATTTACACTCATGAATGCATTATTAAATAATCCCGAAAATACTTTAGATTAGACTCATCAAATATTTTTAGCCCCATTTCATTAAAGAAAAAAAATCTATGAATGTTTCTAGGATCAGGGATTTGTTTATTGCCTAAATTTAACGCCTTATTACCTCTTTTTAAAGAACAGGCTGTAATTTACACTGTTTTACTCTGTAAGTGTGGACACTCAATTCCACTGACAACATGATTGCACATCTCTGCCATAATGGCAATTTGGCATGTGAAGCAAAAGCAGCGAAAGGAAAATAGATAAAAAAATATGAAATGGGTTTCGACTTTTCTTGTTTTCCGGTGTTCTTTTAGCATTACAAAAAAAATTGATTTATGATGTCCGGTAAGTGTTTTGTTTTATTTACCTGAACATGAGCTGTCTATTATTTATTGCACCAGACATTAATATTAGGAAGCTAGAATGTACACAAATATATTATTCTACTCTAAAGCAGAAAGATGCTGCTGAGGTAGATATTTATTTTTATGTTAACATTTTAACCCATATAGAAGGCTAAATGAGAGTAATAGGCTGAATAACTTGGGATGACGTCCCCAAGCAGTAAACAAAGGCAAGATTGTATGCATCAAATGTTTTTCGCACAAATGCACAGAACTGAACAGATATAGTGAAATGATTATTATATAATACATATATACTGTACACAGTGTTTTGTGTGTGTGTATATATATATATATATACACACACATACACAGTGTTATATATACAGTGTTGGGGGACGTTACTTTTTAAAGTAACTATTTACATTACAAAATTACTGTCATTAAAAATTAATCAGTTACATTACAGTGTTACTTTCTGAGAAAAGTAACTTGCTAGGGTACTTTTCCATTGCAGGAAATGAAAACTCCTTTGTGATTCCTCATGCATGTTGTTTCAGTCAAGACCTTTATAGTTATTCTACCATCATCAGTCAGCGAAGTTTGGTCCTTAATCTGTTAACTACTAATACCCCTATCTCACCTACATGGTTTCGCGCGGTGGCCATAATTATGGTTCATCATGATTCACCGCGAGTTTTGGTGCTGTGATTAGGTCTCCATCTTTCTGCGCGTCGATCCTCGCACAGTCAAACCGCATAGGTGAGATAGGGGTATAACAGCAGGAATGACAGAGGGGGGCGGGTTATCGGGGCGGGGCTTGTAGGACGACTTTCACACACACACACACACACTACCGAATTGGGAATGCCTGCTGTCTGGCTCACTGATTACATAAATTGTCTGAATAACGGATTACTTTTTTGAAAAAATAACTAAATAACTGAGTACTTAAATGGCGGACCTAACGCGTTAGATTACTTGTTACTTAAAAAAAGTAATCCAAGTACTCTAACGCGTTAACCAACACTGTATATATTTTATTTTATTTTTTTTCTGTGGCTCAAAGCATTATAATGTTTATGACGCTTATGTTTTGTCTTTTCCAGTACCACATTTTTCTGGTAAACATTTACTGAATTCAATAAAGCGATCCTTGAGAAAGTATATTAACTTTTATGGGTGCTTCAATTTATCTCTCGCTCATATGTGAATGTGTGTGTGTGTGTGTGTGTGTGTTTGTGTTTCTGTCTGCGCAGGTTCACCAGTATTACAGTTTCCTGCCTGAAGATAAGGTCCCCTACGTGAACAGCATCGGCGAGAAGCATCGCATTAAACAGCTCCTACACCAGCTTCCCCCTCATGACAACGAGGTCAGTGCTGATGCATTTGCATTACATTCCAGGAATCTGCTTTTCAACCAACTATTATCAAAGAGATGAGAGATGGCAAAATACATTTCAGCATGACTGTAATAGCTTTCTAGCACATATGTTTAGGTCAGGTTTGGTTGAACATTTGGCTGAAGGCAGGCTCAGTGGAATGGCACTAATGTCTTAAAGCACTTGGGAAACCAACATATATATGTTAGGATTCGATAGTATATAGAACAATGCATAGGTCTATTTTGAAACACTTTCCAGATATATATTTATATTGTAAATCCCTCAAGGATTTGGAGTACTCTATGTGTAGTAGAGTAACAAGGAGTGTGAGTTTGTCTATTTGCAGTTTTAAATTGAATGGGGGGTTAAAGGAGGTTCTGTAAAGTGTGCTAACATGTTACACGGTCTCTAAGGAAATAGGCACTGGTGTTGTTTGTCAGAAATGGGATGGTTTATATGTTGACAACAGCATCATGAAAGGTTTTTGATAATACAAGTGACAATGATGATAAAGTTGATAATAAAAAGGTGTTGATGGCTGCCTTCAGGTGCGATATTGTAACTCTCTGGATGAAGAAGAGAAGAGAGAGCTGATGATCTTTAGCAACCAGAGAAAGAGAGACAACCTGGGCCGAGGCACCGTCCGCCCTCTCCCCCTCACCATAACTGGAGCTGTTTGTGAACAAGTACGACAGTACAGTGGATCAGAAATTCTTTTTTTTTTTTCGGTTACCCTTGAATTAAACCTACGCTACCTGAACTGCCTGCTTAACCAAATAATCCTAATAATGCCCCAAAATAGATAACTGAAATGTATTTTGTTGTGTACCTTGTATTTTTTCATATCTTTTAGTGTGGAGGCCAAATAAATGGAGGTGATATTGCAGTATTTGCCACACGAGTGGGTCACGGATTATGCTGGCATCCTCACTGCTTTGTGTGCTGCATGTGTGCTGAGTTGCTGGTGGATTTAATTTACTTCCATCAGGATGGAAAGATCTATTGTGGCCGCCACCACGCTGAGCGACTCAAACCACGTTGTTCAGCTTGTGATGAGGTCAGTACAACAACTTTAGCTTGTGATGAAATAAGTCATCCCTGTTTGAGTCCTAATCCCTTCAACTGATCCTAAGCTTAAACCTTACACTTGATATTCTACTGCATTGACCACAGTTAATCCCAAAATCCTAACACAAATCATAAACAATTTTTTTTTGCACCATGAGACCCTATATCATTCCATATCCTCTAACCAAAATCCACTGTTTCCCCCCAAAAAACACTAAAAATCCATCCATCCATCCTCCCATCCATGATACTGCTTATCTTCAGTAGGGCTGCAAGAGGCCTGGAGCCTACCCAAGGAAAATTAGGGCACAAGGCAGGGTACACTCAGAATAGGGTGCCATGCACACATACTCACATACTATGAGCAATTTGGAAAGCACATCAGTCTAGATGGCATGTCTTTGGACAATGAGAGGAAACTGGAGAACTTCTACACAGAGCAGAGCCAAGATTCAACCCCTCAATCATGCCCTCCAACAGTGCTAGCCCCTAAATCCCCGTACCACCTAAACAACAATAATAATACAAATTGCCAACACTGTGCTGTTAGGTAGTGAAGTTGACCAAAGGGTAAAAGCTTTAGATTTACAGAATTTAAAATAATAGTGCACTACTCTTATATGCATTTAATTTTTCATCTAATATGTATTAATTAGTCCAACAGTTTATTCATAGCTTTTAGTTTCCCTCCCCATTTTGTTCTTCCTTTTCTTTTGACAACAGCATGCTTGCCCATCAGTGTGGCTTGCATACCAATAAACCCACTATATTGTTATGAATAAGGTGCAGTTGCAGTATTAACCCTTCACAATGTGTGTAACTCAGCTGTGAATATAACCCTGTGTACACACTCTACATTTGGTATGTAAATCCTAAAAACTATATCTGATTTTATTCCATCTTCTAAATGAGAAGCTCGTCTGTTAACTTTAGGTCTTTACAGATGCCCAACTGTAAACTCATTTGTTAGGCAAAGTGGTCGTCACCTTTTAAACTAATTTGTTTTAAATTAGCTTGTTGTTCCTAAATGTTAACGATATTTACTACAGACATCGCATTCTCTTTTCTAACGTTATTTCTTACCATATCTGTAGATTATCTTTGCAGATGAGTGCACAGAGGCAGAAGGAAGGCACTGGCACATGAGGCATTTCTGTTGTTATGAATGCGAAGCTCCACTAGGTGGCCAGCGCTACATCATGCGTGAGGGACGGCCTCACTGCTGCAACTGTTTTGAGTCACTCTATGCTGAGTACTGTGATGCGTGTGGAAAACATATAGGTATATTTCACACTAATCTCTTCTTGATCCAACCATTTTTCAACTGGGCAAATCACTCTCCCTTTTTCGGTAATAGAACTGTACTGATTAGGGGAAACTACACTCTAATTGCAAACACGTTCCTTGTATGTTACATAATGTAGATATACAGTAATCACTGTCTTTGTAGCCTTAAAAAAATAAGAAAAGTTAAATATTCAAGAGTTGGATAGCAAGTAAGACAGTTGGTTGCATTTAGTATGTTTCTTTGTACAGTCTCCTTATTTTTTTTTGCATGTTTTGTGTAGCTAATAATTGAAAATTGTTCATCCCATGTCGAACTATTTCTGACGTAGTGTTCAGCCCTGAACATTTGTTTGTTTAAAAAGATGAAGTTCAACCACCACCTTCTGCAGTACATGACCATGACATTGTCAAAGTAGAATTTTTATTTTAAAAAATTATAATAAAAAAAAATATCATGAAGAATAACCAGGAAATCAGAAAAGGCATTTTTAATTAAACGGAACAGCAGCATTGAAACAAGAATTAATTAAAAGGAATCATTTTCATATTTTTAAACGAATCAACACATGATCTTGGGTAAAAAAAAATAAACCCGGAAATAACATAGGTGTTATTTCGTTTTTTCAGGGATTGGAGCAAGTACATTTATTTCCCTTTCAGCATGCTCTTTTAAAATACTCATCTTTACACTCGTATTATACTGTAAGATTTGACTCCTGAATTCATATTTTTCTGTTCACCTAGGCATAGACCAAGGACAAATGGCATATGAGGGTCAACACTGGCATGCCACTGAAAAATGTTTCTGTTGTGCACGCTGTCGTCAGTCTCTGCTGGGCCGCCCCTTTCTGCCAAAGCAAGGGCTCATCTACTGCTCTCGCATCTGCAGCCAGGGAGATGAACCTGATCTGTCAGACTCCTCTGATTCTGCTTTTCAGAGTGCTCGTTCACGCCAGTCACGCCGCAGTGCACGAATTGGCAAGCAGGGAGCAAAGAACAACAAGGCAGAAAATAGCAGACAGCCATCATCTGGCTCAGCATCTGCTACAGGTGAACGGCTTTCAGTGGATGCAGACTCCCTGGGTGTGCAAATGGATCTGTTGAGCGTGTCCAGCCCGGCTCCTATTCGTACTCCAAATCGCACACCAACAAGAACCCCAAGTAGGACTCCAAGTCGTTCACCAAGCCTGAACCGCAAGCAGTCTGTCTGGATGAGCAGGGATGAATCATATTCATATGAGACCAATCAAAGAGATCCTTCCCCTTCCCCAAATCCCCATCAGCTACGGAGCCAATGTAGCAACCGGAGCCCATATCCTCCCTCTCCTAGCCAACCACCCAAAGTGGTGAGCCCTCCAGATTCCTGGCACAAAGAGCAACCAGGGAGTAATCCCAAGAAGCCTCCTGTCATGGCGGCCCTGAGAGGCCACTCTTTTAATGAAAATTGGATGCACCATGGGCAGGAAGCAGAGTTCCATCCACCCAAACTGAAGACACAGATGAGTTTCAATGAGGTATCTAGTCATGGTGCTGGATTCTTAGACAAGCGCAGTGTCAGTGTGCAAGGCTTCCCCAGGGACATGAGGCCTCCACTTTTAAGGAGTAGACACCACATTGGTCCGAGCTTTGGCGAATTGACACCTCTTGAGCAAACACCACGAGGGTCTGCAGACTCACTTGCCCTTTCTTACGCCACAGGTAAACCCACTCAGACTATTCTTAGTAAAATACATTTTATGACCAGGCCATACATTTTATGACCAGGCCAAAGCATTTTATGACCAGGCCATAAAATGCTATTATGGCCTGGTCATTTTAAGGTGTGGCTTTGAAGATTAACAACATATAATTTTGATCCCATTTAGGAAACTCTTTGGATGGGACTACAAGGCGCCAGGAGCACCTTTCCCGCTTTTCAATGCCTGACTTAAGCAAGGACTCTGGTGTGAATGTGTCTGAGAAAAGTGCAATGGGTACCCTAAACTCATCCATGCAGTTCCGCAGCACTGAATCCCTGACATCAGTCCCTAAACCTCTTGCTGATCTGGGAATGCCAGTCAGACTGAGGTACCCACCACAACTCTACTGGAACTCTTCTAGAGGCCTCAGCTTTGATGAGCCAGCCAAAGGTCGCATGGGTCTTGCAGGGAGCATGAGTAATGTGCATTCAATGACACCACGACCACGGCGAGCTAACACACAAGACTCTCCACGACAGCAACGGCCAAGGCAACAGCCCCATCGCAAAAGTCACAAGAGACACAAAGGTCACCATCGATCCCGTCGCTCACGCTCAGATAATGCCCTTCATCTGGCTGCTGAAAGCCAGGGTTACCCAAGTGATCCTGTTCAGAGATTCCATGATGACTTTCAGCGGTTGCCGTCAAGGATGTCACGTGATCCGTTTGGGGGAAATTATGCATGTAGGCAGCAGTTTTTCAGGCCTTGCCCTCGAACCACATCTGATCTAACCTTGCAGGACCCTGGAGGTCCAAGACTGGGCCAGTACTTGGGGAGGTATGGAGAGCTGGCAGAAGGTGATGATCACTTTTGCTCCACCTGCTCTTCTTCATCAGAGGGATCTGATGATGAAGGCTACTTCATGGGAGAACCGATTCCCCGACCAGTGCAAGTGCGTTATCTTGACAACGAAGATTTGAGGCAGCGTTATAGTCCCACCATGATGGGTGGTCACTCCCAGCTACACACACGTAGGCGCAGAAAGAGTAAGAATTGCATCATATCATAAGAGAGAGTTTGTGCCTGTATGGGTGTGGTGTGTGTGTCTCTTTGTGTCTAGATTGTTATAATATCAAAGCATGATCAAATCATTAACGAGAAAAACTTGACGATGTCCTTTGGATCTTATCTCCGCTGTTTACTGTGACAGAAGATGGCACAAAGAAATGCATCATCTCATAACACAGGTTGTGTGTCTGTAAGTCAGTATGTCTGAGTATGTAACTTTATTCAAATAAATTACTTAATAGATTGTAATCTTACTTAAGCATGATCAAATCATAACCAACAAAACTTGATCATGTTTTCTGGACATTATATTCTCTGTTTACTGTGACACAAGATGACTTCATGTGTGAACAATTTGAATATTACATTAAACACTGTATATTCAAGAACACTTAAGTTCACTTGTAGAAACGTGCAATAAGGACGTGCTATGTACCGGTGGTTTGATAAAAAAGAAATAAGGCTCAGAGTGCACTGAAAGAACTGTTTTGAGTCAAGAATTGGTATTGGTGGGCTACCATGATAACTGGCTTTCATTACAATTGTATTCTAATCTTGTTTATTCAGAAATGTCTTAAACTTGTGTTACTGTATATGTAAGGAGTGAAAGATTGCTAGCTCAGTCATGTGGCTTGATCTGTTAATACTGAATATAAAGTCTGATAACAAAGACTGAGGGGACTTGGTTTTAAGTGCAAATCTTATCTGCCCCAGCTTCAAGGTAAAATTTCTCTCTTCTTTTTTTCGCTCTTTCAATCTATCTCTCTATATTTTATTGTCTATTTGAGAGCCAGTTTATCTGGACCCATATACTAGTTATTGTTTCCATTGTTCTAATTGCTTGCACCCTGTTCTATCAACTACATATTAAAATAACTTACCTTTGCTTTTAAGAATAGCAATGTTTGGTATAGTCCTGTTTTAAATGCAATATACTTTTTTCCCCCCAAAGTCCACATCTTTAAACTACATGTATGTACAGTGATTTTCAAAAGTAATATAAGTCATGGCTGTAGTATTGTAAATGTTATGTAAATATAGTCTTAAATATTTCTATATTTTGTATCCTCAGAAGCATTATTTGTATCATATTGTAGAGCGTTAACTGCATGTATCCCCAGTTCATGTCTTGTATCTGAATTAAATAATATTTCAATTATCAATAAACTAAAGTCTTTATTTCTTTTCATGTGCATGGCAAGATTTTAGGCTTGAATGTAGCTTTATGGATGTTTCATTATCAGACTGATTTACTGTAGATGCTTTGACGGATTGAGACAGATGTGACAGGACCTTATACGATATAAGTGCTGTGTAAATGAACTAGAGTAATGTACAGCACATTAACATGCAAAAATAACATACACTATTGTTCAAAGGTCTTGCACATGCAAATAAATGCTATAGAGCAAGAATGCTGTAAAATACTAAAAATAAATAAATAAAGCAAGCAAGCAAGCCCAGTAAACAGTAATCAATGACAAAGTCGGTATTTGGCGTGGCAATTCTTTGAGGACTTTTAAGTCTCAGGTACAATTTGTACAGTTTAATAAGTTCTTTAAGGAATTTTACTATTGCACCTATTTTTTTTTTTGTATGCAAACCCCAGCAGCTTCCTTTTGTTTAGTTTTATATATATATAAAATGTATATATATATATATATAATGTGCTGCTTTTATTTCTGGCACACAAATATTTTTTGGTAACTTAAAATTTTTGTGTTGGAAATCCAATGTTTGAAAATCATAAATGTTTTTGTTGTGAAAAAAAAAGAAATCTATAGCAAAGTTTGTAAAAATAAAAAAAAAAAACATATAAAAAATACTTTTGCACAGTACTAGTATATAGTATTAGTATATGATAGTTTCTTACCCTGCACAGTTAAATTTTGAAATCTGCCTGTTCAGAAGCTGTGCATCATTTTTGTTTGTGGCACAAAAATCCAAGACAGCACACAAGAGCAGAGTGACGGCCACCGCTCAGCCAGGAAGGGGAGTGATGCCAACCTCAGAGCCAGAGAGGGGAACAACGTCCAGCACAATGACAGAGTGGGGAGTAACGTCATAAGTGGAGCCGGGTTAGAAGGCAGAGTGATATCCGAGGCAGAGCATTTGATCACGATTTCTGTTAGAAAAGATGGAGGAGGATGCAAGTGTACCGTAGATGAGTTATTTTACAACCAGAATAAAAGAAATGTGAAAAGAGGAGCCATAACCTGAGCTGTGGATAGGAAGGAAACTGACAGAGTCTATAAAAGATAGTGAACCGCACACAACAGCAAAAAATGAACTACATGGTGAGACATTGAATAACAGGAGCTTAAATAATGGTGTTAACAAGAGATAATAAGACACAGGTGAAAGTGATTAGTGAAGAATGTCACATGCTCGTGCTTTGGGTAGTGTGCGCACTGGTGCTCACACCATGGTGTAGCCAATAATCACATTATCTTTCAACTGAATACTTCAGTTTTGTGATTATGATTATGACTTAAATCACTGTTAATATTGATACATCATACATATAATATGTTTTACATATCCTTTTTTTTTTGTAATGAAACTTTTTTTTGTCATACCCTATTTATTTTTACAACAAAATAAGCTGTGCACCTCTAATATCCACTGGTCATTTTCATACATTATTATAAGTTGTGTTTGCTACTAAGATTTTTGGATCTTGTGCATGACAGTTCCGCTGATGTTCCGCAGAAATCCCTAAATAATTTACAGTATTTTGTATATTTATAAAGCACACAGGGAAAAATTATACTGTATCTTAAGGAAATATACAGTTGATGAATTACAATACAATAACTTGAGAATCATTTAACTACATGCAATATCAGTTATTAACTGATTAGAAGGATTAGAAGGATTCAAATAATAAAGAGTAAAAAAAGCAAAACAAAACATGCAGCACAGGTGTTTGATGGCATCTATGACATAAACGCCCCAGCTCCAACTAAGTTATTTAAATGGAAATTTGGACTAATTTGACAGCGTGACCCTCAAGATCATTTTTAATTATATTGTTTTTCACAGATGAAGGCTTCGCCATCTAAAAATTAGCAAGAAAAGTTGAGTGAGTTCTGACAAAGCCAAGACCTTTAGACAAATATTTATTTGTAAATCAAATCACTGTGGAAATATTACATCCCAGCAGGAACCCTAACGTTGCATGACATTGTCATTTGATCGCAATTAGGTTGTGATGCGTCCACTCCAAACGCAAGATCAGGAAAACAATGTCTATGAAATGTTGAGATACTTTGCTAAAATGATGCTGAAATAATGTTGAAAGAATGATCCCAGGACAACGATGCAAATACAACCTCAAAACAACAAAATATTAATATTTCAACAGTTTGACAGGAGAACACAATAAGCACAATTTCTGGCCTTTAAATCATTTTGATAAAATCTTATTCCTGGGCAAACAAAGTTGTTTATAATTATACTGCTATTTGATTTATATGGCTTATTTTAGAAGTTTATCTTAGAAGTTTTAAACTTCTATTTTTTTTTCAGCAAAGAACGACACATAGCCACCTGATTTTCAAAAGATATGCATCGCTTAATGTCTGCGATACATTCATTGAGACAGGACATTCTGTAATTAGCACGTTGTTAAAACAAACTGTGTGGAGTACTGTAGTGTAAGTACTGTAATGTGGTGAAGTGGAGCAGTAATGTTACAAAATGTAAAATATGCACAAGCGATTTGTGTACAAGAGACATGAGATGTATGTACTGTACTGTGTTGGGAAGTTGTTGGTTAAATGGAATATACCTGCACTATGATAGCGAGCTGTCTTTATGTATTGACGTGAAACTACAACTGGGAGAAGAAGAGACTGATGACGCTGTAAAATGAAGTTTTTGTTTTGCTTAAAAGGTTTCTTATAATTCACCTATTATGCTAAATCTGTGTGAGGTGGAGTTATAGCGTTTTGAAAAATCCCACAAAATTCACACTTATATAAACCAAACAATTTTGAAAAAAAAAAAAAAAAACATGCACAAAGTAGTTTCTATTGGTGTGTACTGTTTTTCTCAAAACTGAAAAAATGCAGTCATTTCATTTTTCTTCCAAACTGTTTATTCATGCTGCTTAACCGCTCTTCATGCAACATTTGACCATATACTGTATACAGTACATCTGTGGTCTCTTCAGTTTGTAACTTGTTCAGAATCCCAATCAAAAATGGGATGAATATAACAGCTTGTATTTGTGTGTGTACGTATATTTAATTTTAAATTTGTATACAGTACAAAGCACTTGTGCATTCTTTGTTGTAGCATTATTTCTCTTTTGAATTTATTGAAAATTTTAGCGTGAAGTGCATCATGGCTTCCATATGCAGCAAAACAAGCACTAGTGGTAATGTTGCAGTTGTACATTACAATTTGGCATTTACATAATGTCCAAAGTGCATAAGGTCTGGATTCAAAGAATGGATCCAAACTTACAACCCTAAAATGTTTAATCGGCTCATGCTATTTTTATTATTTCTGTTGCTTCAAAATTGAATTGTTTGGTAAATTACAGTTGTCTAATCATTTTTGATTTGAAGGAGAGACTGAGGTTTGAATATTAGGTGGGTTGGAGAGATTCATTCAACATTATCCCTGTGCAACATTGGTGCAACATCATTTTATCAAACTAATGTAATTATCAAACTAAATAAAATAATAACCTAACATCGACCATGGCATGGCATCCAAAATTAATATTTCAAGAATGTTTTGTCAAAAAAACCCTGTTGAAAAGTTTACTATAGGTGAATTACATTCATATTTTAAATAATATATTTTTTTATTTATGGTAAAATCCAAGTGGTCAAACAAAAAGCAAAGCAACTGCATTATACACATAAAAGCTTTTTAATATTTACTTAGACAGAACTGAAAACATTGATTTTTAATGTTCACAAGGGTTCACCAAAAGTGTTGCAACCTCATGTATTTTTACAGTAAACTTCTGTTTCCTATTTTGCACGTTTCAAGTATTCTCTTTATATAATCCATACGTATGGTATTTCAATAGAAATAAATCTACATTAAATAGATTAAGATAATTAACAGCAAATGAGTATGGTCAGGCGTATATCCTGGTGTAAAAATAACATCCTTTCCTATTGGATAGATCAACGGGGAGACAGCAAAACATACAGAATAGTTACTATAGGTTACACACATTTCATAATGAGCCCTAAAAACATCTACTTTTCACAAGACTTGTTTTTAATAAAACTTCATACCACTGAGGATCAAAGCAAATAATTAGAAAGTAATTACATCTTTGGGAGCTATAAACTATTTTCACTACAACAGAAAATAAAAATATATCCCAGTGTTTTCAGTTCTGTACAAAACCTCGTTAATAGATATTTTCAATTCTTCAAGAAAAACTAAGGAATATAATTTACAAAAGCACATACAGCTGCCTTTAACCCTAAGATTTATGGAGGATCTTTTTGACCATAACTGCCTGAGGGTATAAAACCAACTGAAATGGTCCTGAATAGTTTAATAAAATCTTAGAAACTGATAATCGAGGCATTTTACCAACAACCTCACAACGCATATTATAATATTTAATAAAAATCTATGAATATATTGTTAAAACCTGTAAACCAAGACAAATCGGCACATCTTAGCTTATTCTGAGTTGTTTTGCAAGCAGATCTTTAACACAGATTTTTTTTTTTTTTTTTTTTTAGCACCCACGATCCTTACACAACAACATGTGTGGTTACAGATTTTTCTTCCTTCAGGTAGCTGTGGCTGAAGAATGCCCTATTCCAATGGCACTGCTTTACAAAGTTCTTGACTTAAAGAAGAATTCCCACATAAACTTATATTCTGCATGTGGAGGATCATTTTTCCTCTGTGGATACTGCGTGAAAAAGTTTTAAAGCGGACATGTATAGCAAAATTTACAGCAGGAGTTTCACAACCCTCAGATCGGTGTGCGTGTGTATCTGTGTGCATGTGTATGTGTGCGTCGTTGTGTCACTGTGTCAGTGATTTTGGGACTGCGGGGGCGTGCCAAGCTCTCTCGAGTCATACTCTTGGATGAACTGCTCCATGGCTTCTACACAGCGCAGGCCGATCTCACGCAGGTTCTCCCTCAGCGAAGACTGGATGGGTCTCTCCAGGGACGGATCTTTCGCTACAAGCATTTTTACCACCACACCAAATGTGTCGCAGTCCTGTCGATACACCTGCAGCAAACATACACACACGCCAAAACTTTAGTGTCATTGGGCTTCATCTAGGTAATATGCAATTTAAGGTTAAAAAGGGCATCAAAAGGTTATCATTCAAGCTTGCAAGGTACTATAGATCTTTAATACAGATACAGTATTATACCATAACACTGTTGAATTCTATAATATAATCAGAACGATTCATTTTTCTATAACAACATGGCTGTTACAATAGATCCAGCTATTACATAAATGACAGGTTTAGATATTAATATGCTCTTTTTAATGTAATTATTTCTATAGCAACGGTTAATTTATGTAATTGTGTAATTGACACTTCAAATAATCTTAGGCTAATAGTAAATTGGTAATGAACATGTGTTAGAGAGGAACAATATATAATCAGTGATGTGAATGTTTCCATAAGTAGGCCTTTTTTTAACATTCAGAAAGAGTCTTCTAGGTCAGCGCTTTGTAACCGGCAGAAGGTTTTCACCAAGGGAAAGTCATCAAGACCAAAGAGTTTAAGCTTTCCGATTTCTTGGTATCATGACAAGCTGCATTTTTTTCTTATCAACTTCACAAGAGAGGAAAAAAAGAGACGTTGGTAACAGGAACTTATTTGTCTAGCAGACATTCCATTACGGTAAAAAAAAAAATATTGTGGCATATCATTCCCCAGAATATTAATAACTGTAATATAAAATCTGGTCCATAAATATTTGGACATGACTATGAATATATTTATTTATTTATTTTTCCTGTATACCGCTACAATGCATTTGCAGTGAAGCCATGAAGACATAATTGATTGATTGATGTGTATGATTGAAGTGTAGCCCCTTTGCTCAAATTTAATTTAATTTAAATTGAAACCAAAAATTTGTTACAAAATCCCTCTATTTTCACGAACTAACATCATTATAAATATAAGGAATTTTAAACCTTGAAAGCAAATCCCAGTAACTGCCTGAAGTCTGGAACTCATGGACATCACCGAATGCTGAGTTTTCTTCCTTGAGCTACATTGCAAGGTCTTTATTGCAGTTGTCTTCAGTTTCTGCTTATTTTGTCTTCATTAAGTAAAAAGCAGCTTAATTTACTGAAGGTTAGGTGACTGACTGCCATTTAATAAGATTTCCTTGCCTTGCCTTAAAAAGCTCTTGGGTTGTTTTTGTAGTTTGTTTGGGTCCATCTGTGCTGTTTTGCAGAATCTGAATAAATTTGAGCAGAAAGTAGAAATCACTGCACTGCATAATTCATCATGCTACATCTATCAGGAGTCACATCAACAAATGAACACCAGTTTCCCAGTTCCTAGCCATACTGTACGTGCTTATGCCATATGTTTCCACCATGTTTGGAACGCTTTTAAACATGAGACCGTCCTTTCCCTGTTATTTCCTTTCAGTTATTCTGGTACAAGTTAACTTGGTATCATCTGTCCAAAGTCTAGAACAAGGTGAACCTTTTAAATGTGATTTAGCAAAGTCTAACCTGGTATTTGTGTTTTTGAGGGTTACACATCTGTATTTACATCCATGAAGCTATCTCTTGATTGTAGACTTTGACATTAATACACCTACCTCGCCCAGTGTTTTTAGTGAGTTTTTAGACATGGCTAGATGTTGTGAAGGTGTTTTTCTTCACTAGTACAAAAACATTCTGTGATCACCCATTTTAGATGTCTTTTAGATATTCCTCCAGGACTTTTGATGTTGCTGCTCACCAGTGTATTCCTTCTTTTGAAGAATGTACCAAACTTTAATTTGGTCATAGCTAAAGTTTTTGCTCTCTCTCTCTCTCTCTCTCTCTCTCTCTCTCTCTAATAGGTCCTTCACGTGCATCAACACCTCTCTGGACTGCATATAGAGAATGCCTGTGAACATCCACCAAATGCAAACACTTGAAAAATAAACACCAGACCTAACAGCTGATATGAATTATTTTACGGAAACAAGGAAACAGACTGCAACCAGCCATGGAACTGTTTATCAGATCAGTTATTTGTCCAAATGCCTTTGAGCTGTGAAAATGAAGGTAGTTGTAAAAGAGGCTATAATTTCTGAATAGTTAATGAAATACTTTCATCAAAAAAAAAGCACAAAGTCTTAAAACTTTAAAACTATTTCTGTTTTAAAGCCATACTGATGGTGTACAGAGGCAAAACTACAAAGATTGTGTCACTGTATAAATACTTATGGACCTGACTGTAAATTGAACAGCATATTTCAGGCCATTCAGTTCTAACAATGTATCAAAATTGTCTCAGACTATGTCACACCATGGCAACATGGATTATATCCCTAAAAAAAGCAATGCTAACTATATGTTACTAAATAGTGAACACTTTAGTGTAATTAAAGTGTGACTAACAGTGATCAGACACTAATAGAAACCTAGAACACCGTATGATCAGGTACAACCTGCCATTATTAGCATAAAAAAATTGTTGTTGTTGTTTCTAAACAATATTTTATTTTAAAAGGATATTTCGTTTATGTCTTTAAGTGATGGTAATATATGAGGGGCGTTCAAGTCAAACCGAGATTTTTGATTGTGCAAAATAACAGAACATGTTGATGTAAATGATGTCATGTTGATGTCATGTTGGAGTAAAACTCCCTTTATTTCTCTATGTATTTCTCTGCTACACTAATGCACTTATCCCAGTGTTTCACTAGGAAACTCCTTTAATAGTCCAAACATGTGGAAATGGGTTGGGGCGAGGTCAGGACTGTACAGGGGATGTGGTAATGTTCCTGTAGAGTGCAAGTGGTGTTGCTGAATCGTGTGTCCAGTTCACACTGACAGATGAGTCTCTTTTGCAAGTTGGTGACAAGTTATCAAGCATCAGGCGTTCCACTCGCTGGATGTTCACAGGAACGACTTATAAGCATTTCACTGCATATCGTACTGTGTATGACTGTGTATGTGACAAATAACATTTGAATTTGACTGCGGTGGGCTCTGAGCCACCTCAGCTGGGATCATCTTTCACGGATGTCCGACCATCTTTAAAATGTTTACTCCATTTAAATGTCACCACTATAATGTGCTCGAAGTCTTTTGTAAATCCTGATCAGTTTTATGCTTCATTCACAAGTCCCAGTTTGACTTGAATGCCCCATTGTATATTAATATACCCTACATGTTTCCCTGAGGGACTGTGGTCATCACTCTTTGAAATTACCCCACATTTTTCCAGGTTGTTTTCAGACAAAACATCTGTTCTGAGCATTTTTCTTTTTCTTTTCTGCAGAACGGGTAATCTCTAAGCAGGCAGGCTAAAGATAGCTCTGATGAAGCGATTACACACACACACACACACACGCACACACACACACACACACACACACACTCATAATTTCTCTTTGTGGAATTATGAGTGAAGAACTTTGGGAATCATTGCTCTTGAGATGATGAAGAGAAAAGCAGGAGAGAAGCACAGTGTCCAGTCATAGAGGGTTGCGCACACTCATTCACACGCAATTACACACATTCACACACACAACTCTACTCACAGTAAAACACATCCACGCAAAATTACTAATTCACAAGAATTACTGAGTGACCTTTCATACAATTTCACACAACTGATTGCCAAAGGACACTCTTGCTCAATCCCATGCTCTATCTCAAATATTTTAGATGTCACACTTGTACAGTCACATTACTTATTTTATTAGGAACAACATACTAATATCGGGTAGGACGACTGCTTCAGGAAGGCCTCAGTTCGTCCTAGCCTAGTTTCCACAAGGTGTTGAAAACACTGGTCAAACACTCTATGTTGACCTCATGTGCATCAGACTTGTCAGCTGGATCCTTCACTCACTCGCTCATTGACTACACTGATTTATCCTGTACTATATATATGGGGTCATGGAGGGGCCTGAAGCCTATACCAGGAGACATCCCAGGAGACGAGGCAGGGTGCACTCTGGACACTCACACACTAGGGGTAATTTGGGGACGCCAGTTAGCCTAATTTGCAAATCTTTAAACTGTGCGAGGAAACTGGTGCGCCCAGAGGAACACACAGACCAGATGTGGGAATCGAACCTGGACCCTGGAGGTGCAAAGGGCGATGATGCTAAACACTATGCCACGGTGCCACCCACAATCTTTTATTATATCCCAAATGTACTTTATCTGGTGACTGGAGAAAGCAGCGAAGTGCGCTGAACTCATGTCATTTTCATGGAACTAGTCTTTGTGACAGCACATTATGGTGCTGGAAATATCCACATGTCTGTGGATTCAAGTAGCTGACAGCAAATTCATCTGCATGTTGCTGTGTCTTTTTTCCCCCAGTCTTTAACAATCCAGTTTTGCCACTGTGGCCTCAGATTCCTGTTTCAGCCAACAGAATTGGAACCTGATATGATATTCTACTCTTGTGGCCCGAACATCTCAAGCTTCGACATGTTGTGCATTCTGAGTTGCTTTTCTGCTCAGCATGGTTGTAAAGAGTTACTGATAGAGTTACTGACAGCTTGATCAACAAGGCATGTTGGCAATTCTAATACAATCAGCAGTTTATGAAATACTCAAAGCAGCCCATCTGGCACCAACACCCATGTCATAGTGAAAGACCATGTGTTTCTGATATTTAATGTAAACATGAACTGAAGCTCTTGACCTGCAGTTGCATGTTTATACTGTATGCATTGCGCTGCTGCCACATGATTGGATAATTGCAGAGAAACAAATAATTCCTAATAAAATGTCCAGTTTGTGTGTATGATACACATTGTACGCAGAGCAAAGGCGATGACTATTGAATGCAAAAAAATATGACATTCTATTTTTATATGTTTCCTGGTGTGACGTTCGTAATAATCAGTGTTATGTAAAAGCATTACACGGCAAGTTACATAAAATAGCACAGGATGGTGCAATCTGCACTCAGTGTAGATCTTTGATTTTAGTGTGTGTGTGTGTGTGTGTGTGTGTGTGTGTGTGTGTGTGTGTGTGTGTGTGTGTTTGTGTGTGTGTCTTCGTAGACAGCAGGTGGCTACCAGATCACCTTAGCACCTCAGCCTGACCTGTGCTATGTAGTAAGATCAGACTGTGCGTATGTGTGTGTGTGTGTGTGTGTGTGTGAGGGAGACAGAGAGAGAGAGAGGGTTTTTTTTTATATCCTGGTGAAGACTAAATGTCCAAGCGAGGAAAGGTATGTATGAACATTTAACCTTGTGGGCTGGTCCCGATGATGAAACTTAATTTTATATAGGAAAATGCTGCATCTTTTATAAATAGATTAAAAAACTTTTTGCGTTTTGGTTACAAAAGGATAAGGGTAGGGTTAGATTTAGCTCTAGTCATAGCTGAGTTAATGATAACATCAATTTAAGGTCCTCAGAAGAGTAATAGGGCAACCACATATATGTGTTAGTGAGAGTATGTGTGTGTGTGTGTGTGTGGTGGGGGGTGGCTTTGGTGGGTGGTTGGATGGGTGAGTGTGTTTATGCGAAACGGCTGCATCTACCTGCTACGACACCAATTCAAAACAGCACCTACTGTCGGCCTTGTGGTAACCATAGAGATTGGAAGACAGAGGGAAAAAGAGAAGCAGTGTGTGTGTGTGTGTGTGTGTGTGTGTGTGTGTGTGTGTAGTGTAATTTTCATTCTGCTGTCTGAGTCATAGCCCCCGTGTGCTCTGCTTGCTGTTCACCAGAGCAACATAAAAAAAAAAAAAGTCTTGGTGCAGGATTGACTAGCAGGAGTGAAATGCTCTCACTCATCAAGGCAGTTCTTCGCCTGCTACTGGTAATAAAATGGATTTTTTAAAAAAGAAAAGAAAAAGATTTGATGTACATTTGTACAATAAAGCTGTTTCGTCTTCACAGGCCTTTTTTTATCAGCTTCAATCTCATACTAACACACACACACTTTACCTCCTCTATCTCCTCTCTCTTCCTTTGGATGGCTCGACTTCTAGCAGCTGCACGAGTTACAGAGGACAGAGACTCCCTGCCACTGCTGCTCTGCTCTTCCTGCTTGACCTGAGGGAGGAAAAGGAAAAATATAGCAAAAATCAGGCAAAATGTGGGCACAATTTCATTAATTTAAGATCTTCGAGTACAAAAAACAAACTGAGACCATAACTAAGTAAATTGTGCATGTAAGCCCTTTGCCATCTGTACACAAGATGAAACAGATTCCCTCTGCGTCCTCTCCAGGGCTCTGAATGATAGTGGAATCTAAAAGATGACTACGTTCTTTTAAAAGCCGATGTCTGGAGAGATGCTTGCAGTAACTGGCAAAAGCTCGCTTGAAACAATGAAACAAAGCCGTCTGAGAGTGCTTCTGTACAACTGCTCTGACCTCAAGAGCACCCTGAAATCAGCGGAGGGCTGTGATTGGGCAGCGATTACTTCTTCATTATGGCACGGTGCTGCAGTGTTGATATTAGATTGAAATTACAATAATGTAATAACATTTAGAGAAACGCAATGCTCAACTTGACATTTAGTTTCTGCTCGTTTGGGGCAGCACAGTGTTGAATAGCTGAGACGGTTTTATTTTAAGGCGAGATGCATTATATTCTGACATGGATTCAGCTTTTTTTTAATAAATAAATAAATGTAATGAAAGTGCTGGGGTGTTTTATACAGGTCAGCAAGGAAGACCATCCTGTGCATATAGAAATTTGCATTGTCCAACAATAATGATTGTATTTTATTCCTTTTTCTACAGTGTACTCAATGCAAATTTCCATATGCAGAGAATTGACCCCTCAGTCATCAGAAAAAGATGATCCCATTGTTAGCATGAACAAATTTAGGATATGTGGTTCCATAATATAAACATATTTTCTCCTTTTAGAGACGGTTCATGTTATTATAACACCAGAATAAGATTATTCTTGTCTTGACAGGTGTAAACTTGATTTCCAACATATGCAAATGATGTTGGACTAGAAGTTCATTAAAAAAATATTTTTAATGATGCATACTTTATTAAAATGGCATTAATGGTTCAAAAGTATGCTTCTCGTCGGCCATGTGGAAGGCCCGGGAACACGTCCTAGGACTGAAGAAGCTACTTGGATGAATAGTGAAGTGTACAGTATCTACCTAACAAGAAAGAAGTCCTGTTGACATGACTCAACTTCCAGATATACAGGAAGTGCCAGTTCTCTGGTCAGTTGTCTGGCTTGTTGATGCCAGAGGTCAGAGGAGAATGGCCAGACTGGTTTGAGCTGATAGAAAGGAAACAGCGACTCATATAACATCTCTTCAACAGAGGTATGACGAAGAGCATCTCTGAACATAGCACGTCGAACCAAAGCATGGATCCATCCTGCATTGTATCAACAATTCAGGCCAGTGGTGGTGTAATGGTGTGGAGGATATTTTCTTGGCACACGATGGGCCCTTTAGTACCACTTGAACATTGATTATTGTTGTTGACCATGTCCATCCCTTTATGACCACAGGATAACACGCCATATCACAAAGCGAAAATCATCTCAAACTGGTTTCCTGAACATCACAATGACTTGACTGTACACTCCACAGTCTCCAGATCTCATTCCAATAGAGCACCTTCGGGGTGTGGTGGAACAAGAGATTTACATCATGGACTTGCAGCCGCGAAATCTGAATATGTGAATATGGACCAAAATCTCTATGATTTTTCAGCACCTTGTGGCAGTTCTGAAGGCAAAAGTGGTGAAAAGTGTCTACCTAATAAAGAAGAGTGTATATGAACCGTCTGGAATCGGACTATTATATAATTTAAGTTATGTACAGCCATTGCACAACCAATTGCTGGACATTGTTTTCAATTTCAGGCAGCTGCATGTAGTAGTAAATTTTCCCACACAAAACACTTTGTAACAGTCTGTTTTGTCCAGTCTGAACCTCATTAAGGTGACGCTGATCTCTGAAACCAGTGTCTCCTCGTGTGATACAATTAGTAGAGACTGAACATCTCGCCTCAGGTTTGTTCAAACGACAAAAAACACATTTCTGTGGTCACTTACTGTAAATGATAGTGCAGGTCTCTCTGAAGCCACTGAAGATGACCGTGAGCGTTCTGTAAAAAAAAAAAAGAAGAAAAATTGGAAAAGAAAGTGAAGCACATTTGACATTCATACATCCGTATTTATTACATTTAAGTTTTGTAGCATTTTGCAGACATGAAAGCACACTTATTCAGAGCAACTTACTGATGTGCTTTGTCGAGAGAAAAAAAAAAAAAAAAGAAAGAACATTAGGTCTACAAATGTCACCAAGCTGAATTGCTGATAGGGAAGTGTTAGTAGAGGAAGAAAAATACACAAAGTGACTTTTTAAATAAATTAGAGCCCATTTTATTGCATGACGTAAAAGGAGCTCTTTAGTCTTTGTGTAAAAACAACCAGTTTGGAGGAGCCTAAGGAAGTTCTAGAACTCCTTCTTGCTGCATCTTTAGCCTCAGTTCAAATAGGTGTCCTAAATTTACACTGTATTATGCGCTCTTTCATTTAATCAGGGCCTCAATTAAAATGATGTGAAAGGAATAACTGAGGCTCCTTTAAGAGGATCTGCAGGGTGCGATTTGGAGAATTTGCCTTGCAACATTTGAATGTTTGGGCTGCTTGATATATACTGGCTCTTTGCCTAGATGCTTAAATTCTCTCTCTCTCTCTCTCTCTCTCTCTCTCTCTCTCTCTTTCTCTCTCTTGCTTTTTTTTCTTTCGCTCTCACCCTCTCACACACAAAACACCTTCATTTCTCTCCCACTCACTTACAAAAAACATTTGAGCTCATCCTCTATCTCACTGTCACTCTTTAACACACACAAACACACACACATATATACACACACACACACACACACACACACACATATACTGTATATTTAAAAATAGCACAAAGACAATGACTCACATTCATCTCGGCATATCTCACAGGCACAATGAGCAAACAAGTGAAAGAAAGAGGAACCTATATAAAAGGTTCCGGTCTACTCAGTCTGTGCCATTTTTACAAATATGCAAACAGCTCTCTGATACACATTGCAGGCTGTGAAAACAACTCTATATAGGCGGATACATAATGCGTTTTCGTATAGTTTCAAATTGAGAACGAGCGAACATTCAATCATGTGCAAAAATATACATTTATTGATGTGTCATGCTCAGCCAAAAGACTGCAGGGCAGTAAGATTATTCTCGGGATACATTTTTTCGCTGAAGAGCTGTTCACCAGTTCAACAATTCATTGAGCTGTTTACCTCTCCAGTGATGCAGCTGTGGTTGATGAGTGCATAATGATGATGAGAAAAACAGCTAGGCAAGAAGCAGGTGGTTGCTCTTGGTAGTAATAATGTGGTAACACTACCACCTAGTGTGTATGATGAGTTGCAAGACAGTGGTAGGCAATTTTACATTAAGCATTTACAGTACATACTTATGGTAGCAATTTTTTTTTTTTATCCTGTACTGCACCACTAATTATATTATGTTGAAAGGCAATTACATAAAAAGGTCAACGTTACCATGGGGGGAACAGTTGGTATAATCCATTGGGTTCCTTCTGATCCACTACAAATATTGTATTTGCTTATATTGACTAAACTTTCCTTGTAAACAGTAAAGTCCAATGCAGAGCTTGAAAAAGCAGAAAAATGATCAAAACTACAAAGAACGAGAGAGGAAAGAAAAAAGCAGAAAGGCATTAACTGTGGAATTAATATTTTCAAAAGTTTTTTTCATAATTCCTATTTCAAGTAGTAATAAGCGTTACATCCATAAAGCTGACAAAATGCTGTATATTTTTATTATGTTAATGACGACATGGATTTTGAGAATGTGTTGAAGAGATTACATTAAAAGTTGCAAAATGCAAATGGTTTTGCTGATACTAGGCTTGTCCACTCTCTGAGATTTTTGTCTACCAACATGTGTCCAAATGTCACATCTGTAACGTTGAAATCACCCTTAACAGTATATCTGATCAGTTCTGTTCATCGGTATATACACCAGCTTTTAGGTTATTATTTCTTTATTCTTTGCGTCATCTAAATTTTGACGTAATCATTTCACAGTAACATATTTTTTGTTTCTATTATATGATAATAAGGCATGTACATTTCCAAATTAGGATGTGTTGATCACTGATGGAAAATATACAGTATATATGTTTTTATGCACCAATCATAACTTGCCTGCATATGTTATTGAAATTGTTAGCAAAAGACCATGCTTAACATGCCTAGGGTTAATAAGTCACAATAAAGAATTATATAGATGATAACCACATAGACTCACCTGTCATTTTATTAGGAACACCTGCACCCTATTATTCATGCAATTATCTAATCAGTCAATCATGTGCTCGTTGTGAGATCTATAAAATTATGCAGATACAATTATGCAGGAACTTCAATTAACATTCAAACTTGGTCATTTATGTTAGATGGATGGCCTACAACAGCGGATGACCGCATTAGACTCTAGTCCTATGAACCTGAGTCTCCATAATAGACATAAGCTCACCAAAACTGCACAGATTGAACAAAACATCACCTGATGCATGTTATTTGACCTCTCGCTTCAAGAAAACACGCTTGGCTGATTGGTCAGTTGCATGAACGAGCAGGTGTGCAGGTGATCCTAACACACACACACAAACACAGGGACATACCTGGTGTGCTAAATGCTTTTTTGTCCTGTACTGGAGAGGACATACTCTTCTCCAACCTCTTGTCCAAACGCTGGCTTGATGAATGTGCATTTTTGTGTCTCAGCACCAAGTTCGGGCTCCGAGATCTAGGTGGAAGCCGAAGATTGGAGCCTCTCTGAAACCGATGGAGCCTCAAGCTAAAACCAGGCCGCCGGGAAAAGTAGTCTTCTCTTGGCCGGTAATAGAAACTGCAGTAAGAAAAAAATCATATTCATCTGAAAAGCAGCATTACTAAATAATTAGCTCGAGATGAAGAACACATTTCACCCACATTTCACCATCTCAACAGCTAAAATCCTTTTTTTTTTAAAGCTTGAACGATTAAAAATGAATTTATTTTTCATATATATCAATCACCATGTGACACTTTTATTTCCCATCTCATATTCAATAATAAATAATGCATGTGTTTGCAAATATTTGTGTGTTCTGACATGAAAGGAAAAAAAACAACATCTGATGAATTTCACTGCCTAGACTGGGAGTTTTTTTTTTCTGCTGCATAAATCTAAAGAAAATTATAAGGAGAGAAAAAGATTGTAGATTGTAGGGTTTCTAGAGCAAACTTTGTGTAGACGGACTCTGTGTATTTCTATATATATGGATTTCTGCTTCACGTTAATGTTAAACCAATAGAATGTCCCGAGAGAATTATAAATCAGTTAATTAAAAAAAGATTTTGTATTGCTCAGGGGACACGACAGCAGTTTTCTCATATATTAGAGTGTGTGTACACACACCCACACACACCCACCCACACAAACACACACACCCACACACATACATATGTGTACTGTGCAAAAGTCTTAGGCACCATATTATATGCTGTACCAATTTTGTTATATATGTCATCATGTCTGCATAATTATGTACAAAATCATTCAGTATTTCGATACATAACTTAAAAATTAACAAATAAATAACATTACAGGAGAATATATGCATGGCTGTAAATAAAAAATATATAGTACAAGACGAAAACGAAAAACCTAATGTACGCTCCTGGGATTTGCATAAAAATAGAAAGGAGCGAGTGTGACAAAGTTACCATTAGAACTCATATTCTCCAGCAAGCTCAGTAAAACCTAACAGCTATTTTCTTATAAAACTGCACAAATCTGTCTAAAACTCCTGATTTAAACAATGAGTTTCACTCCAAATATTGACTGTTTATTTATTACTCTTTATTGTTCTTTATAAAAGTTTCTTTTATGTAAAAATGTTTTCAAAAGCATCTTTTGCTTATGCTATATTTTTATATGTGCTCAAGACTTTTGCACAGTACTATAAGAAAAACAGCTGTTAGGTTTTACTGAGCTTGCTGGAGAATATGAGTTCTTTTGGTAACTTTGTCACACTCGCTCCTTTC
>JAOVVA010000036.1:7936539-7951438 GCA_028565275.1 Leiocassis micropogon | reverse complement strand
TCCAGCCTCTTATTGCTACTTGTCCCAACTTTTTTGGGATTTGTTGACACCATGAAATTTTGAATCAACATATTTTTTCCTTAAAATGATACATTTTCTCAGTTTAAACTTTTGTTCCGTGATTTATGTTCTATTCTGAATAAAAAATTACACATCCTTGCATTCAGTTTTTATTCACGATTTGTATAGTGTCCCAACTTTTTTGGAATCCGGTTTGTAATTAGCCTTTAACTACAATAGTACAAACGGGTGCTTCAAATGGAAATGACTACTGTTTTAGCAAAATAATTATACAGTATGTAGACAATTTCTAGGTGGACGGACTCTTAGATGTTTTATACTTCTGCATATTTTGCAGGATAAGAACATATCCAAGAGCACACATTCTGCAGACATTCCAGAGGCATTGTGAGACTCTTGCAGCCAATGGAAATGCAGGATATCAAGAGGAATTTGAGGTGAATCTCAACTTACCAGTAAATGACTTATCTTATCTGCCAATCACAGCACAGATACAGTTCGAAAGCTTTAGTCATTGTTAAATCAAGCATGTGAATAGAGAAAATGTCATCTATGTTACTTTAAAATGAGATCGCTGTGTCTGGTTAAGTATAATGTTTCTTTCTTTGACATAATTCTGTGTTCTTAGGAGCTGAGTGACACTGCAAAGGAATTCTCATGCAGGGATGGAGAACTTGATGCCAATAAAAACAAAAACAGATATCCTTTCATTTTACCCTGTGAGTACTTATAAATCATACTCAACACCTTTAATCAGCCAAATAGATGAATCCTCATATACGTTTATCCATCCATCCAGAAACCTCTGTAGTCCAACTAGGGACCATGGATGCCAATGGTGATTACTATTGCACTTATTGCACATTATTTTATGACTGCGGTAAGACTGGTCAACATTCACACACTCATTCACACACTAAGGGCAATTTGGGAACACTAATTAGCCTAATCTGTATGTGTTTGGACTGTGGGAGAAAACCAGAGCACAGGGAGGAAACCCAACAAGCACGGGGAGAACATGCAAACGCCATGCACGCAGACCCTGTAAACTTCCTAACACGTTGACTTTTTGTCTTTCAGATGACCACTGCAGAGTTAAGCTGTCTCTGTTAGAGTCACAGCCACACTCCGACTACATCAATGCCAGCTATGTGCCTGTAAGTGAAGCAATGGGGTTCAGTTACCTTCCATGTATGGTATTCCTAAAACAAAAAAATCATATTAATCATATTATCCACAGTCGTAAGGACATGAAGGAATGAAAGATGCAACTTATTAACTAGCTTACCTATTATGATTTTACACAGATCAGTCATACCACCAACAACACACCCAGACGAATCGAACAACATTGATTATCTTTTATATACCAGTAAACTGGTGACAGGATCATGGGCACCTAAGGCTCACCCATGTCCACTTGGACCTAAGGCTAGCCCGTCCAGTCTGATCCCACAGAAAAGCCAATGCAGTACAAATTGATTAAAAAAGTTGATGCTGGCCATGATAGAAAAACAACAGAACACGCAGTGCACCACAGTCCATCATGCATGGGTGTTCTGTTGTTTTTCTATCATGCTCAGGCAAAGGCTGCCGACCCGGCCTCCAAACTGCCCAGATCTCAATCCAATCAAACACCCTTGGGATGGCCAGATAAAAAAGTCTGATCCACAGAGGCCCACCCCACCCAAAATATCCACTGCCAATGTCCTGGTGGCAGACAACACAGCACACCCTCAGGTACCAGAACTGCCCTTGGGACACAAAGCAAACTTAAAACCTATGTGCCAGATGTTCCTGTCGGCTTTGAGTAGCTGGATCAGTCCATGCTACTATATGGTTAACTAAAAATATCAAAGATCATTAGAAGTACAGTTGCACACTATAAAGGCAAAAATATATTTAGCATATACATTATACACTGTCCCTCCACTTAATTAGATAGATTAATCCCCTTAATCCTGGGGCAGCAGCACAGGTCAGAAAATTCAGTTAAGGTTCACATCAAACATAAAAATGGGGTAAAATATCTGACCTTTACCATGGCCTAGCTGGAATATTTCAGAACGTGCTGTCAGGTGATTTTGAAAAAATTTGCAAGAATGGTATTATAAACAAACAAAAAGGCATAGAAAGTGGCAGTTGTGGAAGCAGAAACAACTTGACAGGAAAGCTACTGCAAAATTAAACACAACCATGGTGAGCAAGAGCAGAAATAACATTTCAGAAGGCGCAAACCCCGATGAGGACGGTACAACAGCAGAAAACCATATTGTTTTCCACCTCTGACAGCCCACAACAGCACCAGACCCGGCAATTAAACATTGAAAATCAATGTCTTTTTATGCCCATTTTATGTACACTAAAGGTGCTACTGTGAGTAAAATTTCAAGATAGGCAATTGCTAAAATACTTAAAGGAGTCCTTTTTTTTTTTTTTTTTTACTTATAGTCATGCCAGTGTCAAAGTCACTGAACCTCTTATCTCACGTCTGCATGATTTCATGCATTGCACTTCATGCTTCTACTTGATTGGCTGACTGGGAAATTGCATTAGAGAAGCAGAAGTATTAAAGTATTAAGCAGAAGTAAGCTGTTCCTATTAAAGTGACTGGTGAGAGAACATAATAGATGTTGTATATTTTGCATATACTATATGAATTTGAGAACATACATGTATAACCAGAACACTAAAACAAATGTTGGTTATCCTAGTATTAGTAATTTAATTATATTCATTCAGCATTTAGTCATTAATTTCAAGAAAGGAATCTATATTTGACATTTTTTTTCAGAATCTCTTCAAATCACTCTATATAACTGTATAATTATGTGTTTCTATAGGGCGGCAGTACAGAACATGACTTCATCTGTACCCAGGCTCCGTTGCCATCAACTATGGCTGATTTCTGGCGGATGATCTGGGAGCAAAATGTGCAGGTTATCGTCATGGTGACATCACTAAAAGAGTATGGAAAGGTGTGAAAACAGACCTGTCAGTATGGGAATTGAGTTGTAAACTGGTTTAAGGTGTCTCAAGAGTAGGTATGACTTGAATGAACACAATCAACCAAACAAATGGCTTGCTTAAACAAATACTGTAGGTATTCCACCTTTAGGGATAAGAATGTGTCTGAGTCCTATATTCTATTGGGACTGCTGCTTCTGCTTTTTTTTTTTTTTTCAGTTTTGCAGCATTTGGCTAAATTTTACAAGAGAGAATAGTCTTATAAACTTCAGAATTGATTCTGCCACTTTTATCAAAAGTCAGGTCATTAATAAACACCAGTGACATAGTTCTATTAGCAGCCATACACACTTTTGCCATAACACAACACGTTGACAGATGATGTGGTATGCTTTGTATCATGAGCTGTTCATTTCTGTCATTTTCTCTTGCCATCATTCTGGTACAAGTTAATTTTGGTTGCATCATTCCAAATAATTTTTTTCCCAAAGGTTTTAGGCAAAGTCTAATCTGCCCTTTCTTTATTGAGTATTACTAGTGGTTTGCACCTTGTTGTGAACTGTCTATATTTACTTCAAAAAGCTATCTCTTGGCTGTAATGATGATCTCTTGGCTTGACAATGACACACTTGGCTAGAGATGACTGGGTTCTTCTTCCCTATGGCGTAATTCTGTGGTCCACAATTGTAGTCCTCTATGAGGTCTTCAAGGTCTTCGAGGTCTTCTGCTGTTGAAGAGCTTTATA
This sequence comes from Leiocassis micropogon, assembly GCA_028565275.1. Taxonomy (NCBI): domain Eukaryota; kingdom Metazoa; phylum Chordata; class Actinopteri; order Siluriformes; family Bagridae; genus Leiocassis; species Leiocassis micropogon. The sequence goes on along the minus strand of JAOVVA010000036.1, from coordinate 7,947,705 downwards.
GTTAATTCCTTCCTTTTAAGAATGTTCCAAACTGTTTTACTGGCTACTACCACTGTTTCTCCTATCTCTCTGATGGGTTTATTTAATTTTTTTCAGCCTAATGGCCTCCTTCACTTGTTTAGACACCTCATGTTGAGAGTTTAAGTGAACAGCTACTAACTGCAATTGTAATACTCTTTCACTTCCAGGCTTTTTATCTGCTTGATTAGTCAAGAAGTAATGAGGGAATAGGCAACACCTGGCCACGCAATTGCCTGTTAGCCATTCGTTTCATTATTTATAAGCCCCCCAATTGGAAAAAGTGATTCCTGAAAGGCTAATGGCACACTTGTATCAATCCCCTTGAAATATAGACTTGACTTTGCTAACAGCCTGAGTGTTTTACTTTAAACTCAATGTGGTACAAAAGCCAAATTCCCAAAAATTTATGATTGGTCCAAAATTTAGCAGTCTGACTGTACGTGGTGGCCGGGTACATCAGGGATGGACAGGAATCAGAGCACAGGGACATGGTAAACAACGATTATATAACAAAAGATAATAACCCTAAAAAAATGTTAGAATATGTTGTCAATCTGATTGGGGTTATGTGGCAAGACTTGAAAACTGCTGTTCACAAATCCTATAGATCTTAAACATTTTTTGCAAAAACATGAGCAAAATTGTCAGGAACTAGATATTAGAAGGGTGTAGTGATGCTCCTCGGGGGAAAAAAAGAAAAAAACAGTACAAGGGTTAAGAAATAGAAATGAATATAAGTGTAATTTAATTTTAGATGAAGATATATGTATTTTATTTCATTTTGATTGTGTGCATGTCCAGGTGCTATGTAATCAGTACTGGCCTCCTGAGAGAGGCACAGGCTGTTATGGGGCTCTGCAAGTCACCACTGTTTCTCGTCATCGTGGTCCAGACTGCTATATCACCACCATCCACCTACGACAGGTGAGCCATAAAGGACAAAGGCAATTAAGCAATATTACACTCAAGGTTGTGCTGAATATCGGCACAGCTGTGATGCGGATGTAGGCAGGAGGGTGTAGCCCAACTAAAAAAATATCACCTTGCAAGAAAAAAACGACATCGAGTGTGATATTGCTTTTATACAACAGTTTCACAAACATCATTTATCAACTACTTATCAATTGTTTGTTTATCAATTACCAGTTATTTTGCTCCGCCAACACATACCCTTGCATGATGTGGAACTTTGCTGGCTAACTACGACTGGCAGAGCTGGCAAAAGACAATTATTGACTGATAGTTAGTATAACTAACAGAGGTGAAAGTAGTTTTAAATTCTTGTAGGTACTATGTAGACAAAAGGCGAGCAGAATAAACCATGGAGGTGGAGGATAGTCTTAAGAAACCTAAGAGATTCACTTTATATTTTCACTTTTTCATTCTGCTTTAGAATATCAGCTAACCTCCGGGTGTGGAGGTTGAATCACAAATAGCATAAAACACAAAGCTACTGTGCTAGGGAGTACATTCCCTTGTTCCACAAACCAAATTGTGCCCTTGATCAGAGGTTAGACAGGGATCTCGGATTCAGCCTTTGTGTTAGATGCTAGTTAGCTTTTTAGCTTACTAGCTTGCCAGTTTAGAGGCAGTTGGTAAAAACTTTAAAGATAAAGGAGTTTTGTTTAAGTGACATTATCAGCTGTGTTTTCTCCCTGAAAGTGCTTTTGTGTCTGGTTTTGGACGTGGGTTTTGACAGGCAGCTGCTCTCCCCACATTACTAAAATGTCTCAGTGATGTTACCATCTATTATCACCACTCCTGAAATGCCTCTCGTCCAATCAGATTACTCGGTCAGGACTAACTATTGTAAAATCATAACTACTGTATATAACGCATTTTTATCTCCATTAATTATCATTGTGCTCGTGTGTGTTTCAGCATGGCACCCCTACAGATAGACGCATAACACATTACTATTTCCCGGGCTGGCTGGATCAGGGTGTTCCGAAGAATCACACCTCTCTTGTCAAATTTACTGATCATGTACGGAAGCAGCTGGATGATGCTCCTAACTTAGGCCCCACAGTCGTCCACTGCAGGTCTAAAGATACAAAATGCCCACACATATGCACATGCAACACATACACACATAATGAATCATTTAAAATTTGACCCCAGTAATGTTTCAGTGTTAAAGTTGAGATTTTGCTGGAACTATTATTAAATTGTTTGTTTTTGCATGTGAATTTGTGCATTTAGTGCAGGGATAGGTCGCTCTGGAACATTTGTAGCAATACTGTGGTTGATACAGCTCTGTGCAAGGGGGATTCTGCCTGATGTACGTCTCGCTGTCCGAGACTTGCGCAGACACAGAGTGTTGATGGTGCAAAATGTGGTGAGAGTGCTTACCCACAAGTACACCTGACAGATTAACATACACATACACAAATTGTGAGTCAACCTTGCAAAATGTGTGTTATTTTCAGGAGCAATATATACTTGTGCATCAGTGTATTCTTCACTGGCTAGGTGGCAACACGGAGAGACCAAGGTAAGAAACTCATGGGGTTGGTGTTGGACCTGCATTATACCCAATTCTGGAGCCTTATCGTGGACTATTATAACACCTAGTTGGACTATCCAGGAGTACTACTTTTGACTGGCATCATTTTGTCTACTTAAAGCCAATTTTTTTAAGTGAACTTAAGTAAAATTCAAGTAGGTTTTCCCAGGATACTTTATGTAGCAGATATACCATCAATGCATTAGAAAGATACTTGTAAATGTACTAGTTCAGTACTTACTAACTAAATTGGCATACTTTGTAGTTTATAAAAGTATATTTTAGGTGTAAAAAAGTACATTTTGAGTATACACCTACTAAACATTTAAGTTTCATCTTGTACTGCAACTGTACTGTGATTTATAAATAACATAATGTATTAGTTATGTACTTCAAGCCAGTGTTCAGTTTCTAAAATGAGACTTTGAAAATAGTACAGTACTCCAGTCTTATCAGCATGAACAAACACATATACCTTAATACAAAAAGACACAACTTGCACAGCCTTTTGTAGAAACTATTACTTATTGACATTTTTCTACCAACAGAACACAGAATGTTGTGTCTTTCAAGATAGAAAAGCCACAAACACACAGGCAATCAAAGAGGGATCCGAAGAACCGGAGGAGAAATTCTGACCATACGCATCAGCCGAAGGTCTCTCCCTCCTCTATTCAAGCTTCACACACTCCCCAGCCTCAGCACACAGCATGGCAATCCCTACGGGATTCTCTGCACGCTTTCAACCCTGGAAAACTCCTGCAGAGGTTAAGGCCACCATCTTCTCAAAACAACTCACAACTGGAAACACAACTGTAAAGCAGATACACACCAAGGGCTTTTATTAGTGTTATTGTTAGAGCAGTGTTTAATACCTAACTGAATTGCTGATTATGTCTTGTTTCGCCTGAAGCATGTCATGCCCAGCAGATAGCTGTTAGCCAGAAAGCGGGATAATCAAAAGAAATTTCTCTAAATAACAGTTCTACATTTTTAAAAGTGTAGTTAGTCAAAATAATGGACAGGAAATATGCATAGTTTATAGAAGTATTCAATTTCCTGATTTTATGCCAGAATTGTAGTGGAACAGTTTTCTGCCAATATTGCTTGGTAAGTGTTGGATCTAGTAATGTTGGTCTGGGCTTTGACTGATTTAACAAGTCAACTATTGTATTGTCATAAGCAGAACTATTCACACAAGAAAAACTTCATATTTGTCTCGAATGTAAAACTGAGTGATGCAGCAACGGTTCTTCTTAACATGCTGGTGCTAAAAACAGTCTGGTTAAAGTTCATAAGATTTGCAACATGAAGTTACATGCATGTATATAAATCTTCCCAAGATGTTTAATTCAGCAATTGAGTATAATTTGGTATTTTTATATTTATAAGAACATCAAGTGTAAATAAGTTTCTGTTCTGTACAGCCTTTGAAATACTGTGCATGTACAGTATGTGCGTCTGTGTGTGTGTGTTTTACTTACGTTTCAGCCTTTGTTTATAGGCACTTAAAAAAGTGTTTATTAAAAATGTTACATACAATGTTACACTCATTTATCAAGTTGGACAGGGATTGTATATAAATTTTTAATTACATAACTATACATATATTACATATGAGTTTATATATTTAACCCTGACAACATATTGTAAATTGTACATTTAAATAGCAAAAATATGAATCATTTAAGAAAATCTATTTTACACCACATTGTGCACTGTGATCAAAGTTTTTGTTTTGTTTTTTTTCATGGAGAAAAGAAATTTTGCACATATTAATTTCTTACAAAATGTATTTCTGTCAAATAAATAAAAAGATTGTTTTCATACAAAAAAAGTCCATCAGCACCAGAAATTAAAATTTCAGACGACGTTAAAAATGATGTGGAGTCAACATTAGCCCACGATACACCTCCTTGTACATCCAGCAAGTCCAGCTGCAGCCAAACGTCCTTCAATAGTCCAATGACTTTTGGGGTGTAACCATAAAATACCTACATTTTCTGTACAATTCCTCAAATGATGCCTTCGAATTAGTCTGTCTTGTCTTGGCGTTGTCGCTGTTCCCCTTCCAGACCCTAGAGCAGTGAAACCAGTTGTTCAGAATGTCTTCCAGAGCAAGGAAATGGTATCCCTGACAAATCCAAACCGTCTGGCGAAGTTTGTTTAGCTTGCACAAACTTGGATGAAAGAAAATGCACAGCCTTTGGCCAGAATACTTTTCTAAGTTTTGATACCAAGATATGTCAGCTAGATATAATCACATGGCAAATTTCATGCACATGTACAGCATCCCTTAAGAAGACCTGAGTTATGTTGTCCACATAAAGCAATGCTCTACTGAGCATGGCAGTAACTTACCCCTATCTATATTCTCAATATAACAAGGTTTAACTAATTTATAGATTTATAGAATTTATAGAAATTGTATTCTTGGATGAAAACAATATCTTGTTTGAGATTTTTAAAGTACACTAAATCAAAACTGTAGCTTTATAATTTTCCTAATTTGTTGTTACAGAGTGGATTCAGTCAAGTTTACTGAATATAGGACATGGGAAAAGGGCCACCAGAGTTTCAGTGTCACAGCCATGAAGATTATTTGTGTATACTATACAGTAGGGCATGAAAATGAAGCTTACATTTGAGCCTTTGGGAGCACAGTAAACAGTAAGAAGAGACAGAATAAGAAAATGATGACATGATAATAAAAACAAGCACGGATAAAGAGGGGTGATAAAATCAGTCATGGCAACACTGCATCAAATAACAGTTTGACACATATTAAACACATTTAATGATATGGAATGATATTGTAGTAGGCTGCCATTCACAGTCCTCACTTATTGTTCACTTAAATACTGATGCAATTTTAATAGCAGCGGTGGTAGAAGTGCACCAGTTATAAAAACAAAGTGACAGACAGCAAGACTGTGTGTGTGTGTGTTCTTTCTCTTTGTTGCTATTGACTTTCTATCATAGCCAGCTTTAACTTATTAATTTATTTGGGGGGGAGGGGGGATTTTCCCCAGATTTTCTCCCTAATTTAGTCTTATCCAATTCCTCCCCGTCACTAGGGGGCTCCCACATTAAGGCTACTACTACCGCTCAGTCGGGAGGGCCGAAGACTATCATGTGTTTCCTCCAAACCACGTAACCCCAGCCAACCGCATCTTTTCAAACTGCTCGCTCACGCACCATTGAGGCGGCGTAACACACTCGGAGGACAGCGCCATCCGCTGCTTCTGCATGTCTGAGCTCACATACGCCCCTGATTGGCTGTAGAGCTGTAATTAATGTGACAGCACTACGTACCTCTCATCCATACCCTCTGAGAAAGCTCGTCTAATCAGCTCTCTCTAGGCCTCCGGCTGGAGACAGCGTCACCCGGGAATCAAACTTGCAATCTCCAGATGATAGGGCGAGTACTTTACCACTCAGAGGCCCAGAATTAACTTTTTTTTTACCAATTTGTGCTACATAAGCTTTTCTGTGGGACTGAAGGGGTGGGCTGACATAAATGAACCTTGCTTGCCCATGATCCTGTCACCTGTTTACTGGTAGTGTATATAACCGATAATCAATGTTATTCAATTCACCTGCCACTGGTATTAATGTTACGGCCAATCTGTGTATGTGAGAACTCCTCCAGAAACTGAACTAGTTTTCATGACGCTTACACTCTTCTGGGCCTTCTCCGCGATGCTTTGGTTCATGGGGGTATCAAAAGTTAGGAATACAGAGCATAGCTCTGGCATGACAGAAAAAGTGAAATCTATAGTTATATTTCACTGGATTATAATTTTAAATAAAAGAAACACATTTGCTAAATACAATTTCATGCCCATTTATGTATTGTTTGAACTTTTTTGATTGTTATTCAGATACCGTAACTTGGCGAAAAGCAAGTTGAACAATGACCATTTTTGGCGCAAATATAAAATCATCACTCCAAAATGGCTAAAGTGAGCAACTTTTTACTTTTTTTTAACCTTTTGTATACATAAGAAAATGTAATAGAGCATGCCAGCTTCTAAGGTTTCACCCTGTAAGCCTTTAGCCTCCTGTGTCATCAGAGATAAGCCTAAACTCAGAACGCCCTTCTGAAACGGTAGCAGTTTCCATCCTACAAGCACACATAATCCAAATTTAATTCTGTTTAAAAAATAAATAAAATAAATAAATGAACATTTTGAACCCTTTAACCTATAAAAGATATGTGCGCCGTGGAACGAAATGTTGTTTCTCTGGGACCATGGAGCAACATATATATTGGTCAAAGTACAAATACACAACATTATCAAACTGATCAGTGTAAACAGTACAGATCTTTAAAAAAATAACTTTCAGCAGATGTGTTTATAATCATGACATTTGACTGTGTAAAATGTTGCATAGAAAAAAAATTATAAAATACATACTGCCAATAGGATCCAGTCTGTTTCTCTGCTCTTTCTCCATCTAACTGTTTTTCTTCTCTGCCCAGAGTCTCCACGTGACTCTGGTGCTCTTGTCAAACAAATGTACAGCTAATCACAAGACTGCAACACAAAGAATACAAATCGACTTTTCCATTTAATCTGAATAAAAAAAAATCCATCATATATGATTAATTCATTCATTCATTCCCATCCTTTGGTCACCTGTGTGCCACTTGAACACACTTAGATGCCCCAGTGACCGTGATTGGAATGTGAATTTTGTTATTAAACAAGTGCATAGGGAAGATGGTGTTGGTCACAGTTTTCATTTCTTCCTTCTGTCCACTGGCTCTACCCCAAGCTGGGATAGAAACATAAGACATGACAGTTCTGGTTGATTCCCCATATTCTGAGCGTGTATCATCGTGTACTCGTCTTTGGTAATAATGTGAACGGACACAGAGGTGCTGTACTTGTCCTACTGTATGACCATATGAATAAAGCCAGTATGTTATGTGAAAGCTGTATACAGTACAAAAGGATGGTCCATGTCTCCCAATAAGCTGGTAATTGTGTTGTACAGCTGAGCATGGTCCACATTAACTAGATCAGGCATTAGAGACAGATAACTCTGTTTCTGGCCTTGAGGAATTGTGCTGTCTAGGAGACAGTGACAGGCTTCTCCACTTTGATTTTCTTGGCCATTTGGAGGACACTTCCTGGAACTACACGGACATTTAGAGCCAGACCGAGATGATAAGACCCACAAAATGTGCAAATGGGGTAGGGGAGACACAATCTAGATGTCTGGATCTTTTGACTAGCCAGTAACTGTTGTTGCTGCTCCTCTGTGAGCTCTCCATTGTGAAAAATGTATGCTGTTGTGGGCTGTTGATAAAGAAACTGGGAACAAATGTGAGTGCCTGAGTGAAATGGTTGAATATTTTAAGAATGCTTTCTTCTGCACTGCATGTATTTACCAGGAGATGAATCCCAATTCACAAAACACATACTAACTAGCATTCTTATTACTTCCTATTAGGGATCGAAATCACCAGAGGCCTCTCGATACTATATCACAACAGCTAGGTGATACCTAGATTATTGCAGTTCTGTTAGCATAACGATTTTATAAATATCCCAACACTCTAGCAACCTCATTTCCCATCCCGTTTGTTCCAACCACTCAGCATTCAGCACCGGCCTGGTCATCTGTCATCATCTGAATCTTTTTCTCACTGGTTCATGCCTTATGTTAGATGCGTTTGAATGATTCATAGGTCACTGTGTGGCTTAACAAACAAGAAATTTCTCTGAAAGTGGTACGGTACAGGGACTGGACTTAAAATGAGAATCTAAACTTGCAAAAAATAAGTCAAAAAGTCCCTCGGGAAGCCTGGAGAACTACTCCTCAAGCCTACAGTACATTAAAATACAAGAAAGTCTGGCTTTTTGGAACAAAATATGAAGATCGATCAATACTTTTGCACAGTATGCATACAAATTTCCCACTGACATTTTCACGTAATTATTTGGGAATTACTATTGCAGGATTGTCATGAAAAGTCACAGCAGCTCAGGATCAATATATATTACACGATATTTAACCAGGTTCATGTCATCCTAAAAAAAAAAAAACACTTCAACTTACTCTAGCTTTAATATTTCAGAAACATTGTAGATATTCCTTTTGTCACTCAACATCAATGGACAAATTGCCTGAAGTGTTGCATTTTCACAAAAGGCATCAGTTATTTATTCTTCCCATCTTTCACTCTCTCTTACTGCACAGACCAGCTCCAGGAGCGAATCTTTCACTTTGGCACTATCCATGTATATGCAGTTTGTCTCTTGCTGAGATGTACTTCAGTTGTTGTCCTGTTGGCTGAACTCCTGCAATGCCTCAGGCCCTTTGCTAGCTACTGCCTCCAGGAACTCTTTCATGAGGTGTTGTGGGATTCTACATGCTTTCACCTTCACCAGCTCCTCAAATGGTGCTGAACTCTCCATGGTGTTATTAATCACTCCAACGTCAACGGACTCAGACCTGAAACACACAATCAAGATGTGAATTGTCTGTTTTGTTGCAGATCAGATCAAGATTTAACTCAGGACTGTATTTATGTTTAACCCTGCTCTATTCATTGTGTTTCGCAATGTTTTATACACTGCTCAGAAAAATCAATGGAACATTTTGAAAACACATCAGAGCTCAGTGGAAAAAATATCAAATGACTGAATATAGACTGGGTAGTGTGTTCAGAACGAAAGGATGCCACATCATTCGATGGAGATCAAAATGATCTACTTACAGAGGGCTGAATTCAAAGACACAACAAAAATGATGCGGGAACGTAGTCAATTTTGCTGAAAATTCATTGCTTGTATGCATGCCTGACAATGTCAGGGCATGCTCCTAATAAGACAATGAATGGTGTCCTGAGGCAGTGGAGGCTTAGAGGGTTAAGGCACTGATTTACTAATCAGAAGGTCGGTGGTTCAAGCCCCAGCTCCACCAGATTGCCAGTGTTGAGCAAGACCCTTAATCCTCTCTGCTCCGAGGGTATCATGGCTGAGCCTGTGCTCTGACCCCAGTTTCGCTGAGATATGTGAAGAAAGGATATCACTGTGCCGTAATGTATATGTGACAAATTAAAGGCTTAGCTTAACTTATCTCCTCCCAGATCTGGACCAGGGCATCACTGAGCTCCTGGACAGTCTGAGCTGCAACCTGGTGGTGTCTGAAAGGCCAAAACATACAGTAATGAACAAGAGGTGTTGTAGAATCTAGTGGGTTTAGGTCAGGCGAGCGTGGGGGCAAGTCGTGTCAAAAACACAAACCAGTAACAGAGAATGTCCAATACTTTTTTTTTTTTTTAAAGAAAAATGCCCCAAAACGCTGCAGAATTACCATAATGTACTTTAACAAAAGGTAAAGCGAGTAAGACACAGGTGATGCCTTGGAATAATAAATAAGTCTATTGTATAAGGCATTAGACACTTACTGTATACTTGTCATAGGTACATAACTCTTAAAGATTTAAAGATCATTGTGAACAACAAAATCTCAAATGAGATGATGGTCGACGAATTCCAAACTCTCTTGGCCATAAATGCAGGAGATATAATGAAAAAAATATATTTATTTACTGTATACTATAAGCAGCACAATTACAGTATATAAGAGTTAGGAGTCAAGTCACAAAGTCAAACAGCGACTCCTTATGTTATGTGCATCATGTTATCCGGCTCTTTACTTCATTTACTGTCTTTGCCTCACTTGGCGCTTCATAAGGACAGGTTTGGAAATTTTCCCACTAGCAATATTAACACTAGACAAGGAAAACGACCGAGTACTGTCAACAATGTTCTCCTCTTTCTCTTGTTTCTTCACCCCGCGTCCTCTCCTAAAGCGCCATTTTATAAAACAAAACCTGGCAACCAATCAGAAATCGCTTAACCGGAGCGACAAGATATCGCGATGCTTTATTTTTTTAAACCCGCGAGATTTGCGTTTTCCCTCAGCTTTTGGATAAATAATGATACAACCGCTAAGAATTAAATACTGGTTTTAAATACACAAATTAAAAAACAAATCTTAGAAGTGTGGAAATTTGTTACTATACTTCTGTCTAAGGAAGGAAGCGAGGCACAGATATTACAGTATTTATACTCATAAATGGGTATGTTTTGAAGCGCTATAGAGGCTGTTACCGCTAGGTGGGAGCAGTGAGACAGAAAGCGGTTGTGTGGATGCGGAGCTAATCTCATGAAATAATATCAATAACAAGTCCCTATGTAACACTGTAGAACAACAATGCACTATTAGCACTGTTGCCTTGCACCTTCAGGGCCCGGGTTCAGGTTCTCCCCGTGCTTGGTGGGTTTCCTTTGGGTAATCCGGTTTCCTCTCACAGTCCAAAGACATGCAGATTTTAGGCTAATTGGCATTCCCAAACTGCCCGTAGTGTGTGACTGAGTGTGTGTGTGTGTTTTTATGTGTGCCCTGTACCCGATCCAGGGTATACCCTGCCTTGTGTCCTGAGATAGTCTCCAGGCCACCCGCAACCCTGTACACAGTACAGACGATGAGTGAGTGAGTGAGTTTGTGCTTCAGGTCATGGCAAATTTAAGTTTTTAAAGCACAGGTTTTACGCCGGATGCCCTTCCTGACGCAACCCTCCCATTTTATCCGGGCTTGGGACCGGCACTGCATCC
>JAOVVA010000036.1:7925751-7936439 GCA_028565275.1 Leiocassis micropogon | reverse complement strand
GGCTAAAAAAAATGCAGCAAATGTCACACGTAGTAATTACGACATCAGGGGTAGGTGCAGTGCTTTGTGTGAGGGGCATGTATGACAAAGCTTAATACTGTGGATTATGTAATTGTCTCTGTAAAAGTCGTGTATTTCTGCAAATTGCTTGTGGGCTAAGCCGCATGTTAACAGAGCGCCTGTTTAGATGAAGTCTTTGTGATCACCGGCATTTATGCAAAAGGATACATAATGACAAAAAACTTTGCATATCAAATGTAGGGCATTCTTTATAAATCTGCTTTCATTTGCATACATCTAGTCTATTTAATGTTATTGCTGAGAACATTTTCATTCCATCTGAGGTAGGGGCTCAAGCTATGATTCTCATGTTCTTTATCATTCTGTAGGAATTAGGATTAGATCAAATGCAACTGGGATGGAGGTTGATTTTTATTTATTTTATTTATTTATTTTTATTTCAAATCTAATTTGTGTTTAGAAATGGAAATAATACCAATTCCAGTTCTAGTGTGCATCTAAGGGCTTGCATGTATCCTATCAAAGTTGTTGCATCCTGCCTCATGCAGAGTGTGTCCGTGTGTGTGTAATATGTGCCTATGTTTTTTGTTAGGCATATTCAGGACCCGGCGAGTCAGAGGTTGACCTGGAACAAGCCACCCCAAAGTGTCCTTGTAATTAAAAAGATTCAGGATGTCAGCCTTCTGCAGCCTTTTAAAGAGCTCTGCATCTTTCTGACAGAGGTCTGAATTCTCCCTCATGCTTCAAGAAAAAATAACTTTTTTTTAAATCAGTGTGTGAAGTTTAACATGTTGACGTCCTTTAAGTGATTTCTTAAGGACTGGTTGTAGAGCTGTACAGACTGTATGCTTTTCAAAATATTAATAACATGCTTATATTTTGGAACAGGCTTGCATTTGTTTGTTTGTGCTTTTTTTTTTTTTTGTAAAAGCAGCATATTGTCATTTCTTGTTCTTATTATGTACCTTAGCAGAAAAAAATGATCGTTTACGTTGAGAGGAAAGTCCTGGAGGACCCGGCCATCGCTAACGACGAGAGCTTCGTGACTGTGAAAAAGAGTTTTTGCACTTTTAGCGAAGGTATCCACATACATAGTTTTCCTAAAAGTCTTCGTGTTTGAAGAGCATCAGTGATTACGTAAAGCCTGACCTTTATTTCCGTTTCTATACTTTTGACAGATTATGACGACATCTCCAATCGGGTAGACTTTATCATATGTTTGGGAGGAGATGGAACTTTGCTGTATGCTTCATCCCTCTTCCAGGTACAGATGTAGGACAAGCCACAAGAAACAAGCACATGTTCATAGGGTATTGTATTCCTAACAATTGCTAGGTGCGTTACAGGACATTCATAAGGCATTTAAAATAAATATGAACGTTATGTTTAGATCTCCCCATTAGTTAGATTATTTTTTAAAGTGAACCAATAACATTTTGACCACATGCACCATAAACCTATTTTAGCATGGTTCACCAAAAATTAACTAGACGTCTAGGCTGGTCAACACCACATCACGACAGTATATATCGCCTTTTTAGAATTTTAAGTTAAAAGCATCAGGTTATTATGTATAAAACTATGTATTGAGGTGTATTTTATGAGCATGCAGATCAGCCTAGAGAATCCTGGGTATTTCTGTCAAACTGTCATGTACTTTGAACTGCATGGTGATAAGACAAAAATACCCATTCAAATGATACAAGATATGTATTGCATTGAATTATTGAAGAGTAAATCATTAAACATCAACTGCTTTTATTTTGTTCTGATTAATTAAAAATATGTTTGGGAAAAAAAAGCTCTAGATATTTCAGTAAAATTTGTCACAAGTTTATTTTGTACAACCACATGTATAACAGGAAAAAAAAGCTTAAAAAGCTTAGATTTGCTCTTAATGCACCTCTGTCAATGTAAAGAAATATTACATGGAAAAACAAATATGAACAGTGCATACCCTTGACCAGAATTCACATCACTGTGTGTTTTTGTGTTTGTTCTAGGAGAGCGTACCCCCAGTTATGCCCTTTCATTTGGGCTCTCTGGGCTTTCTGACACCGTTTAACTTCGACACCTACCAATCTCAGGTTACACAGGTTATTGAAGGTGTGTGTGTGCGAGAATGTCTTGCTTTCAATGTTATCTTTCCCCTTTTTACACTTTTTTTCTTCCGTGTTTGTTTTCAGTCCGGGAAGTTTTTGTTCTTTTTGCTGCTCGATTCCCATCAGCCAAACCCTGACATGTACACCTTGATAAGTGTTTATTACAGTGCCCTTTCCTTACAGAGAAGTGTTACTCACATAGTATAAAGGAACCAGAGAGAGTGGGGATAAAAACAATGGTATCAGGAGCAGACATCCCAAGGCTGCTGCATTAGATTTAGAGAAGTGTCATAATAAACACTGTCATGATCTTACCTGTTAGCTGTTAGTCATTTCCGTTTTAGGTTCAGAGTTAATCTGTAACTATATACGCAGTACTGTGTAAATGTCCGGAGCCACCCATCAGTTCTTCATATTTTGCTTCCTAAGAGCCAGACGTTCTTGCAGAGTTTTTTATTTATTTTTTTTTTTTTAGTAGTCTTCAGGAAACGTGAAGAAATATTTCTTAAGAACTTTTTTGGCTCTCATTTCTGGCAAGTTTTTTGGCTCTCTTTTTCGGTCCAAGCCCTGCACCTGACCAGCTTCAGAGGATTTTTTTTTTTAAATCCTCATGAATCATTAAAAAAAAAGCATCTAATGTAAGGCATGAACCAGTGAGAAACAGGTGCAGATGATCAGCCTGGTGATTAATTTATTGGCGATTGTTTGGAACAGATTAGAGGGGAAATGAGGTTGCTGCTGAGCTTGTTACATAAATAACCAATTTTTAAGTTTTATCTTTTAGCACTTTTTCAGCCTGTCTCTGTAAAATATCTGTAATTTATTTTACATCATTTAATTTAATTCTAATTAATATGAAGAAATAAGGGGTGGCTCAAGGCCTCTGCACTGTATGCACCTTAACCCCAACATCCATTAGATACTCTGAGAGGTCTTGTAGAATCACTAACCGAAACCATATTTGATCGTTGTATATTTTTCCCCACTTTTTATTCTTGCCGTATGGAGGGCGTGTATAAAGAGCACTATTATTTCTAACTATTACATATCATAAATGAAATGCCACAGCACCTTTCTGCTGTTTTTTTAAGGTCAGAAATTTTCATGACTTTTTTTTTTCATCAGTATTTTGTGACATCCAGTAGCTGTAAAAATAATTATATTAATATTCTTGAGTAAAAAAAAACTATTACAGCAAGCAAGCAGATGAAAAGGATTATGGGCAGCTTAAAGACTCATTTAAGGATTAAATAGTGCAAAAAGTAGTAGTCAGAAAATGACACTGTGTTGCACAAGAAAAGTGTTCATAATTTGTTCATTTGAAAGCCTTTTATTTATTTTTATTATTTTTCTACTAGTGGTTTTACTCAGTTGCTTGTAAAAACAAGTCTTTTAAGGCAACATCGCTCTGTAAATGTTTCTTTAGGTAACGCGGCCATAATTCTGCGGAGCCGGCTAAAGGTAAAGGTGACGAAAGATCCCAGACCAAAGGAGAAAAACGCCATCATTGCAAACGGCGATGCCGAGTCTGGCCGCAGAACTATGCAATATCAAGTAAGTGACAGGGCACCGACAGCCTCCGGACAGAGTGTTATCTGCGTCTGTATTTGGATGAAAGGGGATACTTGGGTTAAATCTTCTGTTGGTTGGGTATAGCGGTGTCTGATTACACTATGAGACACTTTGTGGTTATTCCTAGCCACAGACAGCTTTTCTGGTTAGTTAATGTGGACATGCATTATTAAAAAACCGAGTGCAGAAGTCATTGGTTGTCTCACACAGCTTGTCTCATCTGGTTTGCTTGGCTTAGCCTCAAATTGTTGCATGTTTCATTAACCACAAATTCCCTGAAGGCATGTCATTCAGTAAAGCCTTGCATTTGCTAAAACCTTGTGAGATGACTTAAAACTGCCATATAATTACTTCTAACCTACAGTGTCTCTTTCTCTCTGGTACTATCCCAGGTGCTGAATGAGGTCGTTGTTGACCGAGGTCCCTCCTCCTACCTCTCTAATGTCGATCTTTTCCTGGATGGTCACCTGATCACTACCGTACAAGGCGATGGTCAGTTTAGTCCTGTTATTAAAATTACTTCTGTTCTAAAATCTAAACTTACCATTATTTCATAGCACAACAACAACGACCCTAATCTTCTTCCACCTTTGTCAGGAGTGATCGTGTCCACTCCGACAGGCAGCACTGCGTACGCCGTGGCAGCGGGAGCCTCCATGATCCACCCCAACGTCCCAGCCATCATGATCACCCCCATCTGCCCTCACTCGCTGTCCTTCAGACCCATAGTCGTCCCTGCAGGTGTCGAGCTCAAGGTAACAAAAGAACCGGAGGCAAATTTATAGCACTGTCCCATTGTGTCTATTCAAGAGCGTCACTAATAATGCATGAGTAGTAATCCATCAGTATGCAAAGAGAACTGTAATATAAACACCTTTACACAGTAAACAGCACGGCTTGGCTAACGGGCAAAAAAGACGATTCTTGGAAAGATTCTAGGAATGTATAAAGGGTATATAGCGTGTATAAAAGAAGCAAACATACACCATGTGTGATTTTAGAATAATTCAATCTGATCATAAGTTTAGGACCTTATTCATGTAGTATTTAATTTACAAGTAAATAACTTGTTACAACTTTTCTATTCCTGCATGGTGAAAACGGTATAATATTTGGTCTAATTCATCACATTTTATTGCTTACACACTTCACCTTTTACCTTTGTGTACATAATAAACCTAGTGTAATCACAGTGTAATGTCTGTCTCCTTCATCATGGTATCTGCCTTTAGCTCACTGTCAGCCATGCTAGTATTTTTTAGTTGAATATTTCTTAAGGTTCTGTGGAAATATGACTGACCATACCCGGTGATATCATGCTTTTAGATCATGCTGTCACGCGAGGCCAGAAGCAATGCATGGGTTTCCTTTGATGGGAGGAAACGACAGGAGATTGGACATGGAGACAGGTAAGTGTTTATAAGATCTTTGCAGTTACTGACTGAGATAAACACAAGGTGCCCAAATGAAAATCTTGAATGATACTTAATGGATGTGTTACAATTCGTAAGTAAATCCCATTGCGTCTGATTCCCTAAAACGATAAAAATATTTTTCACTTGCCCCTACTTTCTGTGGTCACCAGGATTCAGTGTCAGATTTGAGATGCTACAGAGCCAGAACATTTATGATGCCAAAAAACCCTCAACATCCTAGAAGAACAGCATTTGAGAAATGAAACTGATTCTGTAGTCATAAAGGATGTGAATAATTCGGGCATGTAGAGTGCACATGGTATACAGTATAACCATTGTGCAACGCCACTTAAATTATGACTGATTCAAAAATTGCATTGTTAATAAGGTGCTTCCTCTTACGAACAATCGAACAATCGTACTTACAATTGAAGACAACATTAACAAGACTGTATTAAAAAACAAAAGTGAATACACCTTTGATCACTGTTACACAATTTAGAAAATCTGTCATTGAATATCTGTCAACACCAGAACTTTCTCAGTTTTGGACCTGTGAGCTGTGTGTATCTTAATGTCTGCATCATGATTCAACATGGAAAAGAATTGCCAAACGTTGCTAAACACAGTTGCAGCAGTAGTCATGAAAATCAGAAAAATCAGAGTCTGTCCTTCTAGTGCAAATACCGTCCCTAAAGCCCCTATGGACCAAGATTAAACTATGCTGAAAAAACATGAAAAGAAGCCTGATGAATATCAGGAGCATGTTATTTGGCCAGATGAGGCCAAAGTAAATATGTTCATAGTTGAAAACTGTGACTTAGTCAGGTATGTCGACTGACTTGATTCCAATGGGACGTTTAAACAGGGAGGTCAAATTCATTCAGTAATGACCATCTGAAAAAGGATTAGTCTCTAAGTGAGTAATGACGGGACGTGTCTTCAGAAAGTGCTGTTGCTTCACACCTCCGTGTCAGGGGTTTTCATTATCTCATCATCAGTCTGTGGGAGTGGAGCTTGCATGTTCTCTTTGTGCTTTTTGTGTTTCCTATGGTTACTCAGGTTTCCTCCTAAAAGACATGTGTTGGCTGATGGTGTTTCGAAATTGCCCATGGTGTATGATTAAGTGCAGGTTTTTGACTTTGTGCGCTTGCGCCCTACCATGGGCTGGCACCCCATCCAGGATGTATCTTGCCTTGTGCCCCAAATTCCCTGGAACAGGCTCCAGGACTCCTGCAACACTACACAGGAATATTACCAGAAACTCAGTAATGAAAGTTGTGCTAACCGTATTGGCCTTACGTATTATTACATTGGCCTCGTAGCTTGTGTGTCTATCAAAAACACTGTGCACATTTGTTTCCATTTGATTTAAGAGGGTTTTTTTTTCTTTCTTTTTTTCTTTAATATTGCTCCTTGGCTTTAGTAGAGTAGCAAAGCAATGTAAAAAAAAAAATTTACATGCTTTTTAATGTGTTCTAGGAAAAGTAAATACCATGCAGCAAATCCTGAAATACTGGATTTAGTAGTGTTTCTTTTCACTGCTTTGTATTTTGTACTCCGAATAAGATGGAGTACATTTCTGTTCAGTATCTTAAACGTTCCCACTGTTCCACCCTGAATGTTGAAAGAATACTTTGTGAATACAGGTGGACAAATGTGGACAGGATATGAAAATCTCATTAGTTAGTTACTGGGTAAATAGGTGGGGAAAATCAAGTAGCATGTGCTTTTAGACAAGCTAGGGCAGGAGTGGCCAATCCTGCAGCTCTGCATGATTATCTGGATTATTTGAGTTCAAGTCACTCAGAAGATGTAAACTTAGAGCAGGGTGGAGTGGGGAAAAACAAAGTGAATTGTTACGTCTTCTGAATGACTGAACACACCCGATCCAGGCAATCAGCAGTGAGTAGTGGAGGGCTGCGGCTCTCGAGGGCCGGGGTTGGCCACCCGCGGGCTAAGGCAAATAGAAGTACTGTATGATCATGTGGCATACGCATCATGTTTGCTCTCTCAGCAAAGGCAGTCACTTACTACATGTCATTTAGTGCTCATATGTTCAACCTGTAGCCCAGGAAGAAGTTTATGTGGCAGCAGTTGTGCTGCAAAGTGTAGACAGTCTTACCACATTCCTGCATGTTCCTGATTCTGAAAAGGTCACCTGTCATACATGCAAGCTCATTAATCAGACCAGAGAAAATCTGTTTACTGTCAAACAGCTTGTGATTGCAGCTGATTCTGTGTATTATACCAGGTGAAGCGATTCAGGACAGATTTGTTCAAACCCAAATGGACATTGTTTTTTCTGTGACCTTAAGTTTTGACATTTTTTAGCTTCCATATTTTGATTGCAGTTGTGCACCATGTCAGAGTCAGTGGTTGTTGTCAATGAACCAGCTCTAGATGGACGGGAGGATGGCAGTAATGGCCAAACTAAACACATCCTGTACTTGAATAAGAATAGGGATACCCTAGGTCTACTATTATTTGAGTAAAAGTACTGTAAGAAGTCCTCCCTTGAAATGTCTACTTGAGTAAAACTACCAAAGTACTCATCTTCAAATGTACTTAAGTATAAGCAAAGTATATGCTTAAAAGTGTTAAGCTTGTGTTACTGTAGCCTACAGTATGCTTTAAGCTATGTCTTATATCCTGTATGATATAATGGTGTAAAAGTAAAAACTACTCAAGGAAAGTATAGATATGGGAAACATTTACATTTAGGCATCTGGCAGACACAAGTACAATAACGAAGTAAATTATGTTGTTACTTTACACCTCTGATGGAGAAATGTGTTTATTTTCATTGCAGAAGTCCTACACTATAGTTAAAAATTGTTGTGCATTCGATCTAGCTACTCGGGCTACTGACTGACTTTTTTCTTATTTTCAAACTGAAGTTGTGTTGCATGTTATAGAATCAGAGGTTTACATATCTCCTTCTCCTTCTCCAGCATCACCATCACCACTTCGTGCTTCCCCGTCCCATCCATCTGTTTCCGGGACCCGGTGAACGACTGGTTTGAGAGTCTGGCTCAGTGTTTGCACTGGAACGTGCGCAAGAAACAAAGCCACCTGAGCTTGGAGGAGGAGGAGTATTGAATATTTGCTCGTAAACACTTTGTTTTTTTTTGTTCTGTTTCTTCTTTTTACGCCTCTCTGGGATATGTCGTCCCACTATTGACCACAGACTTTTGTGAAAGCTGCTGCTTCTTGGTCAATTTTGTTTGTTTGTAACTTTTTTTAACAAGATTTCCAATTTGTACATGGTGTATGACATTACAGTCATAAGCTGCCAGGAATATTACAAAGTAGTTTCATGACAACACAATATGAGGAGTTGAAACATCAGGTATCGTTAGTTTGTGCATGAGGAGCATTTAAGCATCAGAGCAATAACTGGATATTAATCAAGTCGTGCCTTAAATTACATAGAATGTTAGAAATCCTTAAGGGGGCATGTAACAATGTCTTATATTTGTGTATCATAGTTCTAGATATTCTGTCAGATCAGAAGGACTTGTTTGTGCATGGCACAGCACAAAAAGCTAGTATATTTATATATAATATATATATTTTTTTCTTAGAAAACTACAATTCAATTTTAAGTCTTACAGGTAAACAACCACCATGAAGTATTTGATTCCTGAAACCACAGTTCATCATTCCAAGTCTTTTAGGACCTATGTGTTTTCCAAATTTAAAGTTTTGAGCAATATTTTATTAAGGAATTAGAGTTATTAGTTAAAGATTCCCCACTCCATCACATTTTGGAATTTATAATTATGTACACCAAGTGTTGAAGGAAGTATATGAAGGCAGCGTGCAGTTTCAAGTGTCCTTCCTATTGAACTTAAGCTTTATGTCTTTAAATATTTAACAGGCTTCTCTACCACATAAAGACTCCTCAACAGGACCTGGTTTGTGTTATTACATCGTGCTTTAAGCTGTCACTTGCACTCAGTCTCGTTTATTGCTATATTAAGGCTATTATAGGTCAATTCAGCCTCGTGTGCCCTGTTAAAGGAAACGAAAATGAAAAAAAAAAAAAATCTGTTTACATTGCATCTCCCTCTTAAACAAGACTGATGTTTTAATTTAAATTGAATAATTTTTCAGATAACATAAGGAGATAGTTGTCATTAATAACGTCATGTTAAATATATTAATTTAGTTAAGAAATGTTATTATCCAGGTTTATGTTTCGTAGCGTCCACCTTTTATGTCCATATTATTATTTTTTTTTTTTTTTGTTTGTTTTAGTTTTCGGACCTTTTCGACCTAATGTATAACCATGTGACGTGGCTACTACTTTCTGAAACCAAAATGACCAATTTTAATTACTCTCACTGATATAATTATGTAGTTAATCATTTCTGAATAACTAGATAAGATGCTCAGGAGAGGATGAATTTGTGTGCTGTGAAGATTTCTTGGTGCAAAGCTGAGCTTACAGTGTAACAAGATGTCTTTCGAATCTGCTTTAGACATACTCTAACTTGTTAAAACAGAATCATTGTTTTTTTGTTGGAATTGTCCGATCTTTTGGGTTGTTTTTTTTTGCACAATTTTTTTTTTCTTTGTAATGTATCTTTTCAGAACATAATCTAAATGGGTCTTGGATTTTTTTACATGGCACTTTAATAAATGATCCACAGCTGATCAAAAGATCAGTAAGATTAAACTATGTCTTTGTTGTTTTATTTAAAATAATATTTGAGTTTTATTTGCATGTTTGTGTGCATTCTATTGTAGGATATTCCAGTGCATCTTTAACATTACACTGATACTGTAGATCTAGGAATGTTTTCAGATATCGAAGATCTCCAATCTTATCTATTTTTGTAAAAGTTTTGGGACGGTGCAAATAGTGTCACCGCTTCACCATCCATCCCAGCCTGTGGGTCCATTCTGAGTTTGGGGTAATGTCTGCATGGAGTTGGTCTGCATGTTCTCCCCATATTATTGTGGGTTTTCTTTGGGTTCTCTGGTTCTATCCCACCTCCCAGAAAATATTCAGTAGACTGGTTATGCGAAGTTGCCCAGGTGTGAATGGGTGTGTATGGGTGTGCATGGGTGTGCCTGACATTCCACCCAGGATGTATTTCCACTTTACACCCCCAGTAAAGGTTCAGGACTCACCTTGACTATGACTGGGAGAAAGGACTACTGAAAGTGAGCATTAGTGCATAAAAGAAATCACAAGCTAAGAGAGGGGTGGGGGGATGGCTTTACCGCGATCGGCTATAACATTAGTGATTTAAGTAAAGTAAGTGAAGTACATTTACTTTGTTAGTGTTTAGATGCAGTTTTTCACATAGGCCTATCTGTATTTTAAGTAGCTTTATTAGTGGCTATTTAAAAAAAATATATATATATATATATATAATTTTTTTTTTTTTTTATTCCACTATATACTATAACAAATATCTCTACTTCAGTGGCGATTTCTTTAAGACTGCAAGGTAAGCTCACAAAATTAATAGTCAAATTATGTAGGCTACTATTGTATTAACATTTTATTGACTAAAAATGCGTTAGAAAACGTTCATCTCAAAGACGAGTTCGTTCAGAATCA
>JAOVVA010000036.1:7864523-7921354 GCA_028565275.1 Leiocassis micropogon | reverse complement strand
TAATTTCCTTATAAAAAATTAATCAAATAAAAATTGTCATGGAATATACAAATTTACAAAAGTTACAAATAAAAATGAATAAAAATATAATTGATATTACACAGTATGTGCAGATCGTGTGTGTATATAGCACAAGTACCATGTGTACGCACTGGACTTTTTAAATATATAAAATAAATAAAACACTATTATGGCAAAGTCTTCTGCAAGGATACGTATTGCATATTCTTATTCATTAAAGAGTACTTTACAGCCTTTTGAGGGAAAGCTGTTCCTTTAAGTTTCAGCATGGTGGTTTGTACAGTTTTCCCATGGGTCATCTTGATGGTTACACAGTTTCTCAGCACACACTTCCATTTATCCACTATCTCAGCACCATGTGAAAGCTGTGGTGAAATCTCTGGTGTGTGCGTCTCTTGTGTATTAATAATTAACATGATAATATGTACAGCACTGCACTGGCTTTTCATAGAGCTGTGATTAATTTAGAGGTGATTTAAAATCAAGCTTTAAAAAACTGGGGTTGTGTGTGTCGGATTTCTCAAAATTTATTTTGAGCAATTCATCAAGTGTTACATTTCACTTTTATAGATTAAGAAGTATAATATGTGTTTGGTGATCTATAAACCCTTTATCTTTGATAAGTTAATCTGTGTTCAACCGTGTCATTTTTCTCAACAAGTAAACTTGAAGAAGCAGCAGCTCTTTAGCTCAGTGCATAAAGCATCTAGCACGTGTCCCCTGTGTGATTCCCAGCTCACGTTGTCTTTCAGGTGCTGTTCAGATGCTCTCCACCACAGTGATTGGCTGCGTCAAGATGTTTGTGCCTTGTTGCCTGTACCAGCACAAATCCCGTGCTGAATACCCCCCCAACTTTCTCATGATCATGCTCTTCGTGGGATTAATGAGGTGTGCCTCACTACTGTTGTTGGTTTTTCCTATCCATCAGTTTTATTAAGAGGCTGTATGATGGCCGCCAGTATTAGAAGGTTCAGGATCCATCTGCTTTGCTTACAGCGCTTTGAAATTATCCATGTACCTTCCATACTGGGGGTAAAACCCCTACCTTACAATTATTAGGATTATTTATTTATTTATGTAATTTTTTATTTAGTTTTGCACAATGCCTTTTTGTTGGTCAGTTTTTAGTTTTCAGAATTGATTCAAACTTTATTAATTAACTAATGATAAATGGTCAGATTCTTTGAAAAACATACTTTATACCAAACATACCACAGCTTTAGAAGAAAGTAAAAAAAAAAACCTTGCATCTTCTGTATATACTCATATTTTAGGAGCATATATTGTTGAGCATATTACTACACACGCAGTAATATGTTTCCACAACAACAGTGGGAAAAGTATTAATGTAATTAAAAAAATAATAAAAATGTATATATATATATAAACATGGAACAGTTCAGTTTTACCTTCGTAGTTTGTCACCTGGTGTAATAATAATATGCAAAATATATAACATTTTCTACAAAATGATTCTCATAGAAAAAATTTTTTTTCCCCCTTTCCCTTTCCCTTTCTGGTCAGGTTCACCACTGTGGTGTTGGGGCTGGTGAGTCTAAAAAGCGTAGCCGTGTCATTTGCTGAGACGGTGAAAAGCTCAGCGCCAATCTTCACCGTCATAATGTCCAGACTGATCCTGGGCGAATACACAGGTAACACAGGAATGCTTGATGCCAGGACTTGAAATCAGTCACTATGCTAACAAAAAGGTTGATTTATTATTTTATTTTTTTAAGCCATCTGTCATATCAGTGTTCCTCTGCATTAATGATTAACAAATTGTTGTCAAGTGTTACAGCATTGCATTAACTCTTGATTTATCTCTGGTTCATTCAATATGGAGCCATAAAAAACTGCACCATGCATCTTTGTGTACCAGAACTTTATAGAATGTTAGATATTGATAATTTGATGGGATGAATTGAAGGACGGTTAAATATCGACACTTTTAATATTCATAAACAAATCATTTGTGTCTGACCAGTGCTTTCTGCTTTCGTTTCAAGTTTAGTCGTTGAGAAAACAGGGCTGAGAGCTTTCCTAAATATTTTATAAACAAAACACACTTTTAAGATTTATTTTATAATAAATTTGTGTGCTTATTCTTTTTTCAAGAAGAAGAAAAGGGAGTTCTAATGAGAGAGATCGTTATAATGCTTTGATAACATGAGCTAACTTATCTTGAGGACATTATACAATATTTAAAGGCATGATGTCTAACTTAAATTTACGTCAGGCTGCATCACGCCACCATGGCGGTGGTTGTTTTCCCACACCAGCACACCCTGAGGGTTTTATAATTTACATTTTTTGTGGATAGATACTCTTCTTTAAAAGCTGGCTTCGTTAAGAAGCCAGAGATGACAGCAGATCTCTGATTACAATGTACAGGAAAGTTGCAAATAATAATTGTGCCATAGATTTGACCTCATACATTGACAGCATGTTGTGTGTTTGATCAACAGGTCTTTGGGTGAACTTATCTCTGTTCCCAGTAATGGCCGGTCTGGCGCTCTGTACAGCCACTGAAATCAGTTTCAACATGTTGGGCTTCTCTGCTGCTCTTTCCACCAACATCATGGACTGGTACATCTGGTACATTTTTTTTGTGCTCATTAACACAAAAAACCCAAACGTAATCACTGATTTAAGTGCTTTGTTTTTTTTGCATTGCAGCTTACAGAATGTGTTTTCTAAGAAGCTGCTAAGTGGAGACAAATATAAATTCAGGTGAGTGTTTTGTATACTCGGTGTACTAAAATTATCCAAACATGCTGTATCAGAATTTCAGCCATGGACAACAATTAGCCACTTAAATCACTGATTTGTTAAGACCTATATAGGACAGACAAATATTATTGGGTATGTTGCATAGGCGCTCCACTAAACCATCAAGTCTAGTCAAACCAAGACTTGTAATAATACTTACTCAAGACTTGAAGCAGAGTACAGTGACGAGACTCGAATGTAAAACATTTGAACGCTGCAAACCTTTTAAACCAGACTGTATGACTGAGGTGGCTCCTATCCCACTACAGTCGTTCCTGTGAACATTTAGCGAGGGAAACGCCTGATGCTTAGTGAACTGGGGTATGTGCGTTAGAGTAGCAGAGGATTAAATAGCGAAACACAAGTAGTTTTTAGTATCATAATTAGTGGTGCTTGGAAAGCATCACTATTATTATCTCACAGCCTTATTATTTTTCTTTTCTTTTTTTCTTTCTTCTTCCGAACAAAAGGTTGGCGTGTAACTAGTCCTGTATCGTTTGTCGTAGACCCATGAATGAGGAGTCGAATCATGCGGCCTATTTGGGAATGGGGTTGCCCTGCTGGGGCAAAAGTCCCTTAGACTTTGGTAACTTCCATAAGAACTTTGAAACTGGAGCTAACTGTGGTTCCCATTGTCTTAGCAACATAGATGGCGGGTGGGGGCAGGTTTTATTTATTTATTTTTTTTTACACGGGCAACCAAATCAGTCTTTCGCGTTTATCATTATGCTAATAAGCCACGCCCCATCAACATTGGCAACATGATGCTAACATGATTAGCATGCTGTTAGCATGATTCTAACATGATTAGCATGTTGCTAGCTTTATATTAACTGTATTAGCAGATTGTATTGCTAGCATGATGCTAATATGATTAGCATGTTGCTAGCATGAGGCTAACAACATAAGCATATTACTAGCATGATGCTAACAACATTAGCATATTGCTAGCATTATGCTAACTATATTAGCATGTTGCTAGCAACATAATTAGCATGTCGCTAACATGATGCTAGCGTGACTAGCATGCTTCAATGTTTTGCTACGGCAAGCACCGCTCACATTTTCTTCAGAAAATGTACCTCTCTAGTTCTGCACAATCAAAAGTCTCGGTTTGACTAGAACACTGGAATGGTTTGTGCAGATTTTTTAAACTCTCCAAAACTACCAAACATTTTCTAATAGTATGTCGGATCTTAAGTATTTCTCTGGATTGAAAGAAATCATGTAGTAGCCAGTTTGTTAAATCAAAATGTGATATGTTTTTAAGCTCTGGATGCTGAAATAATTTATTGCAGCCTTTTAAAATGGAAAATGATGAGCAGGGAACAAATAATAGCTAACAAAGGGCTTGTGTGATGATGCTCCATATAAGTTATGCATGTCCATATGTACACACAGGCATTTTTCAAAACATGTTCTTTCCTCCTTTGTTCTCAAAAAGTGTAAACACAACCTGAAAAGGTTCCCAGAGACATTGGACACAGGAGATAAAGTGTCTGCTGCGTGCACTCTTACAAGCCCAAAAAAAAAAAACGTGTTTTTCTTGTTCACAGGTGAATACTGAAAACAAAGTTCATAAAGATTTTTTACACCCTGGAACGGGTGCAAAAAGCATTCGAAATGCATAGGAATAATAATTCTCCAGGCTTTCTGGACTGTTTTTGGCTCTTGTTTAAATTTACACTTATGCATTTGGCAGACAGTCCAGAACGGCTTGCAAAAGTGGATAGATCCTTACACAGTGGGCTCCTTAAACTGTATAGTTACTAACTGTACTGACAATAAGTTCATTCTGCCACCTAGGTGCCAGAACAGAAAACAGTCTAGTCTCTCGTTATCAGACCAGTCCCTGTACCTGACCAGTTTCAGAGAAATGTTTTTGTTTAAGCCACACAGTGATCTATGAATCATTAAATTATTAAAATAATATCTAACTTGTGATGAACCAGTGAGAAACAGGTGCAGATGATGACAGATGATCAGGCTGGTGATTAGTATACTGGTGATGCTGAATGCTGAGTGCTTGGAACATATAAGAGGGGAAATGAGGTTGTTGATATCTTGTTGAAATTGTTGATATCTTGAGGATTTCTGCAAGGAAGAACTAAACACCTTTGGAAGGGGTCCAGAGTATCAGTAAGAGTAAGAAATGTTCTTTTAAGTTTTTCAGCCAAGGGATAGTCTTCAGGAGGATGCAGGGTGTGTCATAATAGACACTGACCGATGAAGGAATAAGAGTATAATTGCTTTAATAGAACACAAGTACACACTACAGGGTGTGCTGCAAAAGTTAAATAATTAGATTAAAGGTTGTAATTGTAACTCGGCTTTGTGTCTGGCCACATCACATTAATAGCTTATAATAGATTATATGCCCATTATCAACACACCTTTCTCTGGACTGAATATTGTAGTATGCTTAAACACAGTGTTTATTAGCAGTGACTTCCTGTATGCCAGTTTGAACATTTTGATCTGATATTCTTTCGTTTTTCTGGTTCTGTTTACTCTGATGAATATATATATATGAACATGTATATACAGTATACCTGAAATACAGTACATATGCTTTCTTTAATATTAAGTGAAGTCTTTATAGCATTTCAATGTATTTGGACTAGCTGTGAAAGTGGCGCATGTACTGTAGCTAATGTATTTCTTTTCCTATTTAGCCCTCCAGAACTGCAGTTCTACACTAGTGCAGCTGGAATGATCATGCTCGTTCCTGCCTGGGCCTTTCTCATGGTCAGTCAGTGCTTCTGTTCTTTAATTAGCATGCCACTTTTCCTTGCAGCTACTTCACTTGTCCTACTTTCACTTGTATCATTTTGCCTTGAAATGGTCTGTAGAAAAAGGCCCAGGTCGTACAGGAAAAAAAAAGTGTTTGGACACTACTGCACTTATCCGTTCATTTCTCTAGTGCTTGCATACCATTAAGGTAGACACACTTAAAAATCCCGGGATTTCAAACCATATCTTAAAGAAGGATGCGGCAAGCACAATTTTAAAGCAAAACAATTCAGACGGTTGTAGGAAACATATATGTGTTGTATACTGTATGTGTGTGTGTTCCATTTTCACATGTTTGGACCAGTGAAGGAATTCCTGGGAGGCCAGCGTTTCAGACATGAAGCAGACAGTCAGATCGTGTCTCTGGCGTACTGAGAAAATTTCTACCTTGATTTTATCCAAACACTAGTGAAACGCTTGGATAAGTGCATTAGTGTAGCAGATAGGAATATAGAGAGATAACGGCAGGTTTCAACCTTGTGAAAAGACTTGTAAAGATCAAAGGTAAACCTACAAATAACAATAAAGTACAACTTACCTGTGGAGCTACATGCCTTACAAGAAGTGTCAGGTATAGCAAACTGATCATGTGATCAACAATGACTTATTACTTATGTAATACTATTGGATTTTCTCATGTCACATGCCCCTCCCTTGTGTTTTACACAGTATGTTTTAATCCACTTCCAAAAACATAATTACTCCAGAAGTCATCCAGCAACATTATTAAACAGACACGTGCCTGAAAAGCTAATGCACAAAATTAACAACCTTTGTTTAATTTTTTTTTTTTTGGTTTTGTAGACAAGCAAGTATAAGGTCACTTTTGTGTAAAGATCTTGTAATGAAAAGTTTCTGTTCATTGTCACATGATTAGCATGACACACTTAAACTGTGACTTTTCTTATCTTACTTGAACATTTTCAGACCATGACACCCCTTAGGATTGTAGTTTCAATCTGAATCCCTCAGCTGCATGGATTATAAATACACCCAAATTGCACTGCACACAGAGGGTGTGGTTTTTCAACGCAGTGGCATTATAAGGTTGGGCATGTACATACATGAGAGTGAAGCTGTAGCACTCGTTGTATCTTTAGGGAAGTCAGCAGTAAGTGGCAGCATGCCATCGAGCTTTTTATTCTATTTATAGAGCATATATGGCATTTTTTTAATCATTAGCACGATCAGTGTTGCGTGGATTTGTGTTGTTCAAGCAGATTTTGCATAACTTTAAAGGCTTACACCACAAAACAATTGTAATCGGACTTCACTTTCTAAAAGAGAACTGATCTTCCAAACAAATATTTTAGTGTAAATCTTACTAATGGCATTTTTTTTGTAATAACAGAAATAACCAAAGTCAGGAAAATAAGTCTATAAAACACTTGCACAATACCTAATAGGTTGGTTTAATAAGTTTAGATTATGTTAAAATATGAAACTGTCCTCGCTCATATTTTGTACGGTACAGGTTCCTTCTTGGGCTACACAAGCAATCGGTTAGTTTTTATTTCCGAGGTTTTACTAAGCAGAAAGTGCATGTTTGTTTAGGTCTAAAACACCGGCCAAAAGCACGCAATGTCTGACACATGTACTGCTTTTTGGTTCTTTGCACCCCCCACCCCCTCCCCAGGATATCCATCTGTTTGGAAAAAGTGGCAAAGGCTTAAACCTGACCCAGGACATTGTGGTGCTGTTGCTGTGTGACGGAGTCCTGTTTCATCTGCAGAGCGTCACGGCATACGCCCTCATGGGACGCATATCACCTGTCACTTTCAGGTAGGGACAGCAGCTGGTCTTTCTTTCAGTCTCTGTGGTCAATAAAGCATTGAGAGGACAAAGTAAGCACCATGACTGAAAATACCCTGAATTTGATGTGTGATCATATGGAAATCCAAAATAGGAAAAAAGCATTTAGTTAAATTAAGTGGAAGATTTCAACTTATCAGGAAGCAGTATGGTGATCTGCTCGTGTTTGCATTTGGAGATTAAAAATAATAGTGATGATAGCCATTGTGCTTGTCCTTCCTCCATGTACCACGCATGCTTTTTATAACTTTACATCCATCTTATAGGGAGGTAATAAATGGTGACTGGTTTGATGAGACATGAAGTGAAGACAGTGGTGCATTCTTGGCTTGCAGCTCAGCCTAAAACATTTTCTAATGAGGGTATAAGAAGGTTTGTTGACAAAGTGTATTGAAAAGCAAGGATATTATGTCAAAAATGATGTATTTAAATTACCTTAAATACATTAAAAAACAGACATTTTGCAGCCAGAGTGGCAATAATTTTGTTTGCTATTTTTTTCTGACCAATCGGATTTTAGAATTTAACAGAGTGTGGCTGTGGGGTAGTTCAGTGGTTAAGGCATTGGACTACAGTTCAGAAGGTCCCAGGTTCAATCCCTACGACCAACTTGCCACTGTTGGGCCCTTAAGCAAGGCCCTTAACCCTCAACTGCTCAGATGTATAATGAGATAAAATGGTTACTCTGGATAAGGGCTTCTGCCAAATGTTGTATTCATGTAAATTGTTTAACCCTTTTACATTGACTTGGAGATGGAGTAAAGCATTGTATAATAAACGTTTGTGCATGTGTTTTGTTTTTTCCCCCTCTCCTTATCAGTGTGGCAAGCACAGTGAAGCACGCTTTGTCAGTCTGGCTGAGCATCATCGTGTTCAGTAACCCCATCACCCTGTTGTCTGCTGCTGGCACCGTGTTGGTGTTTTTGGGAGTCATGCTGTACAACAAAGCCAAACAACTGCAGAGAGACACCCTGCAGGCTCTGGCCCAGTCTGCAGATTCGGACCACAGACCGTTACTTCAAGAGTCCAACATGAAAGCAGCTGACTGAATCAGATGAGACTTTAATCCTACAGGCATAAAAGTTTCTCTGTTTATTTCAGCTTTCCAAAAGGTGAAGAAAAGTGTTATCCCAGCTCTTTTTGCAACATGTCCTTGCTGAGTTCCCTTTATGACGTTTTAGATATTTTACATAAGTGGCCGCTTGCATCAGAATGTCGAGGTCTAATAAGGAGCAGATTATTATTGTTCAGAATTGACAATTTTTTAAAATGTTTACTTTAATCACATGGGGTAACAAAGTGTTGGACATGTGGTAAGGGAACATTAGCAAGGTTGTTTTGTAAAATTAGTATTGTAACAGAGGTTTTGCGGCCAGGGGAAAGACAAGCTGCTGTTTCAGCACCACCGTCCAACTGTGACGTCGAAAGAAAAAAAAAAGGTTGCTGGAGGTTTAATACAAGAGACTGACTGATCCAGTGATGCATGTTCATTGAGCGTGTCTTAAAATCCTCTGCTTACTTATAGAATTACTATTGACCAATGTCAAATTCATGTCAATCATGCTCTTATTAAATGTCTCAATGTCTGTATAGCTTGGAATGGAGGATGATTAGTGCAGCCCTAAACAATGTATTTGAGTTCTGACTTTTTTTTAAATTCATAATTATGACTTTAACCTCAGATAAAAACTTCTAAGAAAAGTGAGAATTTTGAAATTAGTTGAGTTCTGAGGGGGAAAAAGTCAGAACTGAAATACATTTTTATGGTGGCAGTAATAATCTTCCATAGCTTGGGCATTTAACTATTCTGTACAACCACTAGAATTAACATTTTTTCAGATTTTATCATCAATGTTTTTGAAAAATGATCAGGTAGTGTGACCACTCACAAATAAGGCTGCTAATAAGACGTCTCCCAATAAGCCAGAACCCTTCATAAACGTTTTAGGTTGCAGTCAGAGTGTACATTTTTATTATGTCTTTTTGAAGATGCAGCAAAGACGACTATTACAGTTATAAACAAAGCCTCTACATTGAATATTTGTTTAAAAAAAGACATCAAAATCACTCCAGTCCATGACTGACCAAACACAGAAAAAAACGGTGGTTTATTACAGTGGAGTCAAACTGACGACTACTTACTACAAGAACATTAAGGATGATCCATGCGGAGATGATTTCCTCTTTTAGTGCAGCAATGTTGTTCTGGGCCAATTCTGATAGATTACTGACTTCTGATGACCAAATCCGAGGGTAATAGGTGTGGTATGGTAATCTTATATGGTTCGTATCAAATCCATCATAAATCTGGATTAAAAAGAAAATTATGAAATCTCATGGAAGGCAAAATTGCCTATAGATCCACCCTGTATATCCCTTTATCGTTCCTTCTATAAATAACTTATTCAGTAGTCAAAATTGTCATATTGTCTACATGTTTTCTTCAGATATTCTTGCTTCATTCTAGAAATACATGTTTGACTATTAGCAAAATCTTATCCAACTATTTAACAAACCGTTTAAAGCTTAGAATTACAGGGGGGAAATGTCTTAAATGCAAGTGTTCGACTCTGAACTGGGACTTTGTATTGTGCAGAATAACACACAATATGAGTATGAGAGTTAAAACTAGCTTTATTTCTCTATATAATCCACTGCTACACTAATGCACTAATCCCAGTGTTTCACTAGCACTTCGATAACATCAAGGCAGAAATCTTTCTCAGTATGCTAAAGCCATGATCGGATTGCCTGCATGTTTGGCCACTAAAGGAGTTCCTGGGAGGCTAGCATTTCAGACTTGAAGCAGGCAGTGGCAGCAAGCATGGCACCCCTCGTACTAACTTTGTTTCTCATTCCAAGATTTATACCAGACACAAAATAGACCAGGATTATTCAGGTACATACTTCAGCTACATACTTTAAACAAGCCATGGGTAGCTACGAGACCACTTTGTCATGACTGTGGAGATTCCTTATATGATCAATTTTGACATATTCTTGTATCCCTGGTTCTACAGATCAGAAAAAAATAGAAATATTGTTGTTGAACCTGTGTCTGGTTATTCCCTTTATGAAAACTGTTAGTCGTGCAGATTTGTTTTCATGCAGAGAAGAGTGTCTTTGGGACAATATACAGTTTCTACCTGAGCTTACAGCTTATTTTTTTCCATCCTCACTGGGCCAAATGTCTGTTGTTACTCGATGACAGAATATTAAAGACAGAACCTGTGACCAGCTCTATGTTTCTGACAGAACCTGTGGTTCTTAGACTACTGAGCTACAGACTCATCTGTTTTACACCCAACGAAGAGCCTTATATTCTTGTTTTTTTACTTGATGTGTGTAGAGATGTAAACGAAGCTTTGGGTTCTAAACCTGTGTACTGACATTTCGATTTCTAAAAATCAATTTAATTAGTAGCCCGTCGTTTTAAAGTGTAATTTAATTTCTTTTCCTTAGTGCAAGTGAACATACTGAATTTCTTCATAGCGGAAAGACTGATATGGCCATGTTTTTTTGTTTCTGTAATAATGACTAAAGAGGTTTCTTATGTATTTTTGTCTGTACAAATAGGTGTGTAAATGTGCGAGGTGTACAGGTATAATTTTAATTCGGAGGGAAAATTTCAGAAGAATTTAGTTTCAAATTTGTATTAAATGCAATACATCTTTTCATTCATTGTGGTTTTTTTTTTTTTTTAACTTTGTCTTTTCAACTTTCCTAATGATTCTGCAATAAATTTTGTTTCAGAAACATGCATTACATAATTTATATGATAAGTGCCTCTAGGTGGTGGGGGAATGGAGTCTGTTTGAGCTTTATATACAGCCCTCTGTGTAACGTCTAATAGTCTTTTTTTACTAATTAAAACCACTCGCCTTGTGCACCTGACCGGTTGAGGCATGGCTCTACTAGACCGTTAAATGTTTGGTGTGATATCTGGCACCAAGCCGTCAGTCGCAGATCCTTTAGGTTCTGTAACTTGCCTTGCCTTGGTGAATCAGACTTCTAGGTCCAGCACAGCTCACAGATGCTCCACTGGATTGAATCTCGTTCATCAAAATAAACGAATCTTTTTTGAGTCATTTAGTTCATTTCGTTCTTTTGATCAGAAATAAAATAAAATGTTGCATTTTCAATTAAAAGTCCCCCAATACGTCTACATGCACAAATTTTGGCTATAGTTCCAGTAATGAAAATATTACAATGCAGCTAAGGACGTATTATAATAAACAGAATGGGTAGCTCACCTCTTGTATCTTCCAGTCTGAGTCGTTCGTTCTTTTGAATCTATTGCACTGCATAGCGTTTATGGGAGTCACGTGACAACAGAACGAACGACTCGGAGTAGGAATCGAGGAATTGAGAAAGAATCGCTCGATTCTGTTTCCTGTACATAACCTTCGGGGGGGGGCATGTATAATGTGTTTAATGTGTGTGTTGTAGATGTATTAGAATACTTTGTGGTATGTTGAAACGATAACAGTGATCTGTCTTTGATTTGAGATGCATCACACCCCCAGGACATTGATTACTTTCCTTTAATAGCATACAATACAGCCCTGCATTTAGCAAGCAAGTGAATCCGGACATTTCGTCAGGGAAGAACAGTATTGTATACTGAAGTATAATTACAAGAATTTCATGAGTGTCAGAGGCTTTTATTGACAATTACATTAAGTTTATGCAATATTTGTAGTGTTTATGCTTCTTTTAAGACCCTTGCAATTCGCCCTGGCATGCTGTCCACCAAATTATGTCCCCACGTCCTGACTGATGCCAGTCAATTCTTGCATACACGATGCTTAAAGTGTGACCGTGTGTGGGTTTTTCTTTGTCCACCCACGTCCTGATCATTGACCACAAGTTCTCAAAGGGATTAAAGTCTGGGGAGTTTCTTGGCCATGGAACCAACATGTCTATGTTTTTTTTGTCTCCAAATCAGAAAAGGTTGGGACAGTATGGAAAATGCAAATAAAAAAAGAAAGTCGTGATTTATAAATTTAAAGTAGTCCTGAGCCCATGTGGTGATATCGCTTATAGATAAATGGCGATTCTTCATGCAGTGCAGCCTGAGGGATCGGACATCACGGTTGTTCAGCTTAGGCTTGCGCCCTTGTCCTTTACACACTGAAATTCCTCCAGATTCCTTGAATCTTTTAATTATATTATGCACTGTTGAAGGTGAAATATGCAAATGTCTTCCTATCTTTCTTTGAGGAACATTGTTTTTTAACATTTCAATAATTTTGTCACATATTTGTTGGCAAACTGGCGATCCTCTGCCCATCTTTGCTCCTAAAGGACTACACCTTTCTTGGATGCTGCTTTTGTACCAAATCATAAATACAATCATCTGTGAAATCACATCATTATTTAACCAATTTACCTGATTACTAGGCCTAAATTGCTCCTGTCCCAACCTTTTTTGGAATGTGTTGCAGGTTTGAATGACACGAAAGCATGTATATTTACAAATGAAATGAAGTTGACCGGACAAAACATGAAATATTTTGTGTTCATATTGTCTGCAATAAAATACAAGTCAAAGTAAATTTAGAAATCACTACTTTCTTTTTTTTTTATTTGCGTTTTCCATACTGTCCAACTTTTTCTGATTTGGGGTTGTAGATCACTTTTGCCATCAAGCTGGAAAAGGCATTGGTTATCACCAAACTGTTCTTGGATGGTTGGGAGACGTTGATCTCCGAGGATGTTTATGTGCCATTCTTTATTCATGTCTGTGTTCTTAGGCAAAATTGTGAATGAGCCCACTCCCTTGGCTGAGAAGCCACGCATGAATAGTCTCAGGATGCTTTACTGTTGGCATGATACAGCTAATACAGGACTCATGGTAGCGCTCAACTTCATACGTTTCAAGAAAGGCAGCAAAGAAGCTATTCTATATGATATTCTGCAGAAGGTACAGGGATTGGACTGCTGAGGACTGGGGTAATTCCAAAAGCATAAACTTAATGTGATAAAGTCTATGGTAAAAAGCCTTTGACGCTCATGAAATGCTTGTAATTAAACTTAAGTATACCATTTTTAGACAAAAAGCAATCTCAAAACACTAAAAAAGACTAAGAATTAATTTTTGTGTCCTCAAACTTTTGGCTACGGCTGTACAATGACTAGCTGTATTTCTCAGTGACAGGTTGGTGGCGCACACGAGTCAAGCAACACAACAACAACCACTTGTGTACCCCATGCCCACTATTAGAACGTTCCCCTATCGCATTGTGGGATTAAACAACTGCACCTTATTATGTTTTCGGCAGGCACTACAGAATGGCACAATTTTACACGAGCATGTCCACTAGATGGCAATAATTATCTAACAACCCGTGACCGTCCGTTACCCGGAAGTACTTTCGGAGGAGGCGAAGGGAGCATTTTGTTTTTCCGGTAGTTTAAAAACGCGCCGAGTACCTTTCAGGTTTGTAAACTGTTTTTGTAACAAGGTTGTACTTTATTTTAGGTAAGTTTCGATATGACCGAAACTACTTCTCTAAATGGGCGGTTATGTTTGACTTCTAACACTTTAACAGAATGACCGACTAACTATGTTTTGTGAATTATACTAGCTGGCAAATCGCTCCTGAGCTGTTTAACCTCGCGATAAAGTGGGCCGCATATCAAATGACCTTATAGGGCCCTAACTAGGGCTGCGCGGCGCATACACGTCAAGCACTACATAGTGCATGTGCCTTGTCTTTGTGGAGCCGTTTGATATTTAACCCGACGTTGTTCGACGTTTGCTAGCACAGCTAACGTTACAGCTGAATGTACGACTAGTTTAATCAGTATGCTTTAGACTAAACCTAGGTTTGTAGATGATGGTTAACAGTTATCTAAAATCTGGCTCATTCTGAATAACTAGCTGTCTAAACTTACCGTAATTTTTGGATTATAAACTGTTGATTCCTATGAAATGAGTAACGTTTCAGGCTTTATATATACTGTATTGAATACCATGGTTATAGCCACTGTACTTATTAAATTAATGAACATTGTTTTACTTGTAAGTAAGTTCATTGTTCAAACTCTGGAGTTTTTTTTATTCATCTATTTTATTTTTAGAAAGATTTAATGTTTTTCATCATGTAAAATTCTTGATCTCACATTCGCATATCAGTGATAATATTTCTATTCTCTTTTTCTCTAAAACTCTTCCCAAAACTGTTAAAAGCAAACTTCTGTAAGTTTTTACAAAGCAAACCATAAGTGACTTTTAATGCTCTTGGATGCATTATAAATACAAAATTGTCAATCTGTCTGTCTTTACTGGGGATGTAAACATAAGCATAAACTTTGAGCATCTCATGACTCCTAATCTATTAAGAAGGACAGACTGGAGGACAAACATGATGTGAACGCATGTGTACTCATTTTCTTGCAGCTGGTCGTGATTTGGAGCTGATGGGGGACGAAAAAGACACCTGGAAGGTTAAAACACTGGATGAAATTTTACAAGAGAAAAAACGCAGACGTGAGCTCGAGGAGAAGACCGAACCTAAGCGCTTGAAAAATGTAAGTTCTTTTTTTTTTTTTTTTTTTTTTCGTTGTTTGCTCTTCATGCTTCAAAACTTTTTTTAATTTTAATTATTGGAAAATACCTTGAAATTGACTTAAAAACATATTTTCTTTCACATGGACAGTAAGATGAAATAAAAAAAAAAATCTGAACATATTAAGAACTTTTTGTCAGAGCACAGAGCCCTTTAAAATCAGGACTCTTTTTGCACCACTTTGGTTTAATAAATATGTATAGGAGTCAGGACTTTGCAGTATAGATTTTTTTTCTCCCCCAGCACAAATTAGGCAATATGATAAACTCAGTTCAATTTTATTTTAACCGACTATACACACATGATTGATGATAATTTTTTTTTTAAATGGGCAAAAAAAAAAGCACAGATTCATAAGATCACGTTTTTTATGGTTGTTTTAGGTTTTTGCTTTGACCGAATATTTGTGTGCATTTTGTGAGATCTACATTTTTGTCTCGTCATTCCCATAGTCTGATAGCAGTAAAATTCACACATTTTAAAAGTAATGACAACTTTGGTTCTGTATGACGCATCTGAAAACCCAAATGCACAGTTCGATTTCTGTAGCATCCACTGTGGACATGTCGGCAAGACTCCTGTATAAGCAGGTTTTTTAATTTCTAATTTTTTTTAATCAGTCATTGACCAATGCTTTGTTGCTGGCATGGATTGATGTCACTTGAGTTTAAAAGGTTTTGATCTTTCTGGGTTTCGCCTGTTTACCGTGCGGACCTGTGTTTCTCTGCAGAGCATGTGAGACCATCAGTACGCCCTTCTTATTCTTTTTACGGCAACTGGCATCCATGGCATTTACTGCCTCTCGGTACACCCACTTTCGTTGTATCTTTGTTATCTCAAGGAACATTTGGGTCAAATGCCAAGTCTTTTCAAAATTCAGTAAGCTCAAATAATTTGTCTCTGATATTGTAAATCAGTTATCTGCAGAAGCTGCAGTTATGCCAAGTCAGTTATCTCAGCTCATCCTATAGGCATCAAAGGGCTCTAAAACTTTCAGTCTGTTTCATCTTTGGACAGCCGGATGATCGGGAATCCAAACGTGACACTCCAGAAGAAGGAGAATTACGGGACCACAGGATGGAAATAACCATTCGCAACTCTCCATACATGAGGGAAGATTCAACAGAAGACAGGTGCTCCAAATATCTCCCTGCACTACTATAAAATTATGCTATGTCAAATTAATAATTATAACGACATCTAAAGGTGCTAAATTTTGTTATAAAGAGTTGGAGGGCAATAATAACTTTCCCCATGTTACTGTTATTCCCAATGTAATGTAGAGGAGAGGAAGATGACTCATTAGCTATAAAACCTCCTCAGCAGATGTCCAGAAAAGACAAGTCTTACCACAGGAAAGAAGAGAAGCGGAAGGATAAAAGGAGACGCAGGAGCAACTCTGCAGAAGGAGGTAGGTGCCTGATGGCGTGATTAATATGTAGTAGTTCTCAAACTGTTTCGTTTTATGACGTTAAGTAGTCTCTTTTGAAGCGGGCAAACACATCCGCGTAAAGGACAAAGAAAAGGAACGGGAGAACGAAAGACGGAAACGACAGTGGCAGGACGACACCAAAGTTCGCAGGGACTATGAACGACAGAAGCGCCGCGATCAGGCCAGGGCCCATTCGCGCAGGGAGAGGTAATGTACAACGCGGGGACGCAAAATGTTCTCCTTTTTTCCTGTTTGTTTGGAAATAGGGAGCAACAATAGCATAATTTGTCATAAAAACAACATTACTTTACATTTAATTATTTTAAATTAAATTATTTTAAAAAAAAATCCTAGTGCTGTTAATATGTATCTCAAAGAAGCAGCATCTAGCCAACACTGAACAAGAACATGTATCCAGTCTTCCAAACTGAGGTTCTAAGTAATTTCTGGCGGATGGTTGATTGCCCAGAAGGGGGCTACAGCATTCCAATAATTGTGTCTGGTGACAGTTGGGATTGCTTTATGATGTATAATATTTATATACATTTTATCATCTTATAAATTAACAGCAACAGTGTTTCTTTCATTAAGAAAAATAATAAATTTTGGTTTATGTCCATTTCATTTAATTAGTTTTGTGTGAAAATGGCTACAGTTAATATGGATTAGATTGTCTTTACTGCGTCAGAGCACTGAGCTGCTTGGATTGTGATTGATTGGCTGAAGAGCCTTTGGGACGCTCATTCATTAATAATGCTACACACCAGGATTTATCGGATTTAATTAATTGCATCCCGCTGACCAGTTTTCCTGTTTCGTCTGCAGGGACCGTCTGGAGCAGCTGGAGCGCCAGCGTGAGAGGGAAAGGAAGCTGCGTGAGCAGCAACAAAAGGAGCGTGAGCAGAAAGAGAGGGAAAGGAGGGCTGAGGAGAGGCGTAAGGAACGGGAGTCACGGCGAGAAGGTAGTAGCATGTATGAGAGCTTGGTTCTGCAACATTCACCAACAAACAAAACTTGCAGTAATTTAGCTATTCCTGTTTCTGCAGGTCTCCCTTTACACCATCGGGGCAGCACCCTGGAGGATTACGGAGAAAAAATTAAGTCTAGGCACCGCAGCCGTAGTCGGAGTCCTGTCCGCCTACAGAGAGAGCAAAGACTAGAGTGTAGTGAGCAACGACGACCAGGTCAGTTTAACCAATCCGGTCATAAAGAATTTCTGTAAAAAGTGAGTTTCAGGACATTATCTTCTGTTCATATTCTCTCTCTGTTTGTTTTATTTGGCCATTAATATAAAATAACCATTTCTTTTGCTGACCATTTTGACTGGAAATAAGAACAATGAAAACCAAGCTATCCTTTAGAAAAGTAAGTAAGTATAAGGCTGGATTATGTGAGGCACTAGAATAAAATGTCTGATTCTCTCCATGTGATGTACATACATCACACAGTATAAAATGTTCAATTAGACTCTCTGTATTAAGTTAGTCAAGCTTGTTTATTATTATTACAGCTTCTCAAGCAGTTTTTATTTGGTAAGAATTATTGCATAGCTTTTTTTCCCTCCCAGTTAGCATTATCAGCAGAGCTTTTGACAATATGTTGATCCCAAGCAATAAGCAATCCCCAAAAAAAGTTAGTCTGTATTATACCACAAATGAAAGCCATACAGTGGGACCTCGGATTTCGAGTAACGCGGTTTGTGAGTGTTGTGAGTGCAAGACGAGCAAAGATTCTTAATAAATTTTGACTTGGAAAACGAACAAGTCTTGGTTTATGAGTACCGAGTATCATGTATCACACATGCGCTTCTTGTTTTGACGCCGAGCGTCACGTGATCACAACTGAGCCAACGCTTTTTCTCTCTCTTGCGCTGCGGAATTGTGGGTAATCGTCTCCCCTGCTGGGTCTTAGTGCTCGTTTCTTACTGGTATAATCAACATGCCTGCACGCGTGTACTGTTTACTACCACACTGTGACCACGTGTATGCGCATAAAACGCATTTTATTTTGTTTGTATGCTATGTGTACAGCGCGTGTGTACTGTTCATTATAATACGTGTGTGCGTGTAAAGCAAAAGCAAGTCTCATTAGAGAGGTTAAAGATCCATTTTCTCCTTTTCTGTATCAGCCAGTCTTTGTGTGTGCGCGCGCGTGTCATTGGACACCGTGCCCCTTCTTACACACACCCTCCCTTCTCCTCTCGCCTTCTCTCACACACACACACACACACACACACACACACACAAACTCTGCTCTACACAGAAACACTGCTCTGTCGCGATTCTTTTTACAGCACGTAAAGTGCAGGTTTTTTTGTTTTTTTTTACTTTACAGCAGTGATTCCGTTAGAGTGTGCTCATGCGAGAGTTATTAGCGATGTTCCTTGCTAATTTTCCTGATAAAACAGTCTTTCCGTTTATGTGTGTGTGTGTATAAAACTCATAAGAGAGGAGGAAGGTTTACTGTGTCAGATGAGAAGGGGGAGGGTCTGATTTCTCTTCTCCTTTTACTTTAGCTTCACACGTATACACACGCACACAGTGCCTGCGCACATAAACAGAAATGCTTATCTGTCGGCATTTATTTTTACTTTTTTAAAGGTAAAGTGCAGGTTAATTTGTTTTCTTTTTACTTTATATTTTTAAATATAATATAAAAATATTTACTATATATTTTTCTTTTTTTTGGGCTGTGGAACAAATAATTTCAGTTTCCATTATTTCTTATGGGAGAATTCAATTTGGTTTACGAGTGTTTTGAAATATGAGCCCACTTCCAGAATGAATTATGCTCGTAATCCAAGGCTCCACTGTAATTACTGTTCATTTTGTGAGCTTGTCATACTTTGACATATTAACATAAAGAATTTTTTTCTCCCAGAGGAAAATTTGCTTTTTGAGCCAGTAATAGGCTTAAAAGAAATCCAGCTATTCTGAATGTATTTTTAAGGAATTTTGAAGGATTAGCTGTATTAACTGTCCAATATAGTTAGTCAAATAATTTATTCGATTACATTTTGGTATTCTCTTAAATGCACTTTATCATTTGTCACTGTAGGTAATTGTTTGTTTTAATATAAAATATGATTTTATCTTAAAACAAGGCAGATTTTCTGCCCTGTCTGCTTTAATTGTGCACTTTGTTGCTACATGTTCTCCTTACACTGACGCCCTTCTCACGCATAAAGATAACTGTTGGTTCAGAACACAGTGTAAGTCTCCATTGCCATGCCCTGGTCACCCCCGTTGACCAATTTACATTTTGTGGTGGAACAATTTATTTGTATAGTGTAAGAATTGAAATTGGAATTGTGATATGGGGTATTCAAGTCAAACAGGGACTCCTGAATGATGTTAAACTGATTCACATTTGTAAAATATTTCAAATACAGTACAATCATGAGACCTTTAGCTTTATTAAAACGTTTGCAACATCCATGATCCCGGCCGAAGTGGCTCTGAGCCCACTACAGTTTTCTGAGGATCATTCGGAGAGTGAAACGCGTGATGCTCCAAAATCAATGGATAATTGTCACCAAATGCTGAAAAAGACACAACTGTCTGTGGGAACTATGAACACAACTTGCACATTACAGGAACTCGCCTAGGAGTTATTGCCACATCCCATGTATAGATCTGTCCTTGCTCCAAGACATTTCCATATGGCTCTGGAACATGAGCATTTCAAACATGAAGTATGCAGTCTGGTCAAGGCTCTAGTGTACTGAGAACTTTCTACCTTCACAGTATCCAAGCACTAGTGAAATGCTGGAATTAGTGTAATGGGAGTTTTTACTCTTATCAGTTTTGTTATTCTGCAATCATATGTCCTGGTTTGACTTGAACACCCCTCACCCCTTGGGAAGACCCAATCCTTAGGCTGGAGTTATAGCTGCAAGACTTCTGGGCTATGTCTCCATGGGAAGGCAGGTTTGCACGTCTGGATCCTACTATTTGTGCCCATCCATCTTTGTAAAATTGCTCAAGCTCTGTCAGACTGGATGGAGACCGTTGAGGAACAACAATTTTAAAGTCTTACCACATATTCTCAATCAGATTGAGATCTGGGCTTTTTTGCACATTCAGGTTTTTGGTTTTAAACCACTTTAGGAAAGATTTGGCATCAGATTTAAGGTTGGAAG
The DNA here is from genome assembly GCA_028565275.1 of Leiocassis micropogon. Lineage (NCBI taxonomy): Eukaryota > Metazoa > Chordata > Actinopteri > Siluriformes > Bagridae > Leiocassis > Leiocassis micropogon. The sequence continues at coordinate 7,900,812 of JAOVVA010000036.1, read as the reverse complement.
GTGAACCTTTATGCCAAGTCGTCTAGCATTAGCTTATATTGGTTCCAACCATCTTGCCTTTAGCCATTACTACTTATCCAAGTGGAGTTCCATGGGTTATGGTTTTCCTGTGAACAGCGTCCACCATCTGGATCTCTGTCTGACTAATGCTGTCCTTTCTCAGCAACTGGCTTTCTCAAGTCAGTGCCATGGATACACACTTTTTTTTTCTTTTTTCTTTTTGTAATTGATTTATGCTTTGTGCATAATGTTTTATGAAAACATTGTCTCAGACTTATTTTTATTAATGGATCCTTGGCGTTTGTTATGCTGTTTGTTTAGACATGTTTTCTGTCTCTAGAGCCATCCAGGAACTGCTAGTGGTCAAAAAAAACTATAAGATGTGCCATAGCACTCGAAGTGAATAATTATGTTGCCACAATTTGCTTTTTTTTTTAAATATAGTAACAGTCTATGTAGATTTTTTTTCACACGTCCCTTTTATATTATAGTCTATTTTGTTTATATCCTTGATGTACAACCTTGAACTGAAAGGGTCATTTGGTTAAAACGCTGCTTAAAGAGTCGATCATTGTTTTATTATTATTATTATTATTATTATTAGAAATTGGTTAAATGTTAACCAAATCACATTTTCTCCATATTGTTTTAATAAAACCCTTCTAAAACATTTTATGAAGCAAAATATAAATACTTGCTTGAAGCGCATATTAAGTTGTAACTAAATTAAACTTTAGCAAACATTATTAGAAATATTGTTCAGAGCATAGGGTGGGATTAAATCTGCCCCAGATCAGTGAGACTCAAGGGCACAGCTGTGAGACAGAGCAGTGGCACAAGATATTAACCACACCATATGTGGATTTCATGAGGCCTTTTTATAAATCCACCCTAACCGCACTAGTCTACTTTTTTTTTTTTTTTTTTTTTACTAATTTGAGATAATTGCATTTCTTTAGTGTCTGCAGTCTCCATATGAACCTTCATCAGTAGGTTATATACATCATCTAAAGGGGCACTATTCAGACTATGCGTTAAATTAAATATAAATTTGGTTTGATCTAGATTCACCATATGATGCCTCCTGACTTTTCCAATTCACTTTACCTTTGTATAGTTTTTAAGTTAACTATATGTAGGTTTTAGGAGACATGGCACGAGATAATTGATAATCACATGCGTATTTTATTAGTCTAGTCGATGACTTAAAGACTAGTAGTCTGCTATAATTGCAAATGTTATAATGGCTATTAATAAGTGTATATAAGGTTATTTCCACGCTGTAAAATAAATTTCAGTGAGCGTTTTTCCTCCAAGTCTTAATAGATCGTTCTAGCCCCACTTGTGTGGTAATAAGACACTTTTAGTGGCGTGTGCTAGCCATTAGCATTCTCTCACTGGCGGAGTATGTTATGTGGTCTACAGCTTGAAGGCCATTAGATCACCCAGATTCCTTTGCTGTTTTTGCAAGATCGCTGTAAAAGTGATAAGCATTCTCAACATTGTTTACAGGAATTATAACACGGATGTCTGAGTTTTCAAAATCGTTGCCAACATTTGGTTACATGACCATTTAATATATATGTCTGCAGTGAAAGAGGAGAAACAAGAGGATTTACTGGCTGATCTTCAGGATATCAGTGACAGTGAGAGAAAGACAAGCACTGCAGAGTCTTCAGTTGGTAAGCGCATACACGATACACTCACAGGAATTAAAAATCTACAGGCAAACATTACCGGTGCATTATGAACGTTTGCAATTAAAGGCTCGGCTTCCGGTTCGGAGGAAGAGGAGGATGAGGAAGAAGAGGAGTCGAGCAGCCAGAGTGAGGAAAACGAAGAGGGAGAGTCGGCATCAGAGTCTGATGGATCCGATCAGAGTGCAGGTCAGTATCCATCCAGCTGTTGACCTTTAATACTCCCATTTACCTTCTCCTAAATCGCACCGAAGTTTAGAGTTCATGTCAGTATTACAGGCTTTTCTAGTTACTTCTAGCAGGAGTTAGTCGCATAACTGACTTACCAGTTCAGATCATGAAAGTGGCTTAATACATCATCCACATTTTTTCTGTCTTTAATATTAATGACTTTTTAATTAATTTTTATTGTATTTTACAGAAGACGTGAGCGAAGAGGAGCAATCAGAAGAGGAGGAAGACGAAAGAGAGAACGGCGAACACATACCTGCTGGTGAGGGTGGGCTTAGAAAACCCAGACACGATGTGACTCATTTTAGTCTTTCAGTTTATGAGCTGCTTTTTTCAAAGTTCTGGCAGCTGTGAAAGCCAGTCGATTTGCTCTGTAGTCTTTTCCTGAAAAGCAGCTCTTAAAATTTCTTAGTGCTGCCTAAGAGTAAAGGAGCAGTCACAAACAAAATTATACAAATCCAGATACCCGTCAAGACATACAGTAAATATTAGAGTGCTAAGTAAATTTATAAACAATATCTGTATTTTGACAAATTTGGACATCAGCATTTGATCTTCAGAGCTGAACGGTATGTGGAGATGAGCATTATGTAGCATAATGAAAAGCAATAGAATTTTGTCTCATTAAAATCATTAACAAGTATGTACTCCCTTGGCTTCAGTAACTGAGAATTCCCCATTTAACTCTTACATCTGCTAAGAGAAATTTTGCCCACTCCTCCATGCAGAATTCTTTTAACTGTGGAATTTTTTAAGAGTTTGTCTGCAATCTTCTTCGAATCCTCCAACAAGCATTTTAATGTGATACACGTCTGGACTTTGAGTAGGTCATTCCATAGCTCTGTTTCTGCATCTCTGTTCCTATCCTCCATTTCTTTGTGACACATGACCTCACAATCTCCTTAAGCACTGTTTGCTTTAGGTTGATTGTCTGTTTGCAAGTTAACCAGGCTCTGAGAGAACAAAGTAGCCACACAAACCAGACTTTTTGCTCCATCATGCATTTCAGTAGGTATAATTTGTTTTTGAGCCAAACATTGCTCCTGGTACTCCCTTACGCAGCAAACTTTATCAGAAATAGGCTTTGACCTGTTGCTCTTTTTAAACAACTCCCCCTTTTCTATTGGTCACATTGGCAGAGTCTCCTTTTAATGGTAAAGCCATGCACTTTTGGCATCAACATTTGGCAAGATCGACCTACAGATGCTGTGATGAAGTCATGTGATCTTCTTAAACCCCTTCCCAATGCTTAGACACAGCCTTAAAGCCCCTAAGAACTCTTTCAATATAGACATGATACTTTTCAATAACTGAGAATAACAAGACTACATATTGAATGTATTTCAAGAGTTCCCACAAGATTTCTCTAAAGGTGTTCTCAACATTAGCACCTTCATGTATGCACCTGCTCTCATGTGAAGTAGTGATGTATACTAGGCACGTGCTTACTTTTTCCACATAAGGAAACATCCTTTCTGTTAATTTTAGTGGTAAAAAGGAGGGCAATACTTTTCGTTTTTAAGTGTCCCTCCTTAAAATCTATCAACTTTCTTTATAATGAAGACCATCGCTGTGGTCCAAATATGTTGAAAACAGTTTTAACTTTTTATGTGGTGTACATATTTATTTACAGCCTGTAAGTATGTAGTTCAATTTTATTATTTTATACTTTAGTTCGAAATATTCTTAGCAAGTTATAATATATAAATAGCCTTTTAGACTCTTACAATATTCTCAGTAAGGTTTTGTCCTCAGTCATTTAAATAGGGCCTAACTACTATGTACGTTTTTGTTTTGTATCATTAACATGTGTCTCTCTACAGTTCCAGAGTCACGGTTTGATCATGACTCGGAGGAGAGTGTTGAGGAAGATGAGGATGAGGAAGAAGACGCGGGCGATGTGACCCCTCAGTCTCACTCTCAGTCCGCCACACCGGAGGGAAATTATGTCCCAGATTCACCACCAGTCTCACCTGTAGAGCTGAAAAAAGAGCTGCCAAAATATCTGCCTGCCTTACAGGTATGCAGTAGGGCTATCATCAGGGAGGGTTCAAAATGGCTGATTTTTCAAATAGCTATGAAGCAAACTAATAAATTTTTTCCTAGGTGTTTAATTAATTAAATCTGTTGCACTATATACATTTCATCAGTGTGTGTCTAAAATGAAATTAATGAAATACAAAATGTTGTGCTTTTCAAAAATCGCTTTGCTCAAAACATTTGTCTTGTTAATTGGGACAGTTCATTGAAACCAATTACCGCCTTGTTTTCCATTGCATAAGGGTAATGCACATCTGGAATTCGTCACGCAGAATTTCAGTCCCATTGGGACTTCAGCAGAGATGCAGAGTTGAACTGGTTTCAAGAAACATGAAGTAACCAGTTGGACAGAAGTCATCTTTCTGTTGTCCGTATTTACAAAAAAAAAGTAGTACTGTTGCACTGTACAGCATATACATTTGTCATAAATGAATTGATCGCTCAATTTTCAATCCAGAATCATTTAACACATTTTAAAATTATTTAGCCTTTTTTAAAATAACCAAATTATTTACATAAATTAAAAGGTCTAAAATTGACAAAAACACAAACTGCTTGCATATTCTGCAAGGAACAGAGAGGGATGCTTCTTCCAGTGGATATTTAGCTTTAAATTATTATTCCCCAAAGCAGGAAATGTGGAATTTAAAACCAGTAATGTCTAGGCACTGAAAGTTTTATTTATAAAACTCAAGTTTGTGGAAAGTGGCAGCATGGTAGTGCTGTGGGTAGAGTTAGTTTTTCACAGCTCTGGGTTCAGACATAATTATGGGTTTCTGTGGGTTGTTTCGTGGATGGGTTGGTGGTTTGGCAAGTGGTATGTTTGGTCGGGTTGTTAAGCTTCCATGAAATGCCCACCTCTCTAGGAACCATGTGTAATCCGTGCATTATTTTACTTGACAGATAATGCCATAAGATTACATTTACTTTTAATTTGACCTTGCTCAAAGGCTTATTAGGCACAGCTTGGGGATGCTGGGATTTAAACCCATGACTTTGGATGTTTATTTTTGCTTCTAACATTATTTAAAGGAAGCTTGGTCTTTGCAGAATTTTAAACGTTTAAGCTCTCACCATCTTACAGACCACTCAAACATGACTGCTGCATCTCTATGTTTCAAGGGCTGCCGTAGCGTGGAGGAATTCCAGTGTCTGAACCGCATAGAAGAAGGTACATATGGGGTGGTATACAGAGCCAAAGACAAGAAAACTGATGAAATTGTAGCTCTTAAAAGGTTGAAGATGGAAAAGGAGAAAGAGGGATTTCCAATCACCTCCCTCCGAGAGATCAACACCATCCTGAAGGCACAGCACCCCAACATTGTCACTGTCAGGGTGAGCTTAAGCTTTTTCCTGATCTCTGTTAGATAATTAAATAAGCCGATATTAGTAAGGTTTATTTTTTTGGATTTTTTTTGTTGTTGCAGGAAATAGTGGTGGGCAGTAATATGGATAAGATCTACATAGTGATGAATTATGTAGAACATGACCTAAAAAGTCTCATGGAAACCATGAAACAGCCCTTCCTCCCAGGTAGGGTTTCTCTTTCATAAAATATTTTTGTTTGGTAGGTTATTTTTTCAATATAAAGTGATGTGCAAATCACACTTCACTATGCTATCTCTCTAGGTGAAGTAAAGACTTTGATGATTCAGCTACTAAGGGGAGTCCGCCATCTCCATGACAACTGGATCCTGCATCGTGACCTTAAGACCTCTAACCTGTTACTGAGCCACAAGGGCATTTTAAAGGTGTGCCCATGTCTACACTGAAAAACACTTTTAGGGTTTGGGGATACGTTCACCTTTTCCTAGCAACAAAATATTTCTGTGGTTTTAGCAAATTTTAGCAACTACATTTTAATATCTAATGTAGTTCTACTACTGTGCATCAATGTGGGAATAACTCCCAGCTGAGTTACTATAATATGTAACTCGGCTGGTGAATGATTTGTACCGTTCACACAGACAGGTGCGTCTCTTCCGCAAGTTGGTGACAACTTATCAATCGATTTTCGAGGATCAGGCATTCCACTCCATGAATGTTCACAGGTCTGATCTGTGGGTTCCAAGCCACCTCGGCCAGAACCACCATTCCCAGACATGCGTCCTTTTTTTAAAAACCTTTGCCCTATTCAAATGTTTTACTGTCACATCATAGACTCATCACTGTGCTGTGCTTAAAGGCTTCCGTAAATTTTGATCAGTTTTACCCCTTTATTCACAAGAAAGAAATTTCTATCACAATTTTCTCATTCAGAAAAGCAAAAAGTGGTTGTTTTTTTTTTGTTTTGTTTTTTTTGGTCCCCCCCACCTTTCTAAATGAGCTTCAAAATTTAAAAAAAAAGGAACATTTTGGGTCGGTGGAACAAAGGAACACCCACTTTAGCAAGTATCACAGCTTTTAAATGCATTTAGCAGCCAGTTAGGAGTCTTTCAAATCTTTTGGGGTTTTCATTTGTCCATATTTCCTTGAAAAGACTTCAAGTTCTGTGAAACTCTTTGACTGGCTTGCACGCACTGCTCTTTTGAGGTTTATCCACAGACTCTACCAACATGTGCAGTTTGAATGACCCATGTCGAGTAATAAAGTAATGGCCATTTTTGTATTACTTTCAGTACAGCCCTCATATAATCAGTCCAACCCCATGATTAACAGTCGGAGAGGGTTATTTTTTTTATTTATTTATTTTTTCCCCTGTGAAATTCTTTACCCTTTCTTCTCCAAACACACCTTTGATTATTGTGCTTATTCGACTATTATGATTACATCAGTTCACAATCCACATTTCTAAACTGCATCAGGTTTGTTTATATACACAAAAGATTTGCTTCCAAAAACAGTTCCACGAAGGTTGTCTGGAAGAGCAATGTTCTACAAAAGCCAAGCTGTGGTTTTGATTTGTCTTTCTAGCAATCCTATGTGGAGATCTATCTCTCTGACTACCACCATTCCTGTAAACCGCCATCTTTTTAAAATGATACTATAAACTGCGAAACAGTTCCTGAAAATGCTTTGCTGTCCTCTTATTGCCCTCAATTATTTTTAGTTTTTCAGCTTGCTTTTGCTGATGAAAATTGTGACCATGTTATAATCCTATTGAGCTAATTAATGACTGAGATCTTCAACATTGTCTGAGAGCACAAATCTTAAAATGCCCAACCTTTTTCCTGGTGCTCCTTTCCTGTTTGAACTCTTAAGTTGTACAAAACAAACAAAAAAAAGGACGCACTCATTTTGCTTAAAATGTTGGAAATATGGTTTATCTTCATGCCTTTTGGAGATCAGTTTTTCTTCTCACTTTTCACAGTGGTAGAAATTTTGAACATTTGCATGCATCTGTATTACGGTTGCAGATCATATGTTGGTTAGATATAAACTGGAAAAGTTGTAATTTACCCTTTCCATCAAAGCTGTTTAAATTTGACAAGGCCGTATCAGATTGTTTTTAAGGCTTTGAACTGGATGAATTTTATCAGGAATGTTGTTCTTGGATGATGACGTGCATGGTTTCTGTGTTGAGTAGATTGGCGATTTTGGACTGGCACGAGAGTACGGTTCCCCACTGAAGCCTTACACACCGGTGGTGGTCACTCTGTGGTACCGCGGCCCAGAGCTTCTTTTGGGGGCAAAGGTCAGTAATTCATCAAAAAAAAGCTACAATTAGGCGTTTCATTTTAAAACAAAGAATGTTTTAACGCTATTTAAGTTAGGACGTGTAAACAGATCAATATTTTTCATGACAGGAATACTCCACAGCTGTGGACATGTGGTCAGTGGGCTGCATATTTGGAGAGCTACTCACCCAGAAACCACTCTTCCCGGGCAAGTCGGAGATCGACCAGATCAACAAAATATTTAAGGTGAGAATTTAGACCATTTTATAAAAATCTAAAAGGGTGGTTAAGGAGGAAAACCACCGACTATTACATCACTTACAACAGTGATGATCAGATAAGTAAATGAGTGTAGCCGTGGTGTACTTTTTTCTTTTCTTTTTTTTTAACATGTATTTTTACAATCCCTTCGATCCTCATAAAGCTGTGTTTTACGAAAAAATGTGTTTGCGCATTTGTTTTTCATGCGTCACAGGACCTCGGCTCTCCTAGTGAGAAGATTTGGCCCGGCTACAACGAGCTGCCTGCGGTGAAGAAGATGACTTTTACAGAATATCCATATAACAACCTGCGCAAACGCTTTGGAGCTCTGCTCTCAGACCAAGGCTTCGACCTCATGAACAAGTATGTTTTGGATTTTCAAGTTGCTTTGAGAGTAATGCGCACACACTCTCCAGCTCTATTCTCACAGCATTGGGTTCACTTGGTATTTTAATCAACATAGAGGTGTGCTTTTCTTATATTTTTGTATAAAGTGTGGGTAAGTCAATAAATGGACAGGAAAAATAAAAATAATAATGGGTATAATAAGAAGAATTTCACCTAGGACAATTAGGGATTAGGAATTGTAGTAGAACTTAGCATTTTATAAAAAAGGATAAAAACAATGCATACATTATTGTATGTTATCGTATATAACAGCTTTGTTAAATTCTCTAATCTGATTGGTCAGAATGTGTTATAGGTCTCCAGCTCGACGGTACTTGTGGCTATAAATAAGTAATTTTTTCATCGTTGATGCTTTTTCTATAACTGGTCACCCCGAGTATTCTATTCCCATGCACATGCTAAGCCAACATGGCGGACTCTCCTAAATATTTCAGTAGGTCATCGCCGGTTATTTGCAAATATCACACTTGGGTGCATGTGTGTTACGTGCACACACTTGCAGTATGCGCCTCACGTTTATCGTGAGTGGATGACTGTCTGTGCTCTTGAGTTGGGTCTGCCTGGAGCAGCAGGGGCTTCTGTCTGTCAGGAATCCGTCTGGCTTGCTAGACACAGGGCAGACAGAAACAGCAGCCAGATTACACATGCGACTATGCAGCCCTGATGAGGTCAGGAAAAAGACCCATTTACTTCTTTCCCCTCCTGCTTACTTGGATTTATGGATAGGTTTCCTAAGTGACAGTGGTGCACCAGTATACAAATGACATCACGAATAAACCAGATTGCTACACTGTGGACTACTGTTTATTTCGACAAGTTTTGATAGATTGATTTTATTTTTTTTCAACTTTTTTTAAAAACTCTCATTTCACTGCTCTTGTAGGTTTCCAGCATTTCGCATCGTCTAGTCAAAAGGTATCACAAAAATCTGGTATTAGGTTCCTCTTCATGCTGCATTTGATTTTTTTACTTCTCGAAAAGTTCCTCCCCAGTGGTCACCCGCCAATTCCCATTTCTCCTCTAATATACAACAGCTTGGAAATATAACGGTTAACACATGCTTCCTGTGAGATACATGAACTTTAGAATAAAGCGCTATCTGCTGTCTCTTCCTCATACACAAGCTCACAGACACCCATGATCAGTTAGTGTCACTGTGATAGAAAGGAGAGCCATCCCTCCTACCCAGATGCTGCTTTTGTTTGTGTGTGTGTGTGTGTGTGTGTTTGTATTGTTATCTCCAGGATTTGCAGACTGTGTCTTTGGTAGACTGTTTATTTGAGAGATGACGCAAATCGAATAAAACACGAGGCCTGTTTATTCACGCGCAGAAGTAAAATGCACTTGTTAGTTAAACAAGCGACCTTCGCATAAACAGTTGTGATTGGTCATGCTGGATGTTGCAAAGAAGGTACTAGTGGAATCTAGACTGGTGTGCAGTACATCAGGCCATGTGTAGTTCAGAAATGCTTTGCACAGTCCACCCAATGTTGAGCCTTACCTCTTTCCTACCGTTGCACATTTATTGCATTTAACAGCAAACTCTGCCAGACCATCCGTGATTCGGATTTATCCGTATTTTACAGTAGAATTATTGTTCTTAAGAAGTGTTAAAAGCAGTAGGGAAAAGACCGCTGCAGACAAAGTGGAGCAGGCTGCCAGATTACACAAAGCTAAGTAATCCACACAACCCAAATATTTTTGCATGGTGTTTTAAGTCAGCTGCTTTACAATTCAGTTGATGGATTAGTGGATTAAGTAAAAGAGAAGCTCGTGAAAAATACAAGCTCGGGCTAGCTCACGAGCCAGTTTTGTGTCTCATGTAAATCAAGCCAACCTTCTCTTCTCTTCTCTCAGATTCCTTACCTACTGCCCCGCCAAGCGGATCAGCGCAGACGAGGCTTTGAAGCATGAGTATTTTCGGGAAACGCCGCTCCCCATCGAGCCCTCGATGTTCCCGACTTGGCCAGCAAAGAGCGAACAGCAGCGGGTGAAAAGGGGAACAAGCCCCCGACCCCCAGAGGGAGGACTGGGCTACAGCCAGCTGGTAGGAGACACCACTGTTCAACTGCCAGTGTTTTGTCTGGAGAGCTTACTGTACATGTGGAACCCAAGATATCATTTATACAGTATTGTTTGACATTGATCCTTAGGCATCTCTCCATGAATTCAAACTGTCCAAGCCAAAACAACCAAATTTAATGTTCTCTGACTGAATAAGTGCCAAGAAGGAATGATTTGAGAGTACAATTTTAAACAGATGAAAAACTTTGTATAGTAATTTCTCTTGTAGACACCTTCCTCACCCTATTCATTGTTTTTTTTTTTTTTTTTTTTTTTTTCTTTCCCTCCCTTTAAGGGTGATGATGATCTGAAAGACACTGGCTTCCACTTGACAACAGCCAACCAAGGACTGTCCAAGTCGGGTCCGGGATTCAGTCTCAAGTTCTAAAGGAAAAAAGGCAAGAGCCAAGGGAAATGGTTTGCTCTTTGTGGCACTAATGCTAGGACTCGTTTAAAAGAGACTCACTGAAAGCTGACCAGATTTTCCTTCGCGGTTCCTTGACACAAACTGTTAAAAACAGTAAGAAGATGGAGAAATTCAAGTTCTATCCTGTTTATCTACTCCCAGCAGTTAAAGGCAATAAACTGATCCTACATCACACACAATCCCAAACTGGGGTTCTGGGTGCTTATAGATCTTTTTTCTTTCTTTCTTCTTCCTTTGTTTTTTTTTTTTTTTTTAAATAGATTTTCCATCATTTACTGCCGTTTGTCTCATTGGTGTTTGTCTAAATGTTTTGCTCCCACTGTACTTCAAGTCTGATCCTTTCAGATTTTAAACTTCATATGGTTTTCAAGCAACAGACAAAGGACTGTTCAAGTTTAAAACCATATTCCAGCCTACACATACTGGACTCATAACCGGAGTTGTGTAATAACGCGGTTTGCCAAGAGTGTTGGTCATTGACACAGGTGATATTCTGTTGTAAGAAATAAACTGTTTCCAAGTCTATTTATACACTTTTACTATTTCTTACATTTCTTGGTATGCAGCGGTGATTTTTAAAGCAGCGTTTGACTACAGCTACAAAGCTGACGTTTTAAACAGAAATGACTAAAAGTGGAGAAAACAGTCAGGGCAGCCTTGAAAGCAGCTCCAGCACCAGATGTCCAAAAATGATGTCATTCTTTCGCTGTGCGCGCACACACTCGGCCCAATCAAGTCTGCCTCCTCCATTTTATTAGCGAAGGAGCCAGAGTGGCTTTTCTGTTGAAGATGATATTCTCCACTTTAGTCATGGATACTTAATTATTTAGGAGTTTTAAAAATTGAGAATAAGAAATGAAAGAGCTTGAATTTCCCAGATATTATATAGCATTTTGTTTCCTTGTGAATTTTCGATTCACTGGATGATCTGACCGTTCTTTAATTTCTTCAGGAGTCACAGGTGCTTTATTAAATGTTTGAAATTTCCTGTAGGCGGTAGACATCTGAATTACAATTACTGGTCATTTTTTATTATTTTTTTGAGTATGGGCTTTTGCAGATGCTGGTTTCATTGGATGTGTCTATTCCGTCACCTCAGAACAAATTTTAAGACTGCTAAAATTGATTATGGATTTACTGATCAAATTGTGAAAAATGTCATGATAAGCAACTAAAGCTGAAAATCTCATTAGCTGAGTTTATACTGTACATGTGACAGGCAAATTTTTTCATCATGAAAGCAACCTATCAGAATGCATATTATTGTTTAATTCTTGGTTAAGTCATAGTGTACAGTATAGTGCAAAGATCTTAAACCACCCCCTTATTTCTTCATATTAAATTATATAGGTTAAAGAAATGGGAGCAAATGTTTCACTGTGACAGGCTGCAAAGTGCCTAAAGATACAATAAAAAAGAAGAAAAAGGAGGTCTTTGAAAGTCTGGCTCTTTGGAAATATTATGAAGAAATCAGGGATGGCTCAAGCATTGTATACTGACCATGTAAACGATTTTTTGGAAATGTCCTGTTTAAAATATTTTCATGCATTTTCAACATTTCCAATTTATGAATGTTTTTAATGATTTCCTGTCAAGCAAAATGAAAAGTATTATGTTTTCTTAAACAGGTTATTGGGTTATTACATTATCGAAATGTGAACCCATGACATGGCTAATAAACTTCTTGCGACACAAAGTGTCATTTGAATGGTGTGAGTGTAGGGTTAAGCAACATTTTTAATTCTAAGGAACGTTTAAAATGTATACATATAGCACACCTAATATAAAATGTTGAATGCACCTTATCAAGTTTCACCTTTAGCAGGTGCTTTTGGTAGCCGTTAACAAGCATCTGGCGGAATTCTCTTTGGATATTTGACCACCTTTTTTTTATTTATTTGGCAGGATTTCTTTTGCGTTCAGGTGAATTTGTTGATTTCTTTTTGGAACTGACTTTAAGCACAGTCCACAAATTTCCAATAGGGTTGAATCTCTAAAATCTTAAAGGTTAACCTGCTTTCTCCATTATGCATCAAATTTGGATGTCTAGTTGGAGGTATTTACTGTTGGGGGGGGGGGGGATGAGACGGATTAGACTGAAAACCCTTTAGGACTCTTGGCACAGTTGAATTATTTTCAAGCCTGTATGTAAGCCTGTACTTTTGGTGGGTCAGTGGTAGGTTTCTCGTCCGTTGTTTTGACCCCTCACTGGGAGCAGCCGAAAAACTAATGACATGTATACTTTTGATAATGTATTGTTTTGATAGCAGGGAACTTTTGTGATTCAAATTCCAAAGTAATATTTGAAAGCTTAATGTTCTCATGACACACGTTATAAGTCTAAAATGTAAAATTCCGAATGCAGCTGCATGTTAAACTGCTGCGTCAGGCAATCTATTCAAAATCAGGTTTGTTTTTTTTTCACAAAATGAACCACCATAATGGAGAAAAACCACAACTTTTATATAATTCTTTTCTTTTCTTTTTTATTCAGCACCTAAGGAAACAACTTTATGAAAAAAAAAAAAAAAAAAACCCTGACATCAAAACACTGATAGCTTTATGTATGAATGTAGAGGAATATGTGCCCAAGTATGTGAGGTTCCATGGTGCTTTAGTGAATTTAAGCCTTTGGTTGCATCTCATTTTGTTCTCCTTTTCCTCATATACAGCATTGATCACAGACTTTTTTATTATAATTTTTTTGCTGAGGATGAGACAGTGGCAGAGAAACTGGAGCACTCGTTGTGGACAAAACCAGTCTGTGGTTTCTGTCAGTACTGTATCATATGGCTTAGCGTCTTCAGAAGCGCACTCTGAGCTTCCACGAATAGGTTGTCAAAATCTTGTTCTTCTTCCTCACGATGCAGGTGTACGTACCCTCGTTTATGGCGTTAGCCACGATACTAATGTGATCCTCCTTCAGGGTGATGTAGCCTGGGTGAGAGAACTCCAGCAGCTCACCGTCTTTATACCAGCTATAAAGATCAGAGTGGTAAAGTTTAGTGGATGATTATTATAACGAATGAAAATCCAGTTCTTTTTTTTTTTTATCATCAATTTTGTTAACCTTCCAAACTGAGATCAGTTCATCAGTACAATCCGGTCATGCTGGACTGCTGTTCAGTCCAAATAATGATAATAAGAATAATAATAAAAAAGAGCACTCACTCCACTTTTCCTTGCTTTGCAGCAATTTTCTTTCCACAGCGGAAGGTAAGTTTCCTTCCCTCAGCAACCAGCTTCTGTTTGGTCCGTGGTGGCTTCGGAGTTGGGGCGATGGTAGGAAAAGGGAAGTCTGTTCGAGCATAATGACAACTTCAATTCAAAGCACTGATACGTGATACTGCAGTGTCTGTATTTAAAAATGTTTTACCGAATTCATCTTCACATCCTGAAGCCTGATCTGGTTTCTCAAGGTTTGAACCAAAAAAGTGCGACCACAGACGATGTTTACTCTGAGTTCTGAAGATGAATGATTGTCAGCTGCATTGTTGGATACAGAAAATTCTGGAAACTAGCTTCCTTTAACTCATCATAACCTCAAACGTTTTGGTTCTGCGCCATGCAGTGTTGATCGTGCATCTAAAACCCACAAGCCACATTCTGGGACTTCAGTGACTTGTAATTATGCAAAACACGTTCCCTGGAAGACCGAATTTCAACCTGACTGCAATGAGAACCAGAATAGGAACGAAAATTTCTTCCAAGCGATCTAAATGTCAGCTTTTCACAGCTTCTCTGTGTGTTCCCCAATGATACAGACCAGTCTCCAAAAAAATATTTTGGGCGCTTTATTCACCAGTCGGCGCGATGAGATCTGAACTTTTTAAAATTCTTATAAGGGATGGATGATGGTTATTGAGAAAATCACTGTTTATTCGAAATGGTATGTATTGGTCTGCTTGGTTTTTTCCATGAAAAACAAATGTCCATTTGGAGACACATTTGGGCAATTTGTCCAATGTTCTTTTTTTTTTTTTATGTTTTCTGTTTAACTGAGATGTTAAGAGTTACATAATCTAATTGCAAATGACAATTTGAAAGCATCATTTCAGGCACTCTTGAACTTTTGCATCTGGACAAATTAATCCTCAACACTTTAACACTCGATGCTTTACTTTTTTCCGTCCTTTATTCTTCTGTTAGGTGTTCAGTACAAGTTAATCCAACTACCAAACCAGCGATGCTACATACAAAGGGTTCAACTACGCTGATTTGAAACTCAACTTCTTAAACAATACTGAACAAAACAAAAATGTCTGGGGAGCAGAGACAAACACTCCCTTCTAAACCATGTAAAATATGAGAATATTAAAGAATATATTTCTTAACTTGTATAATAAAATAACTACCACCAGTTTATAAGAGGCTTGTTTTAGACGGAGCAATGTTTCAAACTTGCCATGAGAAATGCACATCAGACCAACACTTTCCATGATGTGTTTAAGACACGCTGTTTACTAGCCAAAATTTCCAGTTTGGCTAGAAATATAACTGGGCCTTGAGTCTATTCTCTTCATACGCTGCCTGGCCAAAAAAAAAACTCACACTCTTAAGATTTAATTCAACCACTTTTAGCTTTGACTACAGCTGGTGGCCAGTTCATGTGTAAAAATGATTCCTCATGTTCCCAGAACCACTCTTTCATAATTTGAGTTCTGGAATATGCCAGGAAAGGAAAGAAAAAAAACTCCATAGGTGTGATAACCTGGTCATTCAGTACATCAGCTGACTTCATTTTGGACCTGACCAACTGAAGCAACCCCAGATCATAACACTCCTCCAGAGGCTTGTACAGTGGCCACTATGCATGATGTGCACTTCCCTTCTTACCCTGATGCACCCATCGCTCTTTAATAGGGTCAATCTGGACTCATCATTGCTCCAACGTCCAATCTTTATGCTTCCTAGCAAATTTAAGGCTTTTGTCTGATTAGTCTCACTAACAAGTGTTTTTTTTTTAATGGCCATACAGCTGTTTAGTCCCAATCCTGAATTCTCATCACATTGTGTGTGTATGGAAATGCTCTTACTTTCATTATTAAACATGGCTGTCTTTTACTGTTGATAAAACTCATAAAACTAACCAAGCTAGGATATACAAAGAATAAAGAATTTCACTTAACTTAAATTTGAACTTAAACTACCCATATTCATGATTTCTTTTCCCAACTATATTTACTCCACAAAGTTGGTGGTTCAGCACGATCTTTTTGGGTTTTTCATAATGTGTTGATAGGTTATTAACCCAGTTTCAGTAAACTTCAAATTACTTCATTCGTTTCATGCCAATAATTTGACCCTTTTGAAACTGTGACTTTTTTTGGCCCTAGAGTTGGTTAGCACTGTCGCCTTGCACTTCCACGGTCCGGGTTCGATTCCTGACCAGGCTCGATTTCCATCTCTGTGTGCATGGAGTTGCATGTTCTCCCCGTACTTGGT
Organism: Leiocassis micropogon; assembly: GCA_028565275.1. Classification (NCBI taxonomy): domain Eukaryota; kingdom Metazoa; phylum Chordata; class Actinopteri; order Siluriformes; family Bagridae; genus Leiocassis; species Leiocassis micropogon. The sequence continues at coordinate 7,884,622 of JAOVVA010000036.1, read as the reverse complement.
GGGTTTCCTCCAGGTACTCCAGTTTCCTCCCACATTCCAAAAACATGTTGGTTAGGTTAATTGATGTTCCCAAATTGCCTGTAGTGTGTGACTGAGTGTGTGAGTATGTGTGTGTGCCCTGCGATGGATTGGCACCCTGTTCAGGGTGTACCCCACCTCATGCCCTAAGTCTCCTGGGATAGGCTCCAGGTCCCCGCGACCCTGAATACAGGATAAAGTGGTATAGAAGATGAGTGAATGAGTAGAGTTGTCCTGGTCCAAATGTGGAAAGTGACATGCAGGGGTGGAAAATCTCCCGAGTAATTACTAGAGATGTGAGCCCTAGACAGACCATCAGTTATCGATTCGATTTGATCTAACAGCACTAATGTTCTGATTTGTCTCATGCAGTCATGTTTCTTACAGGTTTTTGAAGTATTAAAAGTATTTAACGTGTAATTTAAATGCCCATAAACTCGAGATAAAAAGGACTGATTTCACAAAATGAGACTATTTGTAGAAGATGCAAGGAATTCATTAATTTTAGCCTATTTAACATTTGTAAGTTTGCCTAAATAATTTCAATCGATTCTGAATTGAAAACCGACTAATGATTCAATTAATTGAACCAACCAACAAAGTTTTTAAATGTACAAAAAAATTTACCTGATGAACTTAAATGTCATGTGAAAAGAACAATCAATTTCAGTATTTTACCGTTCATATTTATGAATAATGTGGAATAAGCTGACAATTAATTCATTAATCAAACATACAATATTGCAGAAAAAACAATATTTACAATTAACATTTGCTTCTAGACTTTGGCACAACCAGTGTAGCTAACAGGTGTTTTTTTTTCCACAGATACAATTTCTGAAAAAATCTCTTACTGTAACAGAAGTCACAGCTGTGAGGGCAGTGCTTTTGCATGAGTTTTCTTTTGCTTTCGCAGTAGCCTTTCTTGGCCCACGCGGGACAGATAAATAATCTATCCAAACATCCTGGAGGCAGAGATAGAAGAATTAGAAAGACAGGGAAAGATAGACAAGAAGGCGATGGAGAGCATGTAAATAGTGCCTGAGAAAGTAGGTGGAAGGCTTTACATAAACTCTTGCTGACTGACTTTGAAAGAATCTAGAGAATTTGTTTTAAGCACTTTTCTGAGAACATTAAGAGCCGGTTTCCTCGAAATTATTACTAAGCACTGAATCAGCATGCATTTTTAAGTCCCTGTCTTGGCTAACCTATCTCACTGGTCCTCATTTAAATGAAACCAGCTGTTCTATCTGCGCACCATACAGTCGATGGAGTCCCCAGACGTCGTCTTGAGTTATGAGTTTGCGACCAGTCAGCGTCGCGTTGAGATGCATTATGGCCGTCGGGTTCTGCGAGTGCATCAGACCCAGTGCGTGACCAATCTCGTGAGCTGCAACATGCACCAGGTCAGTCAGCCAGACCCCTGCTCAAAGAACAATCACACACACACACACTCATGTAAGGTCTAAATTACATCCTGCCTGTGTTAGTGCTAATCAGGTTAATGTACAGTTGCATATTTATTCAGTTTAGCTAATAATGTGGCAGCAGCACAAAGTGCATACAGTTGTGCGAGTCCTGGTTAGTCAATAACAGGAACACTCAGGTAGCCTTGGGTTCCTGTTCAAGTGGCTGGTAAGTGTACTGTATATACCCTGTATTTTACTTTTACACTCAACAAGTGAGTTGAAACCTCGGTTTACGAGTAACGCGGTTTGCGAATGTCCCACAAGACGAGCAAAGATTTTTAATCGACGTTTTTAATTTTAAATTGAAAAACGTCAAAAACAACTGAGCCAACGGTTTTTCTCTCCCTTGCGCTGCGGAATTGTGGGTAATCGTCTCCCCTGCTGGGTCTTAGTGCCCGTGTCTTACTGGTATAATCAACATCCGTGCACGCGTAAACTGTTTACTACAACACTGTGACCAAGTGTGTGTGTGTAAAACATAATTTATTTTGTGTTTGTAAGCGCGTGGGTACAGCGTGCGCGTACTGTTTCTTATAACACGCGTGTGTGCGCGTGTAAAGCAAAAGAAAGTCTCATTAGAAGGTTAAAGATCCATTTCCTCCCTCAGCCTCTCTGTTTCAGCCTGTGTGAGCTTATGTGTGTGCGGGTGCGTAATTTCACACACGCTCTCTCTCGCCCCAAGTGTGTGTACACAAGTGTGTGTAGACATACACACTCTCTGCTTTTCACAGAAACTCTGCTGGTTGTGTGCAGGTTCAGTGCAGGTTCATTTGTTTTACTTTACAGCAGTGATTCCGTTATTAAGCGCTCACACGAGTGTCATTAGCGACGTTCCTTGCAAATTTTTCAGACAAAACAGTCTTTCCGTTAATGTGTGTTTATGTGAAATTTAAATAAGAAAGGTTTACTGTGTAATAAAGGTTTATTAGAAGGTTAAAAATCCATTTTTTCCCCTCAGTCTCTGTTGTGTGTGCGCGGGCATAATGTGACACCGTGCCGGTTCACACACTCTCTCTCGGGACAGACACACACATACACAGCGCCTGCGCGCATAAACGGAAACACTTATCTGTCGGGATTTATTTTTACTTTTTTTTTTTTTTTTAAGGTAAAGTGTAGGTTAATTTGTTTTATTTTTACTTAATATTTTGTGTTAGTTATTTTTATGTATTTATTTTTTTGCACTGTGGAACGAATAATTTGAGTTTCCATTATTTCTTATGGGAAAATTTTATTTGGTTTACAAGTGATTTGGAATACGAGCCCGCTTTCGGAGCGAATTATGCTCGTAATCCAAGGTTCCACTGTATATTGCAAATATGCTCATCGTTTGTGTTGCTTAGCAAAGGTCAGGTCCTGATGCAGTTGCCAAACTATTTGTTTGTGGGTGGAGCCAAATAATGAATTAATAAAACAAACTAATCATAATCTGTTGATAATAAATGTTGTTTGTGGAACTGTTGTATAAGAGCAATATTACAATCAGGGTCTGGCTATTATATTAGCATGGCTGTGACATCTTCGGCCACATCACAGCCGTGCTGATATTCAGTACAACAGCACGGCCTTGCGTGTGGTATTGCTTGATTATCCTTGTGATTAGACTAATTTTGTCATCAGTCAAAATGACATTTAGACAATAATAATAGACTTGCCTATGATGGTGTTTATTTTGACCTCTTATGACCCAGGTTCTTAAAGAAACATTAATTAGTCAAGCTCTGAATTGTTGTCCAAATGCCTTTGGCTCAAATTCATTATAGAACGCTTTGATGTTTTTCCATCATGAGCATATTAACTGCTACGTGATCCCTGGGCTGGGATTACAGACTTGTTTAAGTTTAGTCACTCTTGTCTCCCAGTGACATTTCCAGCATTTACGCCTGCTCCAAGCGAGTCTTTCCTAAATCCACACATTCAAGATGTGGAAAAACAGCAATCATGCCACACACTCAGTGATTTCAGGCTCCTTTAGTTATCAATGTTTAATCTTTTCCTACTGGGGATAATTGGCTCGTGCTGTAAATGCAGCATTTACAAGAAATCTTGATTTAAAAAAAAAAAGAAAAGAAAATCTGGGATAAATTCTGGTCCAGTTGTGGGCTTGAACTCAGCAGTCCAAACAAAGGCCAGACAGAGAATGAGAACTGAGATTGATGTATGTGGGGAAGGCTCGAAATCACTCGCCTTTCTTCCAGCTGAAGCGCATGTTCCCCAAAATCCAGTATTCATCATCATCAAAGTGGATCTCTCCGGTAGGAGGGAAGAAAGCATGTGCCAGTTCACCTGTGATGCCATCAAAACAGTGATGCAGGTAGGACTTCAGACAATCTGTGTGATTTACTGGGTAGAAGCCTGCAGAAAGGAACGGAGAGCTTGTTAACATAACTCTTTATCAGACCATTGAGTATATATAGGATTGACCGTGGATCAACACAAGGCACTCTTCAAAGGCTCTAAGGAGCATAAATTCCAGTAGTCCTCACTTGTAGGCTATGAATAGATTTTTTTCTCCTAGAAGTCCACATACATGGAAGACAGCTCCAATTTCTCTGATGTATATTTTTAAAATCCCCAGTTCATTCGGCCCAGAATGTCCCACGTGTTGCCAAACATTTATTAAAACCGCTGAAAGAAACCATTTGGGGTGCGTGTTGTTTTTATTAGAATTTTCATGTTGATAGGTTTTTATTGTATGTGGCAGAGAAGTGAGCTGAATTTACAGTGCATTTCCTTAATAATTTAAGATTTACTTAATCTGGAAGAAATCCACGTATAAAATTGATCAAAACACAGGTTTGTTTTTTTCTGTGATTTTGAAGTCTGTTTAGACCCAACTTCACTGAAAAAAACATGCCACTTATCTCTTAAATTTTATTTACTACAACTACTTTTGACCGGAAATAAATTAAGAAGTTCAAATTTTCATTTTTGATTATCTGCATCTTCCACACGTCTCTTTTTCTAGCTATAAGTCACTTTTCTGTCATTTGTGGCCATAGCACAACATCATTTGTCTACTTTCTCAAATTTATTTTACTTCATGATGATATTTTCTGTTTCCTTTAAGCCATGTAACCATTTTAATGATGACGAGACTGCATGGGCATTGTGGGCATTTTGAAAGCTGGTGTCTGATTACAAGTGGAAATGATTTGACTTATATCTAATCCAAAAACATGATTAAATCATTAAAAAGCATAGTAGCATTTACACATTTTCAGGCAGACTGACTGCTCTTGCCAATGTGTTTTGTTATTCTGGCTCCTTACCTGATGTGATCTGGCAGAAAAGTCAAGGCAAACTAACCTACCTAAAACTTTCCATGTCATTTTGGCTAAATACTGTATATGCTTGCTTTCTTAAAGTTAAAAAAAAAATGTAAGTATACTATTGGCAGAAAAAATGAGCAAAACCCTGATTTATTTTTTTATTTGAGTTATTTTGAGTCATTTTTGGCTTTTTTTCTGCCCAAAAAAGTTTAGTTTTTTCCCCCTTCCCTCAGACTGCCACATATATTTACATATTTAGTTAATGTCATTTCGTTAAAGTCTGGTGCAAATCATTTCGACTTCATTTGTCTAAACATAATTAGGGCCAGTAGTGGCTATGGTTCGGTGGCTGGAGAATTTAAAACTCACAGCTTGTAGACAGTTGAGCAAGGCTCTTCACCCTCATGTAAAATAGGCATTATGCCTCTTTTGTCCGGCTTGCATTCAGGATTTTTGTGCCAGGCCACAAGTATTTTGACATTCTAACAAATAGTACGACAACAAAGTTGTGGCACAAAATCTGCACTTCATCCACTGTTCTGTCATTTAGTTATTTTGGGCTCTTTCAAATGAATGGAACTAATTATACCCTGTTCAGTTGTGTTTGGTTGTGATAGTTTCCAGACATAATATGTTAACAAATGATGTCTGCAATCAAGGCCAGAAATTTTGGTGAACTAAATTAAAACCTGGATTAAATCTGGTTTACCATTCTGATGGATTTTTACAAACTATCCTGCTTTCATTTGTTAAATGACCCTATATCATGATTTTTTTTTTTACATATACAGTATAAAACTATATACTGTATTTATTTATATGCAAAGAGCAAAGATGGTTTCTTTAAATGGATTTGGATGACCTCTTAATCATATAGCGTTTAAGTATATTAATGGATGAACACTTCAAAAGCACAGGTTTTTGGAAATGTTACATAAATTATACATAAAGCTGAAGTCATTTTACAAGTTTATATACACTTAGGGTGAAGTCATTAAAAGTTTTTTTTAAAATAAATTTTTATATTTTTTTAACCACTCCACAGATTTCATGTTAACAAACTTTTCCAACTATTGTTTACAATATTATTTAACTTACAGTTCACTATATCACAATTCCAATGGGCCTATTAACATGGGCCCATTGGACATGGGATGTCTATTAACAGCTGGGAAAATTCCAGAAAATTATGTCATGACATTAGAAGCCTTGAATTGGCTAATTGACATCATTTGAGTCGAGTGGACCTGTGGATGTACACTGCCTGGCCAAAAAAGTTGCCATTGTGGAGGGTCAAATTATTGGGCTACGTCAAGCAAAGACAACTAAGGAGATTTGACAATACTGGAACTGGGTTAAGAACTCTTCAACACATTATCAATACCTGGAAGGATGTGCTGAACTGTCAAGTTTGTGGGAGAATTGTGGTCATGAATAGAGATCACTTAAACACTTGGTGAAATTGCATGGTAAAAAAAAATCAACATAGTAATGTTTTATAGTGAAAGTAAGAGCATTTCCATATAAACACAATGTGATGTGAACTAAACATTTTTGTGTACAGTACATAGGAAAAACTATTGTTAGGAAGACTCGTAAAAAAAAAAAAAAAACCTTTAGCTTGCTTGTGAGCAAAGAAACTGGACTTTAAAGCAATGGATAAAGGTCATGTGGTGTACTGAGTCCAGACTGAACCTTTTCCAGAGCGATGGGTGCATCAGGGTAAAAAGGGGAAACATCATGCATAGTGACAACTGTACAAGCCTCTGGAGGCAGCATTATGATCTGGGTTTGCTTCAGTTAGCCAGGTCTAGGCTCGGCAACGTTATGTGGCAATAAAATAAAGTCTTGATGACCTGAATGCATGGAATAACCAGGTTATCACATCTATGGAGTTTTTCTTTGCTGACTCAAATTGTAGAAGAGTGGTTCTGGGAGCATCAGGAATCATTTTCACACATACTGTAAACTGGACACCGCATTGTGTGCTGTAATCAAAGCTAAAGGTAACTGAATGAAATATTGGAGTGTGCAACTTTTTTTGGCCAGACAGTGTATTTTAAAACCTACCTTTAAACTCAGTGCATTTTAGTTTGACATAATGGGAAAATTAAAAGAAATCAACCAAGACCTCAGAAAAAAAAAATTTCTGGACCTCTACAAATCTGGAGTTTGGTTGATCCTTAGCAAGAATTTGCAAATGCCTGAAGGCAGCATGCTCATCTGTGCAAACAATACTACGCAAGGATAAACAGAATGGGACCACGAGGCCGCCATTCTGTCTCCTAGAGATGACTTAAAGACAACAAAGTCTAGGTATTGGCATGAGCCTGACCTCAATCCAATCGAAAATTTGCGGACAGAATTGAAAAAGCGTGTGCGAGCAAGGAGGACAAAAATGATACTAGTCTCAGGTACACTGAGTTCTATCAGGAGGAATAGGCTAAAATCCCAGAAGCATGTGGAGGGGGACCTGAAACATTCGACCCAAGTTAAACAATTTAAAGTCAATATTACCAAAGAAGCTTACTAACTAAGTGTACGTACGTAAGCTTCTGACCCAATGGGAATGTGATGAAAGAAATAATACATGAAAAATCTCTCTACTACCATTCTGACATTTGAAATGTGAAAAATGTAGTTGGCTAAGATGTATGTAAACGTCTGACTTCAAGAAATTAGCCTTAAATCCAACAATATTAATATTATTATTATTATTATTATTATTCTCACATTGTACAGTCTAATACTTCTTGTCTGGCGTATTATAAGATTATGTTTTTGTCTGTTATTTGTGTTTTCTTGGCAAAATTGTACAAAAATTTTCTTGAAGAATAATTAGTCTTGTCACACCTTAACACCTCTTTAACACCTCACTATCATTGCAAATGTTTGTCATCACTGGTAATTCTCTGCTGAATTCATTCAGTCTCCTCATTATGTACCTTGAGTATGTAGTTCTAACTTTGTTTTAATACGCGCAGCGTCGTGAATATGAAAGTCCACGCTCATACCGATTTTGATGTCAGCCTCTTCGTCAGCAGGGACCTCTCTAAAGCTGAAAGGTGACACGTCACCCCACATGGCAAAGGCCTTGGCGATCCCCCTGCGTGTGTCACTGGCGTTCATCAGGTTCCTCGGGAATGACAGCAGTCTACAGCAAGAATTATACATATATAAACAGTGCATTTAAAGTATACTCTGTTGTCCTCATTCGACAGGCGTGCAAATAATAAAGACAGAATAATGCCTTGAACACTTTTAAACAAATAAACAAACACCATTCGTACTTGTAGGTTAGCTTGAATTTGTCCCATTTCAGTTTCTCGGGGGTCAAAGTGTACCGCTTGTTCCTGGAAAGGTGAAGTACATGGGACCGGGCGTCCTTGCGGATCCCAATAATCAAGAAGCCAGACATGTGAGCTTCTTCCTTGGACAAAAAAACCTCAGATTAGCTGAATGGCAAAATTTGCACATTTTTGCTCCAATATTTGTGCTTCGTCTCCTGATATAGTTTTAATAGTACCACTCCTATGATAGCTTCAATGTTTCTCATTACTACGCAGAAGCACATCTTGAAGGGCTTAGTCAAATAGATTTGAATTTGAAACGTGCAAACAGACGGACGATTGATTTAAATAAGTTGCACAACCCTCACTGTTGTGAAAGATCTATGTGGACAGGAGAGAGAAAGAAAGAGAGAAAATAAAATCATTCCTTTGGGGATTGTGTTGACTAACTAAAGTGACAACTCATTTTTATAAATGAAGCATCAACGTGTATAATAATGGATTATGAAACTTGCAGTGGCCTCATTAAAAGTATATCAGATTCTGCGGAGGAGTCTGTGATATTTCGTTGTATTCATAAGAAACTGTTATCCGATATCTCTATGTGTATTATATAATTATGCAATTATTTTTTCTGATCCCCTTAAGACAATATGTCTGGAATAAAACACCATTACAAGAAACTAATCAGATGTTATTTGGTATGAAGCGGAGCTGCTGTTCCTACCATGAAGTTGATTACTTTCTTATAACAGCATGTCCTGACAAATATGGCAAATTTCCCAATGTTATTCATTTAAGAATGCAACCTTTTTTTAATACTTTGGTGAGACACTGTGACAACATCTTAAATTAATTAATTAAATATTATATAACAAATATCACAGGGGTAGGCAATTTCTATACATACAGTATGTCTAAACATATTTTAAGCTTAATTGTAAATGACTTGAAGCTAATGAAGCAAACAGCGATCTGCTTGAAATGTTACTGTACACCTGCAAAACATCGTAAAAAGACGTGTTGGAAGACTTTCAGCTGACTGTAAGAGCCCTGACTGTATGGAGCCCTTCATTGGTTCTTTTTTTTTATATATATATTTTTTGTTTTTTCCCTGATTTTCTCCCTATTCTTATTCATGTCCAATTCCACTAGGAGCTCCCACTGTAAGCTACTACATCTCAGTCGGGAGGGCTGAAAACTATGACGTGTTCCCTCCGAACCACGTGACGTCACTGACCACTTTTTTTTTTTTTTTAACTGCTCGCTCACGCACCGTCGGGGGCGGCGTAACACACTCGGAGGACAGCGCTATCTGCTCCTTCCGCTTGCGCGAGCTCACATATGCCCCTGGTTGGCTGTAGAGCCGTGATTAATGTGGGAGCACTAAGTACCTCTCATCCCTCCCCTCTGAGAGAGCTCGGCCAATCAGCTCTCTCTAGACCTCTGGCTGCAAGAGGTTACAGCATCACCTGGGGATCGAATTCGCGATCTCCGGATGATAGGGCGAGCACTTTACCACTGCGCCACTCGGAGTACCATTGGTTCTATTTCTAATATGGAAACAAACCAGTAGCCTGATTTTAATCCACCACAACCCAGACCAGGCAATTCCTAAGGATGAATAAATCAATATGTTTGTCCATATGTTTATGGACAAAGTTTGAGGGTAGTCCAAGTCAAACCAGAGCTCTCATGAATTCTCACGAATGAAGTCGGAAAACCAATTGACGTTGACATTCCAAGCATAGTACGGTGATTCAATTTTTATTCTAATTTTTATCTTCTAAAAGGTGATTATTCTTTAAGAATCTAATCACCGCACTGTTGTTTAAATGAAACAGTATAAAAAAGACATGCGTAAAAGACGATACCGGCCGGGGGTGGCTCGGAGCCCACTGCAGTTATTCCCGTGAACAATCAGCGAGTGAAACACCTGAACTATGAAAATGGATGGATAACTTGTACACACAATCATTCATAAGTGTGGAGTTGCCACATCCCCCTATAGTTCTGACCTCTCGCTCCAAGCCATTTTCTAATGTTTGGACTAGTAAAGCAGTTCCTGGGAGGCCAGTCTTTCAGATATGATGCAGGCCATCTGATCATGGAAAACTTTCGACATTGATATAATCCAAGCACTAGTGAAGTACTGGCATAAGTGCATTAGTGTAGCAGGGGATTATATAGAGAATTAAAGGTAATTTTTACTCTCATAACTGTTATTATTCTGCACAATCAAAAGTCCTGGTTTGACTCGAAAAACTTTGCAATACGTAAAAATACGCACTAGTATTCAGTTATGACAAATGTATACAGCATGAATTAATGAATGATTTTTTAAATTAATGCCTGATGAGTTTGAATTAATATGAAAACTGAGAGCTTTATCATTCGGTTCACACACAGGAGCAGCATGCATTAAACAGGAGCTTCACTGACTCTCCAACATGGACATGGCAACCCAGCACATGATGAATTACCGAAGCTTGACTTGTCTTTAAGGCAGCCAACACTAGCCCTGCTGCTGTAACGAAAGACATTCATAAAGGATACTGCTACAAGTCAAACATCTAGTGCAGAGTTCCAGCCTCTGCCGTTAGCATGCATGTTTGAAATGGTGCTCTACACGTGGGTCTTATGTAACTATCCGAGGATGACAGTTGAAAATTTGGGTGGCTTTGTCATTTCACGAGCTGGAAAGCGTAACATTGGAACAACCAGGGGAAATAAAATTTTTTGATCACAGTGCTCCATTGGAATCATCCCCACTACTGTCTCTCACACTTGCACTAGTTATTCTATAAAAGCCAATCAATCATTTGTCTTTTTTTATATACTAAGCAGGTACAAATGCACAAAAAATACCAGTTTTTTTTTTTTGTTTGTTTGTTTTTTTAGATATTTTTCAGTAAAAAAATGTTTTCATTACTTATCAAAGAGAGTGTGTAGAAAGTGAAGTAAGAGCTCCTTTGTTCGGTAACTGTATCCATCTTGAGTCCTATTAAGTTGTGTATGAAGAAGATTTAAACTACTGCAAACGTAACCTAATACTGAAACTCCTCTACGCTGGGACACACATCATGCACAATAGCAAGCCAACAAGTGTCTGGGTTAAAAGTTTACAGACTTGGAAAGAAACGTCAAGTTCTTCCACATTTTATGAAGAACGTCAAGCTCATTGTCTAGGTGAACAGTAACACAGAAACAACATCTAGATGTGTTGCAATATGCAGTGATGAACTTTCCATTATGTTAATCCCCAGGTCAATAGAACCCATCTGGATTTCTTGTAGAAACTGATAACAGCAGTTTATAGAAAAGAGAGAAGACAGACGGCTTTTTTTTTTTGGACCAGTATAGGAGAGGAGACATTCCTGAGTGGAAACAGTCCCAAAACAGGCCATGTAGCCTGGCTTTCTATCACATGCTTTTTCAGGCTTGTTGTTCTAAGCTGCACTCTTGGCAGACGCCTTCTCTTTTTTCCAAAAGAAAGTCAACGGAAAATGACATCTGTAGTCCAAGGCGAGCGTGGCAGTGTCAGACCCACAAACGATGGCAAGTCTGCTTTAGAGGATCAGCTTGATCACAAAAAATGTCATATGCCTCGGGTTTATTTTTAGGTATCATCCAGACTAATTGCGCCTTTTTTTGCATGGATTGAACAGCGAAGCAATTAGCAAAATAATAAGACTAGGCAAGGAGTCGAAAACAATGTGGTCTTCTGCTGTTGTGGCAAGGTGCAATGGACAGTTTCCTCTGGCCTTCTGACCTCACTTATCGAGTAATTCATTGAATGACCTTTTAAGATTTATTATTTTTATTTTTTCTGTCTAAACTTTGGAAACTGTGTGTGAAAATTCAATTCTGAAATACGCAAACCAGCTCAGAATCAGATCATTGATTATAGTCGATGATCGGTTGATTTCCTGTGCATTTCAAACGACTGATTATGAAAAATGACAATCATTTCTAATACATAAAAAAAATCCTAAAATGTGCCATGTTACTTTTTTTTCTGTGCACCTGGGCATTTGCAAAAGTTCTAGGAACGCATATGTGTTATATAAATTCACAAGCATAAGAAGAGTTGTGTAAAACGACAGACGACGTATCTCACAGTGGCCTGATCTTGTCCCATTGTCCTGCAAAAAAGACTGATATGGGCATATTTTGGATTTAGGGAAAATGATACAAGTAAGCCACCAAAGAAGGAAAATCTTAACATGAAGAGCGTGATATGCAAAATCTGTATGGAGTATGTGTACAATGGTAAATACTAGTTGGCCTACAGTGACAACATACTTCTGCTTTGACAGCTGTGTCATGTCTGTAACGTTAATACACTGCCTGGGCCACTCCTTCACAATTTGAGCCCAATGAGCCCTGGCATTTTTATCTTGAAAGAAAAACTCCACTGATGGAAAAACCTGGTCATTCAGTACATTCAATTAGTCAACGGATTTCATTGGTTTAGGCAGATAATGCTGCTAAACCTAGACATGACCAACAGAAGCAACCCCAGATCATAAGGCTGCCCATCAGGCTTGTATGGTAGGCACGCTACATGATGGGTGCATCGCTTCCTCCACCTCTCTTCTTACCCTGATGCACTCATCACTCTGGAACAGGATAAATCTGGACTCGTTAGACCACATGACCTTTTTCCAACGCTCCACAGTCCATTCTTTATTCTCTGTCTTTTTGTTCCCAATAAGCCTCACTGAGAAGTGTTTTTTCTTAAGGTTACACAGCTGTTTAGCCCCAATCCCTTGAGTTCTCTTCGCATTTTTGTATGGAAATGTTCTTCCTTTCACTATTGAACACAGCTGTGATTTCTACTTGATTTGATTTCGCTAAGTGTTTCTGTGATCTCCCATCAGGCTCATTCAGGATGGTTTTTTTGACTCAAATTCTTTCTTGAAAATGAGTTTCACCACCATCCCTCCAGGTTTTAATGTTATTGACCTAATTTTAGTAGTTTCAGCAATCTCCTTAGTTGTTTTCTTTTCTTGATGCAGGCCAATAATTTGTACCTTCGGAAACGGAGCAACAACTTTGCCAACATCTTTGCCATTTCTACAGGAAATGTCTTCCGAAATGAAAATTAAGAAATGAAAAGCTACTCAGTGCATCAGTTAGGGTTAAACAACTTGTTGGCACCTGAAGCATATTAAACACTGCAGTAATTATCCAATGGAAGGCTCTTACTTATTTGCTTTGTTAACTCCAGGTAGTGACTTTTTGGCGGGCAGTGTATATATTGAGTAATAGGTGCTTATGCAAGTAATCCTAGTTGATGTGTGTATGTGTGAGTAATGTACTCTAGGTGTAATAACAGTGAATGGTCGTGGGATTGATTTACAGGAAACACAAGTGCAAGAAGCACTGTACTTTGCAGTTTAATTGATTATTAATAAATCATTGACTGGTTTATTTAAACAGAAGTCACCATGACTTATTATTATATAACAACCACATTATGATAGGATTCTTAACCCAATTTCAGATGCATGTTTTTTCTTCTTTATATCTAGTCAACATAAGAAAAGCTCTTCTCAGACACCACCCAACAAGCCTATATTTAGCTTATAAAAGCTTTTTTTTTTTTTTTTTACTCCTAACTGAATTAAAGCATGGTATTAAAGTAACAGAGTCTTGGCATTTGCTGCTCGCATGAATCCATGAATAGCGCAGCTACTTCACAGACCCTCCCGTCACAAACTTTGCCAGGAACCACTAAACCTGAACCTGACATTACACTTGACTCGTGCAGTGTTTACTGTCACAGTTCTCGTGCAAAATTGCTCAGCTCATCATCTGCAAAAGTCTTTCCATATGGACCTGACAGACTTGACTTTTTTTCCCCTGGTTTGTTGGGTTTAAGCTAGTTTATTGCAAAAATCTAAAAGGTTCAGTTTACATGGTTTGTCATGGTGTCTAGCTGAAAAAGAAAAAGCTTTTTGTGCAGCATTTAAATTATAAGATGTAATTGAGTAAGAGCTTTTTCCTATAAATTTCCCTATAATAGAAATATTCTGCAGTTGTTCCCAGCACATTAGGTACAACAGTGACGCTGTTAGTTAGAATCCTAAATCACCAAATCACATACCACATTAAAGGTCCCATATTTCACTTTTTTACTATTCTCCAAATGCCCTGTTTTAGTGTCTACAGATAAGAAACAAGCCATAGCCCACCAGGGTACCGCAGAGCTAAGCAACGCACTGGGGGTGGGTTTCATCCTATATGACATCACTTAAGGTAGAAATCTAAATGGCTTGTTGGAAAAAAGAAGCAGGGACTGTAATTTTGGTTTGTACACACACACACACACACACACACACACACACTGGAAACTCATCTGAATCTGTAAAAATTACTAAAAAAGTGCATTCCCTATAGTAGGGCCACTTTAAACAGAACCCAAGCTTTCACATCTCAGTGCTACCTAAGCTAATTTGGATAAAAATTTCCAGTCAAAGTTTAAGTTTAATAAGTTTAATACTCATGCTATCCTAGATTTTCAGTTTTGTTTTTTTTTAAACTGGATGGGAGCAAACATTTTGTACTTTGTTAGTGCAAATATTATCCACAAAAATTACAAGAAATACTATGGAACTATCATAATGTGTTTTCATGTCTGTCACAGTTACAGACTGGTGAACTGGCCACTTCGTAACTCTCACACCTCAGTATTGCCATTAAAAAAAAAAAAAAACTTTACCCCCCAAAATTTTATTATTATTGCTTCTATTATTATTACTTACAGAAGTAGGGGAAGGAGGAGGAAGACGAGTAGCCTATTTTGCATATTCCATTCCACATATTTCACATATTTGCATACTTTTCTACCTCTTAATATTGTTCATTCTTGGTATTAATTTTGTACCTTTTTTATATTGCTCACATTTAGAACATGTAAATCACTCACTCACTCACCTTCTATACTGCTTTATCCTGTGTACAGGGTCACGGGACGCAATTCATCACAGGGCACACACACACACTCTCACGCTCATTCACACACTACATGCAAATTGGGAATGCCAGTCAGGCTAATCTGCATGTCTTTCGACTGTGGGGGGAAACCGGAGTACCCAGAGGAAACCCTTCAAGCACAGGGAGAACATGCAACCTCCATGTACACAGACCCAAGACAGGAATCGAACCCGTACCCTGCAAGATGCAAGTACTAACCACTAGGCCACTGTTCCACCACATTCGTAATCAGATCTATGCAAATCCTATCTCTTGTGCCATATTTAATGCTTGCTTGACTATCACTAAATCTGATGATGATGATGATGATTACATTTATTCCTTATTCTTCATTGAAACTAAGATGAAATATTTGGGCAATTAAATTTAAGAGATAATTTTGCGAATTTTTTTTTCCATTTTTAAATTCTTTTTAAACCTTAAATTCTGGTTAAACACATTTCTTGTTACTAGTTTAAGGGATGTAGTGCGCGCGTGAGTAATTCAAGTAGAGCGCGCGTGAGTAATTCATTTAACGCTAAGGTAAACCAATTAATTATGAAATCTCGCGAGAACACCAGGATAACGGGAACTGTATAAAATATAGGCTATAAAAACTAATTAAAACATTTAAAAGTGAAACTAAAGTACAGGTCCGAGCTGCGGATTTTATTTATTTTATTTCAGCATGATAAAAAGTATCCTGAAGTTAATTTAACTCAATGAATTAGAGATTATTTCAACCACTCCATCAATAAAAGCCTACTATTTCCCTGCGCTGTAAGTAGTGTCTAGGGAATATGACGCGGTGCGGTTTAGGACGCTGCAGCTGAGATGTCATTGACCCGTTTAAAGCGTTTTTTTAAGGCGAATTACCGCGCAAATCCCAACTCACACCTTACCTCAACCGTCCAGACAGGAAAAGCTGCGGCTTGCTGCTGCATGGCCGCTAAAAACACGCCGAGCAGCCCGACAGCCAGAGCCAGCTCTTCCTTTCCCCGCACCATGTCTCCGTCCAGAAGTGTACCCGCAAACAGCACGTGCTCAGTTTCTCCACCATCTATTAATCTTTCACGCCTCTGCTTTCCATCTGAGCTGCGAGGCTGTCCGACGTCCTGCTGGAGCGCTCGAGTGTTTTCAACGCTTCTCCTCACTCAGCTCGATGCGAGTGGCCGAGGTCCAAACTGAGGAGCTGCACTCTTTCCTTTTTTTCCCCCCTTGGACTCTTCAACACACCTCCGCGGTCTCACATTTCTCCAACTGAGATCAGAAGTATTTGGAAAGGAAAGCAGCTGTGGACTACTACACTGAAGTCCAGCCAGGCAGTGATGGCAGGTTTATCAAGATTTAAGCCTGTAAAATAGTATCAATCGGTACTATTACTTAATAAAGAGAACTAACTAAAAAAAAAACTGTCACTTTTGTCTCTAAAGCAAATTATTGGTTTGTGTGTACAACCTGAAATATTTATAAAGAATGATAAAACTATATATTCGGTTCGATTCCTGCCTCGGCTCTGTGTGCATGGAGTTTGCATGTTCTCCCCGTGCTTGGTGTAATGTTTCTTAATAAATTTAAGAAAACGTTTTTGTAGCAAACTGAGTTTATTATATTTCCAGGACAGGAACTGGAGCAGCAGCAACTTCACACTCTCTTTACACAAACACCGTGAGTGTAACACTACTGACACCTAGTGGTCAGATTAGTACTGGCAACTCAAATACATTCTGTCACTACACTTGGTGGGTTTCCTCCAAGTGCTCCGGTTTCCTCCCACACTCCAAAGACAAGCCGCTTAGGCTAATTGGCATTCCCAAATTGAATGTAATCTGTGTGTGTGTGTGTGTGTACCCTGCGATGGTTTTGCACCCCATCCAGCGGGTACCTGCCTCGTACCCTAATTCTCCAGGCCGTCCACCAACCTGTATAAGAGTGTATATGATGAGTGAGTGAGTGGGTTTGATGATCTCAATCACCTAAGCATGACAAAAAAAAGTCATAAATCAGGAGGGGGCAAATAATTGTTCACAGCACTTTAGTGTACCCACAGCCCTTATTTTATACTCAAGAATGTGTAGAAATAACACTAAATTACCCAGAAAAAAATTACTATAGTATGTACTATAAGTTAATATGGTAAACCCGAATACATACTACAATATTCCATAGTATTACAATAGTACTTCAGACATTTCCAAAATAGGACTTTATAGAGAACCTGGGTAGGTACTGTGGCACTTCAGTGGGTACCACAATAATTTGGTGAATACCATTGTATTTACTCGCGACCCTAAATACAGGATAAAGTGGTATAGAAGCTAAGTGAGTGAGTGACCACTGTATTTATTGGGTGTTACAGTGGTGTACCAAAGTTTAGTAGGTACCTAATATGTTTGTACATTCTGTACCATAGCAGATATGTTATTTCATACAGTACTACTGGTGTGGTATAGTACAGGCAGTACCATATTAGATACCAGACGAATTTTGGTAGCCACAGTGATATACATATAAACATGTAAAACATATATTTCACAGCACCTTACATTTGTACCAACATTTGGGGATTGAACCCCTGTTTCAGGCACTCAAAAACTTTTTTGGTTTTTAACTCTTTGGGCATGGTCAATGGTTATTCTTAAAATTCAAATCACCTTTGAGAAACTACTAGCACTGTTTTTACGCATCCAGACGGTCACAGTCTAAAAGAGAGTAATGCAGTGGTTTTTGTACTTTTCCTCATTTAATAAGATTTGATTCAGGAAATCACATAATCTGTTCCTCATAAAGCAGAATGAAGTATGATCTAGTTGGAATTCGACAGACACTGGAATTGAATGGTTGCCATACTTTTAGAGATGCTGATTTAAGAAAAATGGCGTGTCTTAAAGCAGTGTCTAAGAGACGAAATGTAAAAATTGGTTGTTTATGTAACAGCCTTAGCAGCAACCTAATCTCGCTCTCGTCTGTTCCAACCACTGAGCATTCAGCATCCCCAGGATACTAATCACCGGCCTGATCATCTGTCATCATCTGCACCTGTTTCTTACTGGTTCGTGCCTTAAGTTAGATGTTTTTTTAAGCTTGAATGAATCATATGTCACTGTGTGGCTTAACAAAAAAAATCCTATGAAACAGGTACAGGGACTGGAGTGAAATTGAAAGCCAAACATTTGAGCCAAAAAATCATTCAAGAAGCCTGGAGACTTATTCCATATTAAAAATACAAGAATGTCTGACTCTTTGGAAGCAAAATATGTTCTGCTAATGTTTTAACACTAAAACACTTGCTAGCTATTGGCCCTGGCTAACCTGACTGGAAGAAGTTGAATTTGGCTGAATGCACCTGAAAAATCGTATACTAAAGCAGATTTAGTGTGATGAAGGGTTACACTTCAATGTATTATTTTTTTCTATTGGCTAGGATCATCGGAGATGCTATAGGTTTAAAAAACAAAACGTTTTTGATGAATGACAAAATCAAAAGGTAAAAATTGCCATAGATAGTAGTAATGATCTCGCTTTTTTTTGTGTGCTAGCATCAACAAGTCAATAAAAAAAAGCATTTCTTTTTTAGTTATTTAAATTGCAGTGATTTTTTTTTTAAACCATAAAGACTTAGTCCTACAACTGCCTGATATGGCATCTTTTTCTTTCTTTAAATGCTAGTAGAGTGCTTTTTGCATAATGATTTTATAAATCTTGGGTGGATTGGAACCTCAAGAGACCTCTATTACAAGAACTGGGCCTGACCATGATTTATGGTAGATATATAGACTGTAATTTTTTTTTGAGTAAAATTACAAAAATACATCATATTTATTGGAATATATACATACTTACTGTATAAGCTTGTACCCCTAAGGATACTGTAACATTTGAAAGGAAAGTAACAGTTTTGTAAACTTTTTTCCCATGAGAGTTTAAAAACACAGATAATCTTTCCAAAGTGCACCTTGTTTAAGTTAAAAAAATCTGTCTGGCAAAAAAAAAATTAAAAAAAATTGTAAATTTTATGTGGAGGGACAAATGTCGGGAGGACATAAACAATACCTTTCCTTGATACTGTAGCGGTACGTTCAAATCTTTTACTTAAAAAGTTGTAATCATGTGTGCCTTTACTTTAATTTAGTTTACATTAATGTGTCCAAAAGATAAACTTATAATTTAGCTCCTTTCTTTTGAGTGTTTACACAACATTAAACTACTGGATATAATATTAATTAAATACATCTACATGTACGTATAGTCAGAATGTACAATGAACTGTAAAATAATATCAATTTTGAAGGTTGTTAAAAGCAATAACATCATGTTCTTTTATTAAATCTTACTATATGGAAAATCACAATATTTCCCACAATATTAAAAATAAATGTGTTAATTGCATATTTATTAATAAATGATATGCCGGACTCTTCAACAATTTCTGGTAATGTTTATTGCAGAACATCAAGTTTATATTATGATTTATGTTTTGAAGCTAGAAACCCCTTAAAAGCCTTGCTTCTTGTCTTATGTAATTAATAAGCTAATAATTAATTAATCATCTTGTCATGCTACAGAGTACATTCCTATGGAGGGAAATTTACTTTTGTAACAGAGTAACAAAGCAGTACCGCTGACATGTCCTTTTATTAAATGTTAAATAAAAATTCCCTTGAAGGACATTTCACAATGTTAATACTTACTTGCTTTTATTTGTTAAATAACATCAGTGACATCAATGATATTGTACTAAAAGGAGTGCATTAATCTGCAGATGACATTTTCCAGCCACTGGCACACACTACTGTTTGACCTGCAGTTAGTTAATTAATAACTTTTATACAATTATTTAGGGTTAGTACCATATTAGTTACCTGCTGAACCTTGGTATCCACTGTGGCAGGGGCGTTTCTAGGATTTTCAATTAAGGGGGGGGCTCAGCCCCCATAGATGTTTAACACATATTTGGCTTGTTCAGAATCAGTACTCAAATGAGTCTTCATTTCAGAAAAATGTAACCAGAAAACAGCATATAATTTTAAACTTACATTGATTAGCAATATAAACAACACACCTATGAG
>JAOVVA010000036.1:7847622-7863748 GCA_028565275.1 Leiocassis micropogon | reverse complement strand
ACACACCTTGCCTTAATCCTCCCTCTGTGATGGCGAATTGAAGACCGCGCTGAAAGACGGGGAGGAGCCGAAGGAGCCGAAATATATAAACCTGTATAACATATTTTTGGACAGGTAGACGTTTCGTATAAGGATAGTCCTGTACTTATGTACATGTACTATATCAGCAAATAAGAACCATGGTAGTGTCAAAAATACCAATGTACTATATACCATTGTACAGGTACCCTCGGACTACCACGGGACCTATGCGATGGTCAAACTTCAATTGAGGGAATTGGGTTAGCTTGTTTTGAATCATCTTATAGACACTGTTAGTTTGTCTCCAATTTGTCACTCATTTATGTGACGATGCGGCTCGCGCGAGGGGCGGAGCCGCCTGATGAACTGTTCAGAACTCCACAGGCTGCTGCCATGCGGAGTTCTGAACAGGCAAAGGCGCGGCCATTTATACACGCGGTTGCCAGGCAACGCGCCGTCAGGCAATCAGCCTGAACGAGCCGCACCTGGCAGCGTGTCTACATAAGGGTCCTGATACCGCCGCACATCGTGCAGATATTAGGTAGCACCGGTAAGGTATTAGGGCCAAGACAAAGACAAGCGCTGGAAAGAAAGAAAGAAAGAAAGAGACAGACAGACAGACAGACAGACAGAGGTCTCTGCCTCCTTAAGACGCCGGCGAGAGAGCGAGCGTCACGCAGCCGTGTAGCGTGCGCTCTCGAGTGAAGTATAAAGTCACACAAAACACAACTCTCTCTCTCTACTATAAAACCTCGGTAAGGGCGAACGCCCCGAGAGAATATTAGTTATTTTGTTTTCCAGAGCCCCGTCCGTTCTTACTTAGACGGCGGAGCTCTGTTTATTTTGTGTTATTAGTTTTCATTTGTTTCCTTTTAAGTTCTCTTAATTAATAACCCCACGCCGTCTCCAAACGGGAAGGTCTTCCCGTGCGTATCACAAGCACTCTCACAGCCTCCTATTTCGTTGATCCCCTCTAAAGCCCTGCGTCAGGGCTCTTCTATCCATTATAACATCTCGTGGTGCGGCTCTCCATACCGCGCCACGTAACAATCTATATATATATATATATATATATATATCCAATACAGTCTTTGTTGATAACAGATGTTTCGCGCAGGCAAAACCTGTATTACAACAGGAGCAGCCAGTGGTGCATTGGATAGCTCTGCTGCCTACCAGTCGCTGAGCTAAAGGTTGTAATATATGTGTCTTCCATATTCCCTCCATGTCTGGCTTGGCTTTTTTCAGGTTTCTCCCACCTCCCAAAAACATGCTGGTGGTCGCATATATCCATAAACTGTGGTGTTAACAGTATAATTGCACAACATTGTGGAAAACAAAGAAGACACACTGTGGAAGTAATAAGAACATGAGGTGGAAGTAATAAGAACGTACGTGTGTCAACATGTCCCAAATACACCTTGTACTTTTTCTACACCTTCGTGAGGACATACACCATCACGTTTTTGGGGTTTGGGAGACATCTTTATCCAGGCTGACTTCCATGTTCAGTATTTCATTTTGTACAATCAAGCAGCTGAGGGTTAATGGTCCAGCAAGTGGCAGTTTGGCAGTGCTGGGGTTTGTCCTTGCACAAGTGCAAGACTCATAACACTACCCAGACTTGTAACCACTCAGCACTGGTTCTCAAAGTGGGGTTAAGGAAGTTGGAGGGTCTGTGGTGTATTTAATGCCAAGTGCTGCTCACAATCTAAAAATATGAAAGTAGTTGTATTTATCTGTTCCTTAAATTTGAATGGGTTTAATCCAATCACTCTCTCACTCAGCATCTGTACTACTTTATCCTGTATACAGGGTTGCAGGGGGCCCGGAGCTAGTCCCAGGAGACTTGGTTTGATTCCAATCCACCACAGGGCACACACTCATTCACACGCTAATGGGCAATTTGGGAAAACCAATTAGTGTGTAATTGGACTGTGAGAGGAAACTGGAGTACTTGGAGGAAACCCAATAAGCATAGGGAGAACATGCAAACTCCAGGCACACAGACCTGAGGCAAGAATTGAACCCAGACCCTGGGGGCGCAAGGTGAACAGTAGCCTAAGCAATTATGGTTGTGCCGCCGAATAATAGGATTAGGGTCTGTCAACGTGCCATCCTGCATATCAAAAGAGGGATACTCCCCACCCTGGAGGTATATCCATAATTTGTGTGGCAGTTGCTTTCGGGTTCGGATTGCCAGCTTTGATGGCCCATTGTATCTGTGCACTTGAGGTGGTGAAGGGTGGCAACCCAGCAGTGTTGGAGCTCGAACTGGAGGCCTGCTGATCAACAGTCTAACATCTTAACCACAGAGCTACCCCTGCTCTGGGTTAAAAAAAAAAAGGCAGCCTATAAACTAAACAGTTCTGAAATAAAACCCTCTTTTGCTTCAGTAAATAACCATAATTGTTTTGGGACCCTTTTAGGTAATTAGTCTAACAGAAAACGTTTTTGATACAATAATTACATTAAAAAAATATTATGTGCCTTAGAATTTATTGGATGTATTTAACATTTTTTGCTTGCAAACTGTTTGGAAACGCAACGCGGATCTTTTAACAATACATTTGTTGTTTCCGCCCGGACGGAAGAAGTTGTCGTACATTAGAGGGCGGGGCCTAATAACGTCCGTGTGCTGTGTGATATTGGCAGCGGGGTGTTAGCGGTATCGCTAAGCTAATTACCCTGAGAATTGACACGTAGCCCTGTGAGTGTGGTAGTGGGTCAGGGTCTGAGCGTTTCGCTGGAGGGAACCGCAGAAGGATGGGTCGACAGCATGTGAAATAGCGTTCAGTATTCTCAGAGTGGGACAGAGGACAGGTAACGGGGGGGCGGGAGGTGGAATGCTAACTAGTTTGGATTATGTCCTGAACTTTAAATACGTAGGAGTGTCTCCTAATCCTGTGTAATCTCAGCCTGGCTAGTCATTATTAGCCTCTAGCTAATTTAATGAATAAATATTCATCTGTGATACACGTAGAACTGGTTTAAAAAGCCATTTAAAGGTCGTGGTGGTGAGGGTTAAGGTAAAAGTAGTTGTGTAAAGGGACAGTTGTTTGCTCATTCTGCTGCTGTAATGAACTATCTCACCTTGCTAACTAATCCACAACTTGACCTCAGTTGAACTGCCCGTCTTTGTGTTTTGATCACGTGTTTTATCGATGCCCTTCACTAACCTACTGTTTCCTATGTTTAAAGGTCTCTCTGATGCTTCTGTTGTCATTTGTTTCATGTATTCATGTACAAAGCTCTGTACCAGACTGTTTTCTTGTAATCTCTGAATGCACTCTTTGTCTTCATATTTGTGTGTGTGTGTGTGGTAGGTACTTTAAGATAGCGATGGCAGCTGGCCAGAAAAAATCCAGCGCAGAAACGTACTTGTTATCCGGCTCCAATGGCCTGAATGGATCAAAAGCACAAGGAGTGACATCAACAGATCAAAACTGCAATGGCAAGAATTCCCGCCTGGCCAAGATGGCCTCGAATGTGCAGGAGAAGTGCGCGGCGTACGTCCTGGCCCTGCGGCCGTGGAGCTTCAGCGCCTCTCTGACGCCTGTGGCTTTAGGAAGCGCCCTGGCCTACAAACTGGAGGGTTCGGTGGACCTGATAATTCTACTAGTGTGCGCCGTCGCTGTCCTGGTGGTGCATGGCGCTGGGAATCTTGTGAACACTTACTATGATTTTTCCAAGGGAATCGATCACAAGAAGAGTGATGACAGGACTCTGGTGGATCGGATCCTGGAGCCGCAAGACGTGGTGCTGTTCGGCGCCATGCTTTACTCGGTGGGATGTCTCTGTGCCACGTTGTTGTATTTCCTCTCTACGCTGAGGCTTGAGCATCTGGCACTTATCTATTTCGGGGGACTGTCAAGCTCCTTTTTGTACACTGGAGGTAAAACAAACTGTTTCTCCAATTCCTGGTTTTGTAACAGCCAAACCTTCCATTGTTACGTAGCACTGCTGACACGTAGTATTTATATACCCAGTTCAGTATTCGCACATAGTCCATTCAGCCCTGGTATATCCCTTATATTTTGTTCAGTATTTCTATACTAAGTTCAGTATTTATATACCCATTTTAGCACTCGTATACCCAGTATGGTATTTATACGGCCAGTTCAGCACTATTTATATACTGATTTATACTATCAGTATTTATATACCCAGTTTAAGCACTTGTATACTCAGTATAGTATTTTTATACCCAGTTTAGGGCTCGTACGCCCAGTCCAGGGCTCGTATGCCCAGTTCATCTTCTATATACCAAGTTCAGCACTCGTGTACCCAGTTCGGTATTTATATACCCAGTTATATACACAGTTCAGCATTCATATACTCGGTTCAGAGTCCAGCATTATAAACATTCTCTTCATCTGTTATTTGTTAACATTTTTCCCCATGCAAACTGCAATAGGAAACAAAACAAATCATATTTCTCTTTTTTGTGCATTTTATTTAGCCCATTATAGAAATGACCCAGCCTAAGAAACATTTTTTATTACTTTTTATGTTCATCCTGATTAATAGCCTCTGTATTTAATGTTGTAGCCTCTGTATATATACGCATTCATAATGAATAAATTCTCACTCATACTTTTGACACGCAGGAATCGGCCTGAAGTACGTAGCGCTGGGGGATGTGGTGATTCTGATCACGTTCGGTCCGCTAGCTGTGCTGTTTGCACACGCAGTGCAGGTGGGTCACCTGTCCATGCTGCCGCTGGTGTACGCGTTGCCGCTGGCCATGCACGCCGAGGCCATCCTGCACAGCAACAACACGCGCGACATGCAGTCCGATCGCAGCGCCGGCATCGTCACGCTCGCCATCCTTGCTGGTCCGGCACTCTCTTACGTCCTCTACAATGTGCTCCTCTTCGCTCCCTACGTGGTGTTCTGTGTGCTGGCCACACGCTACACCATCAGCATGGCGCTGCCGCTGCTCACACTGCCCATGGCTTTTCCACTGGAGCGCCAGTTCCGCAGTCAGCACTACGCCAAGATCCCACAGAAAACAGCCAAGCTCAATCTGCTTGTGGGACTCTTCTACGTTTTCGGGATCATTCTCTCACCTACAGGGAGCCTGCCACTGTTATAAAAGATCTTGTCGTTTCTCAATTCTATGCTGGAAAAGAACCTGACTTGTCACTGTTGCTATTTTTGGCCATGGTTTTGTCTGCAAAGTACTGCACTTTGTACCTTCTTAATAATTTATAGCAATTTTTTTTATTTTTTTTTGCATCAGTGGAATTCAAAATATACTCATGCTTTAACCTGCTGTCGGGATTAGCCATCTTCAGGATCGCTTTCCATCACCTGGGAAAACGGTGAAAGAAAATCAGCTTCTTTGTTTGTTGCCCGTTTTGTAAAAATTTGTAATAGCATTTACACCCATTTAATTTCGACCTTAATTTAGTTTCTCCTTTGTTTAATTTGCTGATTGTTTATTTTCCACGGCTAACAAAGTCTTTGCAGTTATAAAGATGGAAGAGTTAGTATTCTTTGAAACGGTACGTGTTTATATCGACACAGTTTCAGAACTTTGTGAAACTTTAAGGACATGTACCTGGAGAAACAATTTATTTTCAGGACTTTGGTGAGTATTAGTGACATCACGTTACTAAATTTTACAGCTGTCATTTAGTCCTCTCAGCTCCATACCGCGTAGGAATAAATAGGGCTGTGTCTCAATGTGTGAATGACGGACAGATGTGTCACATGTTAAAGCTGGTCAGTCTGAAACCAAGCTGAGGCCTTCTTTAAAGAATGGGGGATAAAAATGTGATTTATGTACATCTCATATAAATAACTGTCTTTGATAAAGATTTGAACAACATCAGGTCTTTAAAAAATAAATGACATTTTAAAATAAGTGACTCAGCAGTTTTTTGCAATAAACAGATGAGAATTGTGTCCAAATCACTAATATTTTAAAGACGAGCTCTTATTAGGATTTACTCAAAGGTAACCGTCATGAAGAAAATTAGATTAGACGGGAAATTTTAAACGTCATATCTTTTAAATGTCATATCTTTCATAACAGTAGTTAGTACCCTCCTAGGTAATCTATATAAATAAAAGAGATTTTTGTCTGTTTTTTGGTCAGAACTCACTTTTTCAATGAATGATTATTTCCGTTTCATGCATTAGAGAACCTGAAACCAGTCAGAAAATTTTCTGTCTGTGTGTTCGTTTGTATGGTTGTAGTGGCGGTTGGTGCAATACCAATATCCACTATTGCAGTGTGGAAAAGAAGAATGGCAGGGTAAAAAAAAAAAAAAAACATTATAATTTTATTTTGGATCACCAATTAACCTAGTCTGCATGTCTTTGGACTCTGGGAGGAAACCGATGAACCCGGAGGGGACCCAACAAGCACGTCACTATGTCTGGGTTGGAAATCATTTCCTAAATAAACCTTTTGTTTATTAAACACATAATAACATTACTTATTCAAGGATAAATTACACAAATGATATGAGCATGAACTGATGATTGAGAGGAATTTTTAATCAAAAGGGTACAATGTTCCTATTTATACTGGGAGGCTTTTTACTTTGATGATCTACTTCCAAAGATGCCATCGTTTAAAGGACTGTGCTGCAACAATGCCTGTTTTTCTGCTTCTGACCTCCACACCTGTTCTACAGGCCTCAGCCCTCACCCTTAAGGGCACGGAAGTCAACAAGTCATCTCTTTTTGGTTGCTCATGTTAGAGATCATAACAGCAGATCATCCAATCTGCATGTTTGATTAAGCACAGGTTTTACGATGGATGCCTTTCCTGATGCAGCCTTTCCTTTATTTGGGCTTGGGCATTGAGAGTGCAATGACTAGTGCAACTCTAGTTTTCTGTAAGACTGTGTCTAAAATTATACTCAAGGGAACGAAGCAAATATACAAGCTAAAAAAAAAATCTTATGATTTTGGTAAAATCAAAATAGTAATGTGATGCATGGAAGTATAAAGCTGATTATTTTTAAGAACATTGTATCAAGCACTTTTGACCTCTTCACAGCAATTTACAATTGCATTTTGGATGCACTGTGTTGTGCCAGTTTAAACCGAGGGGGATATCTCCAAAAATGAATCCAATGTACATAATGCAAACCTAATAAAATGCACAATTTATTAATAAACTAATTAAAACACAGTAGGTCTGCAACAAAAAACAACAAAAATACCATTTAATGGGATGATGGCAAAGTTTGATGGCTGAAGAAAATCAGTAATCATGTGTAATTATACTGATAGGGTGTAAGGCAACATGCAATTCATGTGCATCCCACAGTGTAACAGAAGCAATGATGTCACAAATTCATCATTTCATCATAAAAGGCTCCGCCTTCTTTGAAGCAAGTTTGCACTATAAACAATGTTGTTCATACCTGATAGATAAATAAATATAATTAAACAAACTAAGGGGTGCACTCAAGACTGCCACACAATAGCTCCAGATCCATTATGACTATAACCATGATAAAATGGTCACTGGAGATGAATGAGTAGATTTTCTTTTTCTCTTACAGATGTCAGGGTTGGCGTTATGTTGAACATGATATCTAAACGGCTAGAGAATGGCAAGTCTACGACATGAATGAATTGTGTTGTTATATTGTTATTCATTACAGTGTACACTATACGACCAAAAGTATCCAGACAACAGACTAATCATTCCAAATGTGCTTTGGGCCTTGACGTTGGACCAGGAGGCCTGATAACAACTGTACACAGTTTGAGTAAACATTCGGGAGAAAATGTGCACTTGAGATTCATTCATGTCGTAGACTTGCCATTCTCTAGCCGTCTAGATATCATGTTCAACATAACGCCAATCCAATCAAGAAACTAGTCATTAAATAAATAATCATGTGTACCTTCCTTCCCTGTGATGATATGGTAACAGTTGGGACATCACAATAAGCATGCTTAGGCATCATTTTCTCGTTTTTTCGTAATTTTTTTAGATAGGATCTCAAAGACACCTTGATACGTTAAGCACCCAAGCGGTAACAGCACTTTGCATGATTTTCTCTTGCAGTGGGAAAAAACATTTTTACAAAAGGGGCACGGTTAGCACTGTCACCTTGCACCTCCAGGGGCCCAGGTTCGATTCCTGCCTCAGGTTTGTGTGCATGGAGTTTGGATGTTCTCTCCATGCTTGATAGGGTTTCCTCCGGGTACTCCGGGTTCCTCCCACAGTACAGAGACATGCAGAATAGGCTAATTTGTGTTCCCAAATTGCCCATAGTGTGTGAATAAATGTGTGAGTGTGTGTAGGTGTGTGCCCAGGGTGTACCCCAGCTTGTGCCTTAAGTCCCCTGGGATAGGCCCCAGGCCCCCCGCGACGCTAAACACAGGATAAAGTGGTATAGGTGATGAGAGGATGACAATTTTAACATGGTGGTGTGGCGATTAGCACTGTTGCCTCACACCTCCAGGGTTGAGGGTTTGATTCCCGCCTTGGGTCTGTGTGCTTGGAGTTTGCATGTTCTTCCTGTGGTTGGTGGGTTTCCTCCAGGTTTTCTTGTTTCCTCCCACAGTCCAAAGACATGCAGATTAGCATTCACAATGCTAATTGGCATTCCCAAATTGCCCGTAGGGTGTATGCCGTCCGATTGACTGGCACCCTGTCCCCTGCCTTGTGTCCTAAGTTTCCTGCGATAAGCTACAGGCACCATGTGACCCTGTAACCAGGATAAAGCAGTATAGATTCATGAATTCCCATTTTTATTATTATTAATTATTTTATTATATTTTTTGCACCCAAGCTGTAACAGATTCACACGATTTTCTCTCACTTATAAAAAAACAGGGGACTAATATATATATATATATATATATATATATATATATATATATTCAATTTGTAATAAGAATTTCAAAGTGGCAAGAGACTCGTCACAGGACACAGTTGTCTATTTGTACTGCGAACTGTAGAGGGCGCATGCGTGCCACGTCTGGCGATCTTCACGCGCTGCCATGGCAACAACGCGTTCACACTTTGGGAATATGATAGTTAATAATTAAATAAATAAATAAACAAATTTAGCATCACAAAAAAAAATATTCAGAAAGCAATAAACTCCCACGGGCTGAATGTAAAGGGAAAAAAAAAATATCTAGAACAGCGTGAGAGAGAAAATGTTAGAAGAATTGATTATAACGCGTAAAGTGAATATGCGCATCCGCGCATGCGCACTAACTCTAACTATAAGGTAAATGGGTGACGTCCAGCTGTCATCTGAAGGCGCTCGTCATGCAACAATTTAAACACGTGCCCTGACATATGTACACGAATCATTTTTGGTGTTTCACACGTGCATACACTGGGTCTGGGATTATATAAAAAAAATAAAAAACACACACACACACACACACAAAAAAAAAAAAAATATATATATATATATATATAAAAAACAAAAGCAAGAGACGACGTGCGGCGCGTGGGAGTGTCAATCTGGAGCGCCGTTAGCATAGCACGCCTCCTGTGTTTTGACTTCCGTCTCGACGTCTCCGCTAGACCCGGGCAGAGATGGCGAGTGTTTGACGCGGTCGTCGCCAGCATGGAGTTGAATTAAAGCCAGAAAACGAGACCAGGGGAGATTAGTGAAGCGCTCACGGACGCTATCTGCCGCCGCCGCGGATGACGCCGAGCCTGGCTGCTGGGAGATAAGCGCTGTCTGTGTTGGTGACACTCACATATATATACACACACACACATACACATGACTGGTCCGTTATGGTCGTCGCGCGCGCTCCTCTAAAGCTTGGCCTTTAAACGCATTCAGTATCTGCGACTGTGGAAGTTTGCGCCGCGGTATTAATGCTGTCGACAGGTAAGCTCAAAGGAATTTCTCTCTCTATATTTTTTTCCTCTTCAAAAATCACGATATTGGTGATGGGCGATGGCTTGATGTTTTTTGTTTTTAACCTCTGCTCCATGCATTGTCAATATATCGCATGGAATTCAGTGCAGTCCCAGCACTCCATTGTTCCTTAGTAACAGGTATCTCAACATTCCTGATATACAGACATGCACAGGTTTTTTTTTTTCCCCCTCTTCTCTGTTCTTGGATGACAAAACAATGCGAGTGCGATACTATGCATATAGCTAGCTAGCTGTCTTATGTTTCCAGGGTGTTTAAATGAATAGAACAGATGCTGATATTGATTTTGAGTCTTGGACACATGATTAAACTGGACAAGTCTTCATTGCTGCATAAACAGAGCCATAAGATGCATACAGAATACATAGCATGTGCATTACATCATCTTAGTGACACTTTTGTCTGTCAACCCCAAACTTGCAGATGATAATAATAATAATAATAATTATTATTATTATTATTATTGTTGTTGTTTTTTTATCGCTTGCATGCATGCTTTTTATGCATGCATGAAGATGTCCAATGTTGTATCTGTAACCCAGCGCCAATTAATTGACAACGACTTTTTATGCTCTAAAAGCTTTTTTTTTAGGGAAATGTAATTCAAAATGATCGTAATTGAACTGCCCCCCCCACCCTCTCTTTTTCTTGTTTAAAATTACTCCATGATTACATCAACTCTGCCTGGTCATTTCTAACCCTGCATTTCAGCTCCACATGGCTATCAGGCCACCAGTGCCAGCTGTCATTTACGATTGATTCTCTGACGATATCTCCAATCATATCCTTCCTACATGACTGTAAAACGTTGGCATTCACATTCTCACGCCTCAGGGTTCTGACGTTTGAAAGTGCCAAGAAACAAGTCATGCTTAATCGGCCGCTATTATCTAACCACCGAGGATTTACAGGAGCGTAACACGGGCATGTGAAAGAAGGTTTCAGGCTTTGTGAAAAGGAAGAAATGAGAGAGAGAGAGAAAAAAGTTATTTCCTCATACTTTTTGCATTTTAATCATAGGTCTTATGTAGGACTTGGACGAATCAACTTGGCTTGCTTTTGCAACTGGTAAACAGCTTAAGTGCTGATAATATATTGACCTGCATGCTGGATGTGACTAGTCATGAAAAGTGTTTTGTTTGTCCAGTAGGGTTTTTTGTAGAGCTGCCCAGATGTGTGTATGTGTGTGTGTGTTTGTGTGTGTGTGTGTGTGTGTGAAGACGTCAGCGATGCGTCAGGTTCATGACTGGCCTGCTTTCTGACTAAATATGAACTCTGGTGATCATCTCAACCCTAAATAATTGAGCCTGGCACTACATTTGGTGTTAGGAAAACATCCTTTATGAATATGACTTAAGTTTTATATGCTATTAATACGATTTTCATTATTACATGGTAGTAAAACTATTAATGTACATATTATAAGTTGAATGTGATTTCATTTAAAGATTAGCTGTTACCACTCTGTGACTTCCTGTATCGGTCTTGTTCCGTTATTCGTAGACATTATAATGATTTTTTTTAAATCATAACCATATAATAATGTAGAACATGTGCAAGACAAGTTGCCAGCTGTTATCACTTAACTCATCGCAGCTATAGAGCTCTTGCAGTCATGTGATCCACTATCACAACCAGTTTTATCTGACAATCATGCCTTCCACTGATAATACCTTCAAGCCAAATAAAGACGACTCACTTGCTAAATTTATGTCCACCGATTTTATTGAACAGGTGATGAGAGAGAAGATAAAGGCGTTTGTAATTTGAGGCATTTTGCTTGTAAAATATTAAATTTTTTAATTAAACTTTAAAACACTTAGAGGACAGTGCACTGACAGATTTACAATACAGTGATATTTACAGCTCTCTCATCAGGTAAGATTTAATGTTAAACTATCATGAAGTAAAATTGTTAGCAATTGATAATGAAAAAAAAAATCACATTATTTAAGCTTTGAGGAAACAGGGTTAAAACATTTAAAATATCACAAATGCTTATTGAACACCATGAAAATGTAACTACATTGGATATTTATTGTATTAAATTTACTGAGGCACGGTGGTGTAGTGGTTAGCACTGTCGCTTTGCACCTCCGGGGTCCGGGTTCGATTCCCGGCCAGGCTCGATTCCCGTATCTGTGTGCATGGAGTTTGCATGTTCTCCCCATGCTTGGGTGGGTTTCCTCCGGGTACTCCGGTTTCCAAAGATATGCAGGTTAGGCTAATTGGCTTTCCAAAATAAAGTGTGTGTGAGTGTGTGTGAGTGTATGGGTGTGTGCTCTGCGATGGATTGGCACCCTGTCCAGGGTGTACCCTGCCTCGTGCCCTGAATACAGGATAAAACCGGTATAGAAGGTGAGTGAGTGAGAGTAAATTTACTGAAAATGAATTCCATGATTATACCGGCTGAGATAACTTGACCACTACATGAGCGCCAGTGATCACTCACCAACAGTGATCATCAGTGTCTCATCTTAGCACAGATTAGCCTCATCTTCCCGCTGCATGGCTGATAACCACAAATCTTTTCTGTCAGTGAAATTCTCTCTCAGTTCTGACCTTGTACATTGTACGTACAAATGGTACCTGGTTTGGTTTTAGTCTGATGTCACACGCAGGAGCTTTATTAAAACTGGTTCCCTCATCAGCATCTTTTTCTTTTCCTTCTCTCCTTTGAAGCTTATTATGACTTTTTGAAGACTTTACTGCCGTGGAAAAACATCTGAGCATTCAGAGCACTGGGCCTTATAGGAAGTGTCCCCAAGTCGACTTATGAAAAAAGTAATTTTGTAGATAATCTACCATTTAACTCCTTGTTAATAAGATGTTACTATAGAAATGACCAGCACTTACGACCAGATTAGAGGATTTACCAACGCTGTGTTGTAATAACATGTATTAGAGAGTTATGGGGTCGGTTTGTACTGCTTGCTGTCACTATGTGTTAGAAACCCACCAAAAATACTGTGATTAGTTGCCATATACAGTATGTTATAGAAATGAAGTTGCAGTCACGGATTCCTGTTGACTATTTGACGATTTTTCCATAACTACATGTAGTTGTTTATAGAAGGTCACTGGGTGTGTGATGTAATATTTATGTTGTTATATTGCCAGAGAAGACACACTGTACATATTTGTAGGAACGAAACAATTTAGCATTTAAGGCGAATACAAGTTAGTAGAAGTGGGAGTGGGGAGACATAAAATTCATATATCACCACACCGACTTTATTTATTTATTCATTTATTTATGTTTGTAATAAAGATAATCAGCCGTGACTGATCAGCCTTGGTTATAATCGATTCTGTGCCGAGTGCACGAGCATCCGTGTGGTGCGGCAGAGACACATTTTTATTTTGTTACACTATCAAAAGTTCCGATCAGCCTTTTTTTACAAACTCTTTTAGCAAATTAGTCTCGAAACCCACTCATCACCTGTCTCATAACACAGCGAGCGCAAAATTAGTCTCGAAAACTACATGCGTTGGAAGTCATGTGCGCCCACGTGCCGGCAACTGCTCAACATGCACTCATTGTCAAGTTGAGGTTTGAGACTTTGAAGGCATTTGAAGCAGGAAAACATCATAGTTTCTTTATAATCGTACAGGTGATGCACTCGAAACTATTCTCTCATTGTGGTAGAAGTGAATTATTTGCCCAGTTTGTTTAGAAATAACAATTAGGATGGGTGATATAACGGAGATGTGTGCTGCTCAGTAAAAATATAGCTTTATAATCATGTTTTATGATATTTATAAAATCGTGATGCTTACAGAATCGCAATGCAAATCGAATCAGCACCTAGGTATCGCGATAATATTGTTTCGGATGTTAACTGGTGATTCCCATCCCTACAAGTTAGCAACCAAAAATGGGCGAAAGGTCAGTGGTTTTCTCCCCAGTAAGATCTGGAACGATTGACGCAAGTGTTTTCACAACTTGTGATTTAAATACAGCAGCTCGCCCATTGTTCAGAGGTGCCACTGCCTGCAGACAGTCCCCTACCACACAGCTGACATTATTCTGCAATCTTGTGCTCTCTAAACCTGGAATTTTTTTTTCCCCCTTTTGTTCCTGGCTATCAGTCATGGACGAGTAAATCGGTTATTGTGATTATTTTTAGAATTACCTAAAAACAAATCATGAACAGGAAGCAATTAATCCTGGAAGCCATATTTCCCAAAACATGCTCTTGCACACACCCATCTTTCTTTCTGCTTTGAGCTGTCGCTCTTACGGTTTTGGACATGAGATGGAAGATCCAGATTCCTAATCCCTGAGATTTGAAGCGTTTCTCTCTTTTATTATTCTCCCTGACACAACCCCCCGCTGTCTCTGTAATATGACAGATGTACCCATAAGCCCATACAAGCATATGCACATAACCACATACATACTTAAATAGACCTACATACATTCACCAATACAACTTGTATTGGAAATTGTAAAAGTGTAGCATGTATGTATATTACAGTGTGTGTGTGGGTGACCGGGGATTGCCAGAACTAGAAATAGCAATGTGTGTAAGAGAGCAGTGGGCGCAGGGGCGTGAGCCGAAAGCTCTGCATTCACATTTCCCGTGCCCTTCTGCCTAATCCCTGCTGATAAGGCACACAAAGGACTAAACGCCGACCGGGTGCTCCAGGAGCATACACCAGCTCCTGTATCTGGCAGCTCAGAGACAGAGAATACATCCGAAAGGCCTTGGTAAGTAAGTGCCAGTGATTAGTAATAGTGCTTGTCCTTGTTTCTAATCACTAGCCTAGGTTGTGATAGTTAGTTAGTCATAGCCACCAGATCTGATCTGTGAGTTTGTGAGTCGCTTGTAAGAAATGTTTGCATCAGTCAGTCTTACTTGCGCAGTTAAATGCTAATTCCACTGAATGACCTTTTAACTTCCTGCGGCCTGGACGCTAAAGTTGTGTACGCTGCATTTTCTCCTCTTTAGTAGATTTCTCTTTGTTAGAACCTGATCGCTGTGAACTTAATCAATGTCTTCAAACAGAAAAAAGTCTTGCAAAAAATTTTACCAAACTGGTCTCACAGGTATGAGGTCTGCACAAAGATGTATAGGTCCAAAGTAAAAACCCGATTTTACCACTACTAAAAGACAGACCCAACAGTAAGAGTAACCAGTTTGATCCCAATATGTATCTGTTGGCTCTTGATTATATTATCGTCATTATCAGTGGTACTTCAGTGGATCTCGTCTGCAGTATGATGAGAAGATAAGTCCTCATTATCCGTACAGAGTAGAGCTCGTCTTAATCTGAGCAATGGGGAAAATGCTGAGCTTAAACAAACTCGGGCCCGATCTGATCACTCTGTATCTTTCACAGTAGGCTTTTGATGGTGAGATGCTGAATTGGAATGGACACACTGGCTCTGAGGAGGGAGAAAAAGAAACAAAAAAACGTTACCTTTATCAATGTGGAACGACAAGGAATTGGTGGAAATGTTGGTGTGTGATTAAAGAAAACGTGTGAAACTATTGTTTTCTTGTTGAATCTATTTGAAGTAGTGTGTATGAATGGTATTCATGAAGGTTAGTAACTGAAAATGCTAAGAAATTGTTATTAATTTAGTGACTTTAGTGTCCTTTTTTTGTTCTCGTAATTACACGTCTTTTCTATTAGGGTTACTAAAAAATGAATAATAGATATGGAATAAAACACTTTAAGATCTGGTTTTAGAAAGATTGAACTTTATGGTGGTATACTTTGTGCTTCATCATATCTATATATTTGTTTGACCGTTTTACTCTTTTCATGTCAGCTTGACTTTTGCAAACGATTCAAAGAATGTTTTATAACAGATTCTAACCGTTGTATTTATTTATTTATTTATTTTTTTAACGAAATTGACTAAATTGACTAAAGTAACCTTTAAAAAGCAAAGGCTACTGTAGTGTTTTAAGCATAATCGACTGACTAGTTTAAACTCCGCATCGGACCTAATCAGTGTTGGGTTTAACGCGTTACAAAGTACAAACGCGTTAGAGTACTTGGATTACTTTTTTGATGTAACGAGTAATCTAATGCATTAGGTCCGCCATTTAAGTATTCCGTTATTTTGGTATTTTTTCCAAAATGTAATCCATTATTTAGACAATTTACGTAATCCGTGAGCTAGACAGCAGTCATTCCATTAGTGTGTGTGTGTGAGAGTGTGAAAGCCGTCCTACAAGCCCCGCCCCTGATAACCCGCC
>JAOVVA010000036.1:7835138-7846122 GCA_028565275.1 Leiocassis micropogon | reverse complement strand
GCATGAGGAATCACAAAGGAGTTTTCATTTTCTGCAATGGAAAAGTACTTGAACTAGTTACTTTTATCAGAAAGTAATGCTGTAATGTAACTGATTAATTTTTAAAGACAGTAATTTTGTAATGTAATTAATTTCTTTAAAAAGTAACGTCCTCCAATACTGGTCCTAATTAGATAAAGCACACTTTATAAAACAGTGACGTTCATATTAACAGAGTTTAAGGAACATAAAGCAGCTAGTTTCTACAAGCAGCACTGGTTCAGGTTTCATTATTCGATTTTTTTCGGTGGGGAATTTATTTCTTGTGAAATCTAGCACAGCTGACCACATACGGATGACAACAGGTGTCTATCATCACCATTTGTTTTTAATTGTTTGCATACCAGCTGTAGCGATCGACATCACCCTGTAAATCGTAATGAAGCGACCAACATAAAAGTAAAGGAAGTGGAAAGAATGCGGTTATTTGTTGTGGAAGATCTGTTTGAAACACACTTATATCTAAGAAACTCGTTCCCAGAAGTAAAGTTACCAAACGGTCTAGGAATTCTTCAGCTGTTTCAGGATGCGGGTCATTTCTCCGTTGGCTGGGTGAGGAATTCATCTCCAGCGTGCGACCATGTACTGGTCTTCCCCACCACGCAGGTCTGAAAAAACACCAGAAACGTTTCTGTTAAAGGAAAACCACATGGGGAAAGAAACCACCGTGTGTTCTATTTCATGCAGTTGATGTTCTAAAACACTTAAACAGTAAAAGCTGAGGTATACTTTTTGACAGCGTTGAGCCGGTGCTTACTCTGAAAAAGAAGGTATGTGTTTAGCAGTATTATTCATTTTTATTATTCTTGTGAGAATAAAGCTAAACTAAAACCATACCGCACTAACTGTTCCAGGTAAAACTGAGAAATGACTGACAAAAACAATATTTTAAAAGATTTCTTTTTTTAAAATGCTTGTGCTACCACACATATATGTCTAGTAGGGAGTGGAATCACACTACAGGCAATTTGGGAATAACCTAATCTAAAGGTTTTTCTCATAAAAAACTGGAGGAAACCCAAAAAGCACGGGGAGAACATGCAAACTCCATGCACACAGATTTAGATTTGAGGCAACCACTATGCCACCGTGTAGCCATATGTTCGTTTTTTTCCTTCATCTCCACTGTCTAGTTAGATTTCCAAAGTTTGAGTCTTTGAACCTTATAGTTTTTCAGAACATTTCACAGAAGCCTGTTATAGAGTGATTCGCCCGTTAATCTGACAATCCATCTGAATAATATCGATTGTCCGAGCGCGATGCAGGAGCTGATCATTTTCTCTGCCGTATTAAATGTTTCTGTGCATGCAGGTCATTGCCGGTTTGTGGATTTCACAATGTCATTTCTGAACGTTTGTCCTAGTTTCGAGAGGTGCTTTTTGGTCCAGGAGAACAAAGTGTCAGTCTCTGAACAGAGAGCAAAGTTCACCCAAAAAAACAAACAGGTATGGACGAGGGCAACAGGCTGAGCGATTAGACGAGGCAGAGCTCGCTGACACGCCACGCCAAGAGCAAGTCAGAGAAGAGCGAAGTTTGAATGTCTAAACGGAAATTGAACCACAAAGGATGCTCAGAGTTGAGGGTCATGTGGTGTAAGTCTTTTCTTTCTTGTTAGTTGTTGGTTGTATTTAAGTAGTAAAAAATGTAAATGCGATATTAAGAACATTTTAGGTTGTTCTACAAGTAAACTTTCTTGTCTTTCTTGTATTTGCCTACATCGGTTGAATTTAAGCTTGTTGTGGTTAAAGTGGGTTTTATTACTCAGAGGTTACGTTGCTTGATTTTTCTCAAACATTATATTTTTTTTGAGAGGAAAAAAGAAAAAGAAGCATGCACTTGTTTTAGTGCCAGCGACGGGAAATGGAAAACCATTCACCTTCTGTGTTTTCCAACGTTTCTGGACAGTTCATGTAATGCTCCCGGTGCGTTGTTTATCCTGGATGATTATTGATTTCCCTCTGGAATCTGCAGGTCACCATATGTGTCTAACAAAAAGCCTGTAATAAAAGCCAGTTCCAGCGTTTTAGTCTGTGCGCTGTAAGATGGAGCTGGATTTCATTCAACATTTAGACTCAAAGTATACTCCTTTGCTTTTTTGTGGATCTGGCTCAACATACCTTTTTTCAAATTAATACGCGAAGGTTCAGAAATCTGCTGGGTATTTAAAAGGTGTCAAAATAGTTATAATAATGGGAAAATCTTGGCATATTTTAAAATATTACATGATAAAACTATGGGTGATTATTTACGTCTCGCAGGTCTGTTGTAGACATGGAGGTTGTACTTTCCCAAAAAAAAGAAGAAAAAAACAAAACAGGTTCTTCTGAATTACTTAAATGATTTTTCAGATTTTTGCTTATTGCCAAACTGAATTAAGGTATTTTTGGTTGTTTCTTTATTTTTTTTATAAAAACATTTCCTGTTTTGTAGACCCTTGCCAATGGCAAGCCTTTCTAAATCCCCACACTGACTCCAACACTTACCTCTTAAGTACACCACTTTGGCACTTGAGCTAATAGTTCACACAGGAATGGTTCAAGAAGGTTTTTTTCCCCCTCTAGCTCTAATTGCCGCTCTAGCTACAGTATAGTTACTGTACGCCTTAAAACTGTCCGAAACTAAGGAACTTGTCTGTTTGGTGTTTACACGGGGCTAGACTACACCGAGCCGAAGGAAGCAGAAGTTCCTGTTATAGGTTCTTTCAGTTTGCTGGGTCATGCCCAAATTTGTCATTAAAGCTTTGCTGATTTAATCATATCAAGATATTTCAGAGGTATATAGTATGTATTAGTGTTGCGCCGTATCCAAAACAGTGCTGTACTAGCATTTTAAAATAATCTACACATTTATTATTTGGATATCCGTGGCTGGTTGGTCTCTTCATGCACAGTGCTAACAGCAGTAACGTGTGTGACGTAGTGGGATTAAAAAACAAAACGAAAAACCCCTGACTGAGTTTGTAATATGACTGGAAGGAAGGTTTTATATGAATCATTTTTGTTGTTTTGTTCAGAGACCAGATTTGAATAGGCAGGAGCAGCAGCAAAAAAAAAAGCCTGAAGATATAAATATGGAAATATTTTGGTTAAAAAATGAGATGAGCACCTAAAGATGTCAGTACCACTGTGTAAGCGCTGTTTTTAAGTGTCGTAAAGCTGGTT
The DNA here is from genome assembly GCA_028565275.1 of Leiocassis micropogon. NCBI lineage: Eukaryota > Metazoa > Chordata > Actinopteri > Siluriformes > Bagridae > Leiocassis > Leiocassis micropogon. Next base: position 7,842,922 of record JAOVVA010000036.1, on the reverse strand, counting down.
TTCTATTGGTTCTATCTTCTATTTCTTAGAAAGTAAACCCAAAAAAGGACCAAATTATTTTTACTAAGTAGTAGACAGAGATCCAACAAGTACAACTATATATATATAAGATTAAAGTCGTCTAATTTGCAGGATATTTAACATGTTGCAGTGTTAGTGTAAGGTATGGCGTCAGGATTAGTTGACTTGTTTAAACGAAAAGGAAATTCAGTGTTTTAATGACATCCTCAAATTTTTTAAATAAGGACAATCAAAATAATAAGAACAATGTTATTTTATGCAATGAAATTGCTCTACATTAAACAATATTTAGTATGAAGTCCTTTGTTCTGCAAAACCTGCTGGATATGGCTGGGCATAGAGACAAAAAGACGTCTGCAGTACTGCAGTACAGCGGGGTCACTTGCTCAATCCGTGCCTGCTTGATTGCTTCCTGAAGATCATGCCCAGAGATCTGCCACAGACGTTCACAATTCACTTGAGAGTTTCCTTGTTTTAGCTATTTTTGCACAGAGGTGAACACCCCGGCCTCGGAAAGTAAAAGTTCTGCCACATACAGTTTTGGTTCCATTTGTTAACTAAACCAGCTGAGACGAATTAGCATAACTCTTCAGCCAGACAGTCTCGAACTAATTAGTGACCTCACCGGTTTTGTGCGCAGGGAGAACTCATTATTTTTTTCATACACTATATTAGATATGTCCTATGATTATGGCCAGTTTTAGAAAGAAGTCCACTTTCTTTACTGTAAGACACAGACGTTTTAAAACAATTTAAAATACACTGTAAAACAATCATGCACTGTGTTTTCAGCTAAACATAGCCAGCTACCATCAGTCTCAGGGTTGCTTGAAGCACCACAGGGAGCAAGTAAATATATATTATGCACAGAAGCAAAGTGCTATGAAACCAGAGCTGAGGATCTATAGAGCTTGTGTTTTGGCTGCCCAGCTAACGCTGGCGAGAAGCCTAGCTATGTTGTCTTTGTGCTCTGGTGAACTACAGCTTAGCAAGGACAGACCTGATTAAAACTTGTTTAAAGACATGGATTTTTGTAAATTTAGGGTGGGCACTCGATGCTTAGAAAAAACCCCCAAAATGTTCACATCAGTTATGTGAACAGAGTGCTTGTCAGGCTGCATTGCTATATAAAGTGTATACACTACCGCACAAAAGTTTGGGATCGCTTTCTAACTCTAAACATGGTTTGTTTCTGATTTTTATTTCTTTCTACATTGTAAAGCAATTCTAAAGGCATGCAAAATATGTAATAATAATAATCTCCTCTGAACAGTTAATGTTGAGGTGTATCTGCTAATCATTATCTGTAAATCCTTTATAACGGCTCTAATCTGGTGCTGTTTGTTGATTGGTGATTTCTGAGGCTGGTGACTCTAAATGATCATCTTCTCTGCAGCAGAGGTAGGTTTTGGTCTTGCTTTCCTGGGAAGGTTTTCATGATTCATTCCAGTTTCATTATGGTGCTTGATGGGTTTTGGAAATGCACTTGACAGTACTGTTCTTGCAAGAACTATTCCAGAACAGCTGACCTTCATGTCTTACCAATAACAACTGACAGTTGTTGTTGTTGTTGCATAATTCCATATCTATTATTTCGTAGTTGTGAAATCCCCAGTATTGTTGTAGAATGTAGAAAAAAAAATCACTAAACAAAAGCGAAGAAATTTGCAAGTGACCCCAAACTTTTGAGTGGTAATGTATAGTTTCGTTAAACATGTAAATGGGGTAAAATTGACCAGTTCCCTCTGCTTTATGCTCCAGTTTATTAGGTCCTCGTATTGCACCCACTTACAGTATTATAAACTCAAAAGGAGAAGTGATACTCTCGCAAAATTTGAGTATTTGCGGAAGATGCGAGTGGTTTGTATAAAACCTGCGAGAGTATCACTGCTTCTTTGTTTGAGTTTATGCGCGGTTGGTGCAACACGACCAACACAGCATTTCAGTGTTTATTAGACACTTTTACAATTTTTAATACAGTACTTGAAAATCTGCAAGAAAATAAAGCTGCTAGAGACAAATCAGGCAATAAACATTAGGTCTATAAAATCAAATTGAATAAAAAATCATAATGCCCAAATATCTAATCAAATTGAATTGGCTGCCCTTCGAGTACCAATGATTCACAGATGTAACATACAGTAATATTCTGTTCATTTATTGGAGCCATGAGATTTTTTTAAATTATTATTATTATTCCTTAACTTTCTACCAAAAGAACACAGGTTAGTCCATGTTGTCATTAGCTATAAGTGGATTTGTTTAGATGGTTGAGAGGTTTGACTTGATCTCCTTCAGTTCACAGGACCAGTATAATAACTAAGAATTTCCTGTACTTTAATGTAACTCAATGGAAAAAAAGCGTTAATCTTTTAGCTCCACTTCACAAACCACACAAGTGACTTTGCAAACACGAATTCTGTAGTAAAGGAATGCATCCCTAACAAGGACGGTAGAAAAATACTGAAACATACACTCAGGTTTTCAAGGCAGCAGCCTCTCAGCCTTCTCTTCTTTCCTGCTGGCTGGATTTTCGACTCCCTGTTTTGAGCATGCATCTGTAAGCAGGTTCCTGTTTAAAGCATGGTGGGAGGTGCTGTTTGGATGGCCTTCTCGACATACCCACAGTGGCACGCTCATCCATCTGTTTTTCTTAGCTGAGTGGTTTTTCTCTCCAGTGTGAACAAGCTCGAGTAAACTGGCATCAATGAATGATAACAGGTGGCATAGCTGAGAAAAGGCACCATGGGGGCACAGGGAGCACGGAGACCTATGTCAGTGTGTTACTGTGCTGAAGTGGGTGGGGCTACAACAACGTCAGTCTTGTACTCCGTTGCCCTATATTTGCAGCATTTTTTTTTTTTAGTTGTTACATTTTCCATTTTATTTAGTGGTGTTAAATGGCTGCTTAAGCGATTAATCAAGAATATAGAGGTATATCAAATGTCTGTGTATGTAGTGTGTATACAGGAAGGATGGAAATAAACAGGGGCTACATGACGTATCGTATGGTGTAGTCTCTGGTTATTCCCATCTCTCCTGTTACTTGTGGGGATTGTGACCCTGCAAGTATAAGGATTTTAGAAATATCCTGATCCAGTATGACATTTTCTTCATATTTTGTCACGATTCTGAACAATCTTGGCAAATAATTCGCTCCTACTACACAGGATGCTGTGCTGCCTGCAAGATTGTGTGAATAGTTTAGAGCATGTCACTGGTAGGAGCATTAAGGAACTGTAACAGTTTACCAGCTCAAGTGCAAACGTATAGAAATATAAACACAAAAAAGCTAAAAGGATTGTAGTATTTCTGCAATATTTGAATGCCACTTTGAAATTAAAAAAAGAAATAAAATTCTGTATCACTTAAATAGAGCATACATTATGTTAAGCTTGCTTATTTACTGTAATTATATCCTTTAGGGAAACAGAATAAGGTTCCACATCATAAGCAAAGAAATTCTATTTTAAAGAGCATACTTCTTCATCGAGGTAAACACTGTTTACTAAAAATGTGCTGCATTAGGCAGTTTTTTTCATATGTAAATTCATGAATAGTCATATAGTTCAAAACGTAAACAATTAGAAACAATTCAAGCTATTATTTTGGAAAATTCAATTTTATTTGTACAGCACTTTTAACAATTGACATTGTCACAAAGCAAACACAATCAAAAAAATTATTTAAGTTTGTATGAAATGTGACTGTGTATAAATCAAAATGATAAAACAGTCCCTGATGAGCAAGCCGAGGACGACGGCGACAGTGGCAAGGAAAAACTCCCTGAGATGGCAGTAGGAAGAAACCTTAAAAGGAACCGGGCTCAACAGGGAACCCATCCTCATCTGGGTGAAAACAATTCACTAGTGAGACTGGATGGTGGGTTTCCATTTAATTTACACTCGAGGTTACACCTGAGTCCATATTAAATACAAAAGTTGTCCGCTGACTTCATTTTATTGCCACATAACATCTGAGCCCAGACCTGAGCGACTGAAGTAACCCCAGATCATAACCCTGCCTCCAGAGCCTTGTACAGTGGACACTCTGTATGATGGGTGCATCGCTTCATGTCTTCCCTTTTTACCCTGACACACCCATTGTAGGATCAATCTAAACTCATCATACCATGTGATCCCACTGTGTTAAAGTCCACTCGTTAGGCTCCCTAGCAAACAGTAGCCCTTTTTTTTCTTATTAGTCTCACCAACCAGTGGTTTTCTTGTGGCCACATAGGTGTTTAGTCCCAATCCCTTGAGTTCTCGTTGCATTGTATGTGTATGAAAATTTTACTTTTGCATGTAGCTGTGATTTCTACTGACGATTTATTTATTTATTTATTTTCCTGATTTTATCCCCTAATTTAATCGTGTCCAATCCCCCCCCCGTCACAAGGTGGCTCCCACATTAAGCTTCTACTACCACTCAGCTGGGAGGGCCGAAGACTATCATGTGTTTCCTCCACACCACGTGACGCCAGCCGACCGCATCTTTTTGAACTGCTCGCTCACGCATTGTTTGGGGTGGCGTAACACACTCAGAGGACAGTGCTATCCGCTCCTTCCGCATGCGTGAGCTCACTGAGCGCCGCTGATTGGCTGTAGAGCCGTGATTAATGTGGGAGCACGCAGTACCTCTCATCCCTCCCCTCTGAGAGAGCTCGGCCAATCAGCTCTCTCTAGACCTCCGGCTGCAAGAGGTTACAGCATCACCCGGGAATCGAACCAGCGATCTCCAGATGATAGGGCGAGCACTTTACCACTGCGCCACAGCACAACCCTCCAGGTTTTAATAACGTAAAATCCCTTCTGGAAGATAGTAGCATCTTTTCCACAACCACAGGATACGTCTTCTGACATAGTTCTTAAAAGAACTAAGAAGCTCCTCACTGCATCAGTTTGGGTTGAAAGAATTGATGACTTTTCAAAGTCGATTAATGAAAACAAATGAATTTTGTAATCCTAATGAAGGAAAATGATGTGGGGTTTTTTTTTTTTTTGGCTGGATTCTGCTTCAGACAGTGTCACCTTAACACTCCAGTAGTGGAGCTGACACCGAGTACCTGAGTCAGCGACGCATAAAAATGGTCCGAATATCTTTTAAAGATAATTTGAGGGACACATTTTTCCATTTTTCCTGGAGCTCGAGTGGGTTCTTTAAAATTAATACTCTGACACAAGTCATTGCGTATGATGAAACTATCCTCTTGGTTTATCAGCTAGCTTTTTCTATGTAACCTTATTTAGAACACGGCGTGCTTGGGCGGCTACACTTACAGTAAGTGTAAACAAGTTAAATGTTTGTGAAAGATTTGATTTACAGTGGGAAAGTAGGGAAACAGGAATGTCTGTGAAAGAGCACAGAGGTTTAAAGAGTATCACTCTTTCAGAAGCATAGATCTCTGGCTCATAAGAATGCATAAATCTCTAATTTACAACCAAAATGATTGTTATATGGTTAGAATTTGAATTGCACAAATATATAGCTAAGTTTTAAAAGCTTTTACCTTTAAAAAAATATCATGCGTATCTTGTTTCGTGGAAGTACAAAAAGTCACAGAAAAGTACGGGGTTATAAAGAATAACAGATTGACACTTAGTAATGGCGTGCTTCACAGATTTCTGTGTAAATACACCTTTCTTTCCTCCAGAGTAAATCAACATTTGATGTGAAAGTGCTGATTACAAGAGCTTAATAAAGAATTAGACAGTGTAGAATCATTTGTAATGTCAGCGCACCCTGCACCTTGTGCAATTGCTAATGGAATTGTGTTGTAACCTATTAGTCTTTGTTGTAACTTTGTTGTACAGCCTTCATGTAGCATCAAGTAGCAGCAAGTCAGCCTGGTATAGTAAGCCGGAAGCACTGTGCCACAGCCTTCAATATTTGGAGCAAACACTATGCATGGGTGCCAATATGGCACCGGTACCTATATAACCGGTAGTAGAACCGAATCAGGATGTAGATTTCAGTGCCGCACTTGGGTGCCACTTAAATGCCTGGGTGACCGATTGAGATATTTGTCCTCTGGTTCTCTGAAATGGACATAAGAAACATCACCCACACTGCGTTTAAAAAAAACAATTTCCCGACTGAACAAATGCACGTGAACGCGAGTCGGAAAGCTGACACATAGTCACGCAATTGTCCATTTTGTTTTCACATTCCGACTTCAAAGCACAACTCGGGGAAATAATGAGCGCATGAATGCAGTAATTACACTAACTCTGACGGCAGCAGGTAGCGTTAGCTTGCTAAGCTAAACAGGCTTCAATTAAAATGCATGAAGCTAAATGTTTTAAAGTGTTGCTGTATTTCACAACAAAGGATTTCCGACACCATGACATGCAATGCATGTCTTTCCACACTTGCGTGTAAAGGGAGAAACACGTTAAACGAAATGAAACATTTGAGGACACACGGGATGTTAAAAACAGAGGGTTGCACAGTGTTTTTCAGCTTGCGGAGATCAGCTGGCAGTGTGTCTGTGCATATTGTCAAATATGGTCATATTTATGCAAAAGAATTGCAGAAATTTGAAGCTGGTTTGTAGCATACCAAGAATACCAACTTACAGAGCTCTTCAGGGGTCATGTGGTTAATAAAAAACCAACAAACTAGAAAAACATGCGCACTGACTAAACCGAGCACACTGACTCGTAAATCGAGCGCACTGATTGACAAACCGAGCGCACAAATGCCAATCAGTACTTGTAGGATTATAGAAGAACAGTGACATTATGCCACTTCAAATGCAAATACAAATACATTAGTTTTATTACAAATACACAAGTTTTCTATTAAAAATAGATTTTCGTGTCAAAGTGGTGATAAATGATTGCCAAGCAAAAGAAAAGATTTTTTTGAAGTTAATCAAGTAAAAGAGACGGAGGAGTCTCTCGTAAACACAATGGCATTCTAGCTTAATTGCCAACCTAAATTTTTAAATATTACCACTTATATTTTTTACTTATTTGTTCAAGATGTGGGAAGGTTTGTCGGAGCGTACCATTTCACAAATTAGAATTTTGGGAGAGTGCTTCCTTATTGACATATTTTACGTCTGAAGTCACAAATATTTTGTTTACTCGTTCAATCAGTAACATCCGAAGTCTGAGGAGAAAATGAGAGTCTTGAGTTAATTAAGCTGCAGTAATAAATAACATACGTACCAGGGATGGTAGTTGTACAGTATGACTCAGGAGAAAACATCTGGTGCTGATTCTCACAAACAAGCTGGATGCTCAGGCTTGGATGTACACTTCAAGTGTATTCGGGGTGTGTTCCACTTTTATAGATAAGAGTGCAATTTCCTTTCTTCAGTTCACACATACTGTACCTGTAGGTTGATTATTTTCTGCCCCACACATTTCTTAGTTATTATAGGAGTGTTTGGTGTAGTGCATGTAATCTGACTTCCTGCTTTAGTCCAAATAGTGCCACAGCTGTACCACATTTTGTACTAAATTACATTTCTACCTTTTAAAATAACTACTGTAGGACCAAATCCAAAATGGCTGTTGTAGTTCAGAGACTTAGTATCAGCACCACTGTGAGTGATTACATAAACATCCAGACACGATATACTTGCAATCAGAGCAAATTGCTACACCATTGAAAGGAATCGATGAATTCAATTTATTGGACCTCTTTGTTTAATCTTCTTATGGTTGTTTTTAACTAGGGCACTGGTGACTCAGTGGTAGGTGTTTCGCCTGCCATGCGGAAGGCCCGGGTTCGATTCCCAGCCAGTGCCCAAA
>JAOVVA010000036.1:7824090-7835038 GCA_028565275.1 Leiocassis micropogon | reverse complement strand
ATTTTCCCACACTGTATAGGAGGTGCGTGAAAAGTAGAGAGTCATTACGTGCAGCTGGTTACAGTCTTGGCCATCGGGTTCATAAAAAACTTGCTAGTGGCCTGGAGTGACCTAGTGCTTACTACTTACTGTAGGTCATTCAGTGCAGTCTGACCACAAGAACTGATTTACATCCACAAGAGAATTGTGTCCCATGTACAGCAGTGTGTTTATTGATGTGGAAGGGGGGAAAAAAAAACGGATGCAGCCCATTTCGTAATAAGGTCAACTTGCCCTCTTCGTACAATACACAGATGCATGTCTGCGTCAGTATGCCAGAGGCCTTGATGGCCTGGGTTCATATCACACAATGATCTTTTGTATTTTCAAGTTAAAAGCCGGGATTAGTGCTTCATTTGCATTGCATGTTATTCGTTGTTATTAACAGTTAGCTCCTGCCGAGCAATCTGATTGGACAAGGGACATTCCACGAGTGGTAACAGACCTGAGACGTTTAGCTATACATATCATGTCGTGTCTTATCATTTCAGCATGGGTATAGCATGGCCATGATGGCTTCAACACTGGGGCATGCTATATCGAGCAGTACAGGACTTCCTTTCATGTGATATTGCTTAATTATAAGCAATAGCTTGGTCATGTCTAAGGATTTGTTTAAGTTGTTGAATTACTGTAGCAGTCTTATAGCAGCCATGCCTCTTGCTTTGTCTTCTCAGTCACCCCTGACCTGTCTCCTGAGAGCCCTCTACTCGGCACCCTTCCGCTGCCACCATCTCGCTCACGCACTAGCGGCCCCAGCAGCGGCCCCACCACCCATCCCCCCGCCGAGCCGCCTGCGCGACCACACCGGAAGCGCAGCGGCGAGGCCGGAAGCGGCAGCGCTAGCCCACCTGTCCGCGGCGCCATGGAGGTGGGTATGCGCGTGGTGCGTGGGGTTGACTGGAAGTGGGGCAATCAGGACGACGGCGAGGGCCATGTGGGCACAGTTGTGGAAGTGGGGCGCCAGGGCAGCACCAGCACACCTGACAAGACAGTAGTGGTGCAATGGGACAGTGGCACTCGAACCAACTACCGCACCGGCTACCAGGGTGCCTACGACCTGCTGCTTTACGACAACGCACAGATCGGTGAGTGTCGGTGGTTATCCAGTATCCAAATATATCTTGGACTACCAGGAAGATCATATGAAGGTTATATCAGTCCCAATTTGTATGATGTCTAGTTTTAGTGTAATGTCACTGTAAAATACTAGTACTTCATAGTAGCTACTGAATAATATGCATTCACGTGAGGAACTGAAATTAAATGAAAATTTAAGCTTCCCTTTGCTAGAACCAATACTACCGTGAAAAAAAATTCCAGAATGGCAATGCACGAAGCTTGGTGCATTAAGACATGGCTTTTAGTGGTTGTAGAAACAGAATTTAAGGACAGTTTGACATTGGGGCTCCGGAATCATTTCCGAAAAACACTTGATCATTACTACCTGAGAACGTAAGTAGCTCGCTGTTTAGACATGACATGTGACCATTTGTCTTATCCGAAATGTCAGTGCAGGTATAGCACTCGCTGATCTCATCTTTGACCTACCCAGCCATAACTGATACAACAGGAAGGAACAAGAGAGCATTGCTTTTAATGTTTTTTTTAAAAAATTTTTATAAACTATTAATAATATTACGTATTCTATGAAGCTTAACTTTCTTGTTCTCTTCTTCTCTTCTATTTAATGGCGGCTTACAAACCAAGTAGGATACCTGCTGTATCAGAGTGTAAATACGAAAGCGTACCCTAGAACAGAGAACAAAAACAATGTGAACATTGGCCAGAGGGGGAGTGGGGAAGTGAAGCAATCATTCCTGGGACCGAAACAAATCAGAAGTGTCTAATGTGAAAACACTGTAAGTTGCCTGCCTAAAGCCCTTGCTTTAATCCCATTGAGCAGTTTTGGGATAGCATCAGTACCCTGATCTCACCAATTCTCTTGCTCCAAAATCCTCAACCTTTTTATGTTGCGTAAAAAAATAAATAATAATAATTAAAAAAAAAATCATAAATCATATATGGATGTGATGGTCAGGTTTCCACAAGTGTTGGAAAAAAAATTATCATCAGGACTAGTCTTAGTTCAGCAATCTGGTCCTAAGAATTAAAGGGGCTCTATCACACAAAATTAACTTTGTAGTCATTTTTAGACATTCAAATGGGTCCCCATTGTGTCTGTACAAGCAACATGTAGAATCTTTTTTTCTTTTCTTTCATATTTGTATTGGCCCAAGCAGAAGAGCCCTCCTCCTGGACTTGTTGCTCGGCTCTGCTAAGGAATAGCTTATTTACATAGACAATAAGCCAGTGCATTAGGAGGAGGAGTAAAATAAAGGGAGATTGATGTATGAAAAAAGCATTTTATTTAAGCTGGAGCATTACCAGAGACACTCTGGGGAAGCTCTGAGACCTTTGCTAACTTGTTGTAGAAAATATGGGACCTTTAAGGTCTGCACTAAACATTAGTTGCATGCCTGTTGATGTGGTTTTGTGCAAATATTTAAATGTCAGACACGCCACACGTTTAACTTAAGGGTGCAGATTTAACATAAGGCAGAAGGACATAAAACATAAGAAATGCTACTACAAATGGTTAGATACTGGTGCTGGATATTGTGGAAGAAATGCGCTCTAAAGTTCTAAAGTTGGAAGTTTGCAGGCGTTTAAATGAGGCGTTAAACTCATCAAGTGGTAGTCTGATTTGAGTCTAAGATAGGTTTAAACATTCGCATGGTATCAGGAAACAGTTCAGATTAGCGTTGCACAATCAATCACTTAAAAATGGAAACCGCAGTATGGACCTGTGCAATTATTTCATCACAAAAGCGTGCAATCTTTTACAGGAAAAGATGCATAGTCAGGAATTTATGTACGGTTTGTCAATTACTTAAGTATTTGTTTATTTCTTTGTTAATATTTTTGTGCTGATAAGTAAATATTGGCAAACATCCTTTTAATGAGATCATTTGTCCAGTTGCAACATGTCTCCGAATAATCACAGCCAAACTGTCTTTTAGTCCCTATTCTCCTTGTGTGTGTGTGTGTGTGTGTGTGTGTGTATTTATATATAACTTAAATTATATATAAGTAAGAGAACTCCGCGCATATACAGTATACTGTATATATATGTGTGTGTGTGTGTGTGTGTGTGTGTGTGTGTGTGTATATATATATATATATATATATATATATATATATATATATATATACTGTAGTATATACAGTATATATGCGTGGAGTTCTCTTACTCCACCAGCTCCAGTGCTGCAGGTCTGTATAAACTGGTATTCACATGCAGTTCCCTCTAGCTGCAGAGTCACTGTCTTGTCTCCTTTTCTCGCTCTCCCTCTCTCTCTTTCTCTCTCTCCCTCTCTCTCACATGCTCACATGCACACACACACATTCTTTCAGCAGTTTAGCCATACACAGATGCCCTGGCTGTATTTATAGCCAAGTAAATGCTCATTGCTAAGCTAAGATGCCTGTTTCCCGCACCATTAAAAGCGGCATTCTTCTGCCGTGAATGATTCAGAGTAATGGAGCGAAAGAGCATGTGAAATAAAGAGCAAGAGAGAGGGAGCGAGAGAGAGACCGAGAGTGCACACGGAAAAGAGCACTAGTTTCGTATGCTTGTTATGCACTGCATTAAAAAGAATGCAGAGCTGTGCGAGCTCAGGTTTGACTTATGTCATTTCCAGAGCTTAGAACCACATCTCTTATCTTTTATTTCTGTCGCTTAGTATTCGACTTGTTACAGGGGTACGTGGCTCTTTGTATGAGGGTGAGTCAAAAATTATCTGCGCTCTGGATGTAGAAATAGTTTTAATTAGACAGAATATGTACTGTAATTTCTAATAATCTACTAATTTTCAATACACTTTGTTCATCTGTCAACAAGCTTTCATATTCCCTCGATATAAAATGCACCGCTGTCTTCACTTCTTCATCAGAAGTGAAACTTCAACCTCGAAGGGCTGCTTACAGGGAACCAAACGGGTTAAAGTGCGATAGAGCAAGTTCAGGACTGTAGAGAGAACACTTCAATATGAACTTCGTCATGCAAGATCACGAAACCCTTGGACAGCAGTCCATAGCACAGATTACTCCTCCTCTTACAGTATAGCCCTTCTTATTATGTCACTTTATGGCGTCTTTTTTTGTTGACATAGCAATGACCTCTTCACCCTGAATGGCCTTGCAAGGTAAGTCAGATGGAGAAATAGAGTTCGCTTAAAGAAATGAAATTCAGCAATAATGAAGGCACAGCAGCTATGAAAGGAAGAAAACACGACATGGCATGGTGTAACAGGAAATCAATCCGCGATGTGGAATGATCTGAAGCAGAGTTACTGATAACAGCATGCCCTGAAGTGTTTCAATTCCACTTACACCCCAGAAATTCACCTACAATTATTTTATTATCCATTAATGAACTGTCACTGAGCAGGAGGTGTTTGATTTTTAACAATAAATCATAAGCATAATATGGGAACACAAGTGGAAGGTTTAGTCTGAGCCATAAAAAAATGGAGCCTTAATCAGAATGACGCCTTTACACCGATTAGTCATGACAATAACAGCCCTGTCAGGTCAATTATATAACAGTAAAATGGTGACATGATTACTGGCACCCAAAGCTTATTTATATCTGATCTGGGCTGATCCCACAGAAAAGCTAATGCAACACAAATTCCTGATAAAAGTGAATACTGAATATGGTAGAAAGCTATCAGAACACCCAGTGCATCATAGCTTGCTGTGTACAGCCAATCAGCACGAGCATCCATGGACTGCGACGGACAAACAAGTCCAATCCATGGAGGCCCCACACCACAACCCACAACACACCACAGAGGTCTTGTGGATGTCATGGCTGATCGGTGTATGCTTGTATTGTTGGAGGATTCTAAATTGTTTTTTTTTCACATGATGATTAGACCAGGGCTGTTAAGTTACTCCAAAGTCCTGCATTATCACAATCGCGATCACACAGCAAAGGAAGTAGCAAAATCCACTCAAATCGGCACGTTCCACAGGGACCGAAATGACGCTTTTGATTTGTCATGATCACGCTTCCGAATGATGCAAAATTTTTAAGACTTGTCACTTTCCCTGACGCACGAATGTTTCTGTTTTCCAGCGCATATCATTATCTGCCTTCTCTTGTAGGTGTCCGGCACTCGAACATCATCTGCGACAGCTGTAAGAAGCACGGCATCATGGGAATGCGTTGGAAATGCAAGGTGTGCTTCGATTACGATCTGTGCACGCATTGCTACATGAACAACAAACACGACCTCTCGCACGCCTTCGAGCGCTACGAAACGGCGCACTCGCAGCCGTGAGTATACCCGACCTCGTCTTTTGTGTCCTAATCTTTCGGCTGTTCTTTGCCGGCTCTGTCTGAATGTCACATTGTGCTGTTTTTTTTCCCCCTCTCCCAACATAGCCTGCTGTTATATAACACATGACTTGTACTCATGGCACAAGTCAAAAGAATATTAAATGGAATTCAAATTAGCATATGAAAGTGACCTGCATAATGTTAGATAATATGCCTTTATTTTCATGAGAGCTATTACAGCTAGCACAGTTCTGCCTACAATAAGCAAACATATCCCAAAGTCATGAAGCATTTTAATACCCCTTTTTGTGTGTCGGAAGCATCCTGTACCAGACTCCTAATGATGAGTCTGTGTTCTTGGAACCATTTTACAATCAGTTCTGCAGTTTATTAATAAATTCTAGGAATACACACCTTGTGGTTTGGAAAATCTGTGGTGTGGGAAAAACCCCACGGCAAATTGTTACCCAGCAGCTTCGGGAAAGAAAAACACAGGTTAAATGAGAGGGAATCATGTGGCTGACTGGATGCAGAAATAAATGTCAGTTAATTAAAGGCATTTTTTTTAAAGGAAATTGTCAATCAGTCACCAAACAGACAAGACTTGAAAATCAGATAAGTGTCAGATGAGTTGCATTTTCCAATCCAGTCCACTGAACACGTGTCATGTTTCCTGACACCTCTTCATCATAAATGTGAACAGGGAAAAGATTTAAAATGCTTAATACCATTACGCAAGTTAACAAGAATTTCTGTCTAGATTATTTCCTACATCTACATCTACTAGTTGCTACATCTACATCTCCTAAAGAAGAAATCAAAATGACATTAAACATAGGGATACACTCGAAAAATCGATTCAGTTACTGTATGAATCACGATTCTTTTGTGTGGCGATTCATGCCTCGAAATAATAAAAACTTTTTTTTTTTTGACATTTATCATATCAGAGATGAGCCAGATCAGAACTGGCTGGTTTTCATGGTTGATTGGTCGTGACCAGTGATCAGATAGAAATGATTCGTGTCCCGAGTGCAGGCGCTTCCAAGTGGTGCAAGAGAAACGCATTTTATGGCAAAAAAAATCGCACTTGTTAAAAGCCTCTGATCTGCCTTTATCCCCCAAACTCTGAGCGAATTAGTTAAAACATCTCATTCTACACACTTGCACCTTTCACAAAACACTGCGAGTCTTTTGAGCCGGTAAAACATTTCTGTATCGTTATAATGTAATCGTTATAATCCGTTATAATTCGTGGTTGCAATTTAAAGCAACCAGCATACAGAAGAATTACAGTGCAGATGGAAAATAATTTAATGTTGGATTGGTTTGGTATTTTTTGTGGTAATTAATTTTTTTACATCAATTAGCTAGTAAAGCTAGTGCACTATGTTTTGGTTGCTTGTTTCTTGTGACTAAAGCCATAAAACTGATTTACATTTACAGAGGATTTCAAGCACAGTACAGTGATTCAGAGATTCTTTGCCGCAGAAAAACATTTTAATGGTGCGAACGTTTTAAAGAAGGCTGTACGTCTGTGAATGACAATTCTGGCCGAGGTGTCTCAGAGCAAACTGCAACTGTTCCTGTGAATATTCAACGAGTGGAATGCCTGATCCTTGAAAATGGATGGATAACTTGTCACCAACTTGTGGTTGACTGTACACACTATCATTCATCAACACCACTTGCATGTTACAGGAACTCGGCTGGGAGTTATTGCCACGTCCCCCGTACAGTCCTTGACATGTTTGGACCTTTTGAAGGAGTTCCTGGGAAGCTAGTGTTTCAGTAAACCAGGCAGCTTGATTATGGCTTCAGCGTACAGAGAAAACTTTCTAGCATGATGTTATCCAAGCACTAGTGAGGCATTCGTATAAGTGCATTAGTGAAGCAGGCGATTATATAGAGAAATACAGGTAGTTTTTACTCTCATAACTGTGTTCTGCAAAAGTCCCAGTTAGATCTGAACGCCCCTTGTAACCACAAAAGAAAAAAATAATTTCAGGACACAAAATCTGGTTATCCTGTGAATGTGGCTAGCTGTTTGTGTAACAATAAGGATAAAAGTCATCTCTCTATCACAGTTTGTCGGATGTAGATCGGTGCAAAAGTCTATCCCTATGGTCACACTCACAAGGAAAAAGACACTGGTTTAGCCTTTAAGAACTTCCTTAAAGTATTTACTTTTTGTAATGTTCTTATGCGTAGTTGTGTAAGCATGAGCATAAATGGTCTGAAAATCATTTTAGTCTGTCATCTGGATTTTTGGCTTTACCACATCAGAGCAAATTTGCATATACCGTACTACCAACTACCATGTAATTTGTTACCTTGTTGCCAAATTGTCATTTGGCATGGTGTCAATTTTGTGCTTGTTCCTGGTCACACTCATCATCACTCATCATGTGTATATATAGGAACTAAAATATTCACCTTCCTGCAAAACCTGCAGTTGTGACAATTGAATTCTTAAGAACTTTTGTCAGGTACTTTAGGATATGCAAGAAAACTCGCAGCCAATTTCCTTACTAAAAAAAGTACCTGAGCCAATTAGGTGGATTAACGTTGACCGTAATAGTGCAAATATAATCGCAATAAAAGCCCAATTGGAATTAAAATGCATTAGGTGACGTGACTAGTTTCCGGGAGGAAAATTTAGCTTTCGTTAATGATCGGTAAATTGTGTGACAACACTCTCTAACCTGTCTTTACTTCAGACGTTCATCCACTGGGTCTCTGGCTGAGTATGGATTGGCTCACATTTCATAGATAATAAAGCATCTAACCAATCATAGGTGAGACTGAGTTCTTGTAACCAATTTTAATGCAGTAGGTGGGATTTATCGGAAAAGATAGGAAGCCTAACCTAACCTCAGTTAGAAAAATACTTTTTCTTCTATTATATTTCAGGCAGGTTAAACGCTTCACAGCGGTTTGTTTTACATGACCAGTGCTGTGAAAAGTAGTCAAATCATCAAACAGTTGTTAATCATCAAACAGATGTTAATATTACACAAAGATAAACAGAGTAAATGCAAAATGTAGTCTTTAAATTATGATTTATTTTATTAAGGGGGAAAAAAGCTATCCAACCCTGTCTGGCCCTCCGTGAAAAAGTAATGCCCCTAAACTTAATAACTGCTTGCCACCTTTGGCGGTAACAACTGCAGTCAAGCGTTTGCAATAACTGGCAATGGGTCTTTCACATCGCTGTGGAGATATCATTTAAATGTGACAAATATGCAAAACAAAAAAAAAGTTTTTCACAGCATTGTAAATGCACATCTTATCGGATCAGCGTCCACGTAAACCTTTAATTTGGAATCTCTAATTAGAATGATTTCAGTCAGCTTGAAGAAACACTGTCCATGTAAATGTAACTACTGATGCATTTAAAAAAAACTATAGGTCACCGCACCAAATACTCACTTTTCTTTTTTGTCCCTTATTACTCTTTATTCATCTTTAAATGTAGCTTTTTTAGTCATCTTTTTTTAAAGGGGAAAATAACAATTTTTAAGTACTTGTGACTTTTGTGCTCTGTATTAATAACGACCTCTTTGCTGGTTTTTTTTTCCACTGCATCATTGACGCTGATGATTCAATTTACATGTTGATTTGGAGCTCACCCACTGAAAACTGTCTATTTTTAGTACCACTGAATTGCTATTATTTTTTTCCATTTTGATGGCATGTGACCTTGAAGCTTAGTCACTTCCTCTCCCTCTTTCATCTCCTTTAGAATTGCGTTAGAATTGAGAACTTGCACAATAATTTTTTTTTTCTTATTAACCACAGAGCACTTGACTCTTTTGTAAACAAGATCATTGAACGAAAGGCCATTACTAAGGCAAAGTTGAGGTTAAGCCTCTTTTGTTTTTGTGTGCTAGTAGCATGCGGAGTTGTGGCGAGGAGTCTTGGTGCTGATAGGAGTCTCGGACCATAAACAGGACGGTTATTCCGAGCACGCTGGCCAACTCTACAGGAGATCCATATTTGGCTGTTATGATTTGATGAGATTAACTTACAGTACATCTTCCAGCAGGCACTGCTCTCCTGCAGCTCGATCTCAATCTCTGCCTTTTATTGCCCTTTATTTAGCACCGGAGTACTCAGAACATCCTCATTTTATTTGGTTATTGTTTAAAAACTAAAAACGAAATCCCCTGTGAAATGTTCGTCCTTAATAACAGAAAATTGGACACAAAATGAATGAAAAACCTCACGGTTAAAAATATAATCTTACAGACTGCCACAGTGGAGGTGTGAAGAGCAAGCAGGCTCTGTACTGTATCGTGTTACATAAAAGCCAGAATTCTGTCTCTTTCTCGCGTTGGCAATTCGGTATCTTCATTTCTCAAGGTCTTATTGCCTGAACACATGTTTAACAGGCGTGTTATTACATTATGATGTTAAGTCTTAGTAGCACTTAGCTCAAATCTGATTAAACCAGAGTTCTTGACATAAGCAGTTTAATAATATAGACAGATAAATTGGGTCTTTATATAAATGAAGATTAGCATTCATTTGTATTTCATTCATTGATCATTGACCTGACAGAAAAATAGTACAGGTAAAACATAGGTTAATAGCTAGAGGTGCAATTTGTGCTTTAGTTGTAATTGTAAAAATGTATATTATGTTCATACAGTATGCAGCATGCTCACTCTGTACAAGTCTCCTACATGTATGAAATATAATATAATAATAAGTGGTTTACTATTTACAGTACAACAAACAACAAATACATGACCTTTAATACAATATAGTGATTATTTGATAGTTCTATTAATTTCACATTTCTGAGATCCAACCCACCAAACTCTTCCCTCCATCTTCCCATACTGTATGTGAAGAGTAAGACGAAGTAAAAACATTAAGAACTAAACACTCTCTGATGTACAAACATGACATTGTTTTTCAGAGCACGTCACCCTTAGAAACTAGAGCGTATCAGCCTTTTTTTTTCCATTACTGTTTACATTACAAATATACATAGAGTTCTGGATTATGCAGTATAGAGTGACATATCCATTTTTTAGCACTACCTAGGCAATATGACGAAGTAAATTTTATTTCATTTTAATCTACTATAAAAACATGACTGGGGAAAAAAGGGTCACATGAGCAAAGAAATATCTCCAGTTCATAAGATCACATGTTTTTATGGTTGTTTTAGGTTGTTTCTATGACCAAAAAACTAAATAATAATATTTTTGTGCACTTTGTGAGTTTTAGATTATTTGTGGAGTCATTCCCATATGCAAGCAGCAGAAAAATTTACATGTTTGTTTCCAGGATATACAGTTTGATGACTGGGGCCTCCCTTGTCGACAGGGCTTTTTTTTTTTTTTTTTTAAATCAGTCATTGACCTATACAGTGTGTAGCTGGCATCTGCTGCATTTACTGCCTCTTGGTACACCGCTCTGACGGTAGCAGAATAAACAGCTACAGGAGAGGTAGCACGCAAGAGGTTTACTGTTTGCTAATAGTTTATCCATTGCGTATGCATCGTTCTTCCGGGCAGATTTTTAAAAAGCATGGGCAAATGTACT
>JAOVVA010000036.1:7813303-7823990 GCA_028565275.1 Leiocassis micropogon | reverse complement strand
CCGCCCCTCAAACAACAGAAATATTACATTTACATATCATCACTTAGTACTTGGTTAAAGCACTTTTGGCAGTCTCAAAACTGAATATGAGCGATGCTTGAACTTTCCTTTGGACGTTTCTTCCATTCTTTTCAGCAGAATCGTTCAAGGTCAACCTGGTTGCAGGCAGCATCAGCCTTTTTTCAGGTCTGTGTTTGTTTGGTCAGAGGCATTTTAATTAGCATATGTATAAAACCTGGATTTTCATTAAGATAAAAGCGTCGACTCTCGTGTAGGACAGTTTCTGTGGAACTGCCTTATCATATTTATTATTCAGTAATACCTAAACAGGATATGAACTACTTGGATAAGGAAACTAATAGTAAACAGGAAAATCTGCCTGGTTGTTTCATTCTTTCTTCAGTCGAGCAGTGACTGACCTAAAGGTCAGTCAATGAGAGGGCGCAGTCTACTAAAGAATCCTTTACACAAACTGTATTGGCTGTGAGAAAACAAGGTGGCATGAAACACTGCATGAGAATCTGACTTGCTTGTTTTTATGTTCAAGTGCAGTTGGTTTCAAATGTACAGTCAGTTCATATCAGCTAGCGGTCGACGAAGCACAGACAGCACATGGATTCCAATCAGCCAATAATATGGCAACAGTGCAGTGTGTAAAGTCATGTACATACTGTACAAGCAAAGAGCTTCAGTTCCTGTTCATATCAAACACTTAATTTCTGAGATTTCAACTTGGCATGACTTGCTACCCGATGGACTGGTTTGAGTATTTGATGTTCTAACTGTTGAGCTGGGATTTTTGCATGCAGGAGTCTTTTGAGAACAGCCACTGAGAAGCAGGTGAGAAGGGTTTTGAGCTGACAGGAAAGCTACAGTACTGTGGATAACCGCTACGATTATAGAGAGTGAACAGAAAGCCAACTTGAGGTGGATAAGCTACAACCGCAGAAGACCACATCGAGTTTCACTCCTGTCAATCAAGAACAGGAATCATGGGCTACAGTGGACACTGGCTAGTTTTTCTTCAGCAACAACTGGTGCGCTCGTTAAAATGCATATTGTTTGGACACCATTCAATTTACAGAAGTACAGTCAGGCTCATAAATATAGGTAAAATTAATATGTTTTAATGTATTGGGAAGAGTAAAGTACGGACAAAGAAAGGAACGCCTCATGATGCAAAGCATATGGGATCAGCGTGTATGACCGGCAGTTGAACCGGGTCTTTGGTATATATTGACGACCTGACTGCTGATTAAAGTAGCAGAATAAATTTAGGTGAGTATAGGACTATACACTCTGCTCTGGTTCAGCCAAATGCTGCAAAATTATAGGACACCACTTCATATTGCAGATAAATAATGACCCACATACAGGGGTATGTAAAAAGCTTACAGTGAAAGCTCCCCAAGGTTTTCCCAATCAAAAAAAATGGGACACTCTACACTGGCCAAGTCAACCACCTGATCTCAAGGAAGACAGGACTAAGACCAGAAAGACCCACAAGCAGCAGCAGAAGGCTGTAAAATCAGGCCTGGCAAGGCATCTTGAGGGAGGAAACTCCGCATTTGGCCATGTCAAGGGGTTCCAGACTTCAGGCAGCCATTGACTACAAAGGATTTTCATCCAAGTCAATCAGGCAATCCTCATGTTTGTAATTATGTTAGTTTGTTCCATTATTTATGAGCCACTCCAAAATGGGTAATAAGGCTGCAGTTTTGTCAAAACCATTGAATTCTAGCAAAAAAATTCTTACATCGCCCATTCAATGTGGTGGTGTACAGTACAGACGCCAAATGACAAAAGACTTATTGTTTCTTTATTTATTATCCTGACTGTATATTGTTATAGAAATTATTTTAGATATTCTTAGAGTATTCCACCTTATCATTACCACTTCCCTAAATTGTTAAGTGTTGTGCAAGAGAACAAACAAGTAATGTTATCAACTCGGTCAGGAGCCAGTTGTGTCAGTTGTGTCACGATTAGACTGTTTGGGGACTTACACTTTTTGTCTGTACTTGGCATTGGGTCATATTTGATAAAGTAAGAAATGAATGGGGATTCATTGGTGAGAAAAAGGACAGAATTAGCTTGATGCTTTCTTTATGGAGTAGTCAGGCTGTGAATAGCGTCACAAACCTGATTATCTTGCTAATAGCTGAAGCACTAGAGAAAGCTCTGGGCTTGGAAACAATTTTAAGTTCATGTGATGTATTAGGTGTAATGCTTCTTCGACGATTATGATTGTTGGACCTCTTTTGAGAGCGTTGATTAAATTTAGGTTTGTTCAACAAAGCAACAAAGCTTTTTAGCTAAATGATTAGAGGATTCCTAGTTTTCTATTTCTATCATATACATCCCACATAATCGGATTAGTGAAAAAGAAAATTTGTTGAAAAAGAAAATCAAGCCAAAGCATGAACGGTGTCTGATATAGGAAAATATGACTGTTGCGTGATGATGATGTTTTTTCACTTTAAACGGGGACATCTGTCCTCTGAGGTGAATGAGAGTGTGTGCATGTTGGGCTTAAGAGCATATGGCCTCCCGTATGTTCACCAAGAGAAGGAAACAAAACAACACTCACAGCTTGTTAATCGGCTCAGGCCTGACGCATGGCTAGTTTGTCGTGCCTGCTAGCTGCTAATCCTTATCCCATGGTAACCCAGTGTTTATTCCATTTCCGCTGATGCCAGACATCCCCTGGTGGTGTTAGCAGTTACAGGAAAGCTTTCCGAATGCTCCTTGATAAGCTGGTATGTTAGTGACTAAGCGTGTAGTATTGAAAGTGTATCGACATTGGGGTCTGGTGACCATCATCTCTTGAGCATCCCTGCCTGTGTGTGTCATATTTTGTTGACGAGGTAAATCAGACAGAGGTGTGCAACATGGGAAAATATCATATGCTGATTGAAGATTTTTTACTATACATATATACAGTATATGTGTGTAGGCGATACGATGACTTAGTGGTTAGCACTGTTGCCTTGCGTCCGTGTCCGATTGTTTTTTCCCGTGTGTGCATGGAGGTTGCATGTTTTCCCCATGCTTGGTGGGTTTGGCATTCCCAAATTGCTCGTGGCGTCTGTGTGTGTGCCCTGCGATGGATTAGCACCCTGTCCAGGATGTACCCTGCCTCGTGCCCCAAGTCTCCTGTTATACTGTAGGCTACAGGTCCCCTGTCACCCTGTACACAGGAGATAGCAGTATAGACTGTATAGACAGTCTAGACTGAAAGCAGTCTTTGAAATGAAAGTGGTTGGACCAAGGATGCATCCAGGTTGCCTTCAGGGTGTTCAACCTGTCAAAAAACAGGAATTCCATGTTATGTTTAATTCAATTCAATTTTATTTATATAGCGCTTTTAACAATGGTCATTGTCTCAAAGCAGCTTCACAAAAATGTAAAGAAAATTTGAAAAGAAAATTAGCATCTACACAGAAGTTAAACGTTTGGTACACAGGTGTGCTTTAATATCTAATTGCCTACTTGTTAATGTGAGTCAGTCAGCATTAAAAAAGTGTTGCCATTACATTCTGATTAGTGAGAAGCTATGATTTGATTTTCTATAACAGGAGCTATGCCAATTGTTCCGTCAGCAAGGCAAAGCACAAGTTTATACCAGTGTGCGTTGTCTAAATCTTTATTATTTTTTTTTAACACACTCCCTCCCATAGAATTGTATGTCATATGTCTGGATAATTTAAGGCTAATAATAATGGATTAAAGAGAAATTGTTTTGATATGGTGAAGCACAGTTGTTTTGGAGAGTCAGGTGTTTTGCTTTGTAACAGTCAGTAAGTTTTCTATCCTTTGAAAGACTTCAGGGCAAAGCTGTCGGCGCGTCAGTAGTTCTGGATGGTAACAGCATTCGTCCGCTTTATTTTGGACTGTCCCATGGTTGTTGTATCAGCTCCGTTAAGTTTAGAACTCCAAAGAAATGTATAATAAGAGGCAGTACTGGGCAAAAGTCTTGAGCCACCTGTCGTTTCTTTAATTGAATCTACATCATTTAATCTAATTTAATGTGAAGAAATAAAGGATGGGTCAAGACTTTTGCACAGTACACATTATTTAAATAAAGGAATGATTGTGAAGATGCAAGCAATAAGAACTATCCATTCTGGAAAGAGAATTGAAAGTACGGCACAAAACATTCAGCTTTTTTTTTTTCATTTTTTAAATAACAATTTAGATAAGATCATCCAACTTGGATTTTTTTCTTTTTCATTATTATTATTGATATTATTATTATTATTTTTTTATATAAACAATATTGTCATGACATGCTTACATAAATAAATTTTTTTCAGGACTGTTATTTGCTGTTTTTCAGGCACTTGTTTCTGAGGAATATACAGGGATAATCTCTAAGAACACGCTTAAAAACACTGTAGCCATCTGGGACTGGGAAAATGACATCGTAGAAGAAGTTGTCACCTCAAATTAGGCTTTTACAAGAAAATTGTAAACGGGAATTATGTTGTATTGTGTGCGTGGGAGTGGGTTAAGAATTTAAGATTTTAAAATGGGGAATACGTTTAAATACAGAGGGGTTTTTCGGGTTGTCTCCGAAGAAGTTGTTTCCAAATAGACCCTATTTTAGAAACCTAGAAACGATTAACCTTTCAAAGAAGATTATGCATTGTGACAGACGCTTGGCAGACTTGTCAGATCTCGTTAAATTTTACGTGCTAATAAAATGATGTTGTGCTCTCTTGTTTCCTTTGCTAGCATCTGGAGATTAGTTTTAACTCTTGATCTCTTGTGTCTCTTGACACAGAGTGTCTGGGAGATTACACCTGGCCCCTGTCTTCTTACAAGCACCTCAGCTTACTTTGTTAAACTAAAGATTTGCTGTTATTTCGTCTTAAGCCTCCAAGCTAAGACCTGTCTTGTTCTCTTCTCCCTGAACTATTCGGATTAATTTTGGGAAATCAGAAACATCAGCGGAACGCTATCTGAGACCGAAAACCTTTCGTCCCAAAAGGAGCAAGTTTCAGGCTCGTTATAGCTGATTTGTGTCATGTGCTGGACCTGTTAGTATGCGTATGCTGGACAAACTTTGACTGATGTGAGCATGGGAATAGGCAGTTCCTTTGCACCAAGATCAGACCACATCTTTACAATAAGGTACGTATTGTAGGCCAGCTCCCTGATGAGGCGTAGGGAATGTTTTGAAATGTTTCGCAATGGTCTGGCTACTAAGTCTGCTATCTTTTGTTGATATAGCGCAGTCTCTGTGCCATTCTGTATAGGGATTTTTTTTTTTGTAGGCAGATGGTTTAGGTTTAGGGTAGTATGCTGTTCAAGATCTGTCTAATCCATCCTGATTTTGGAACAGAACTCGAATCACACAGATGCACATACATTCGGGGAATGAGAGACATATGAGAAACACAAGGCTTGTGTTTAACTCGGGATAACAGCTAAGCACATGTTGGCTCTGTCCATTTGGCACCGAGTTGATTCGAGGCAATGGGTCTTTTTCTGATCTCGTTTTTGCTAAAGCTTCCATCACCTTTCTTTTGTTGTTCTGTGTTTATTTTTCTCTTTAATCATGCCTGCTGTTTAATTTTAAACAGATTCACATATTCTGATTTTTATGTTCTGAAAAGCAAGAAATCTGGTTCAGGTTTTTAGTATAGTGAGGATATTTCATGCCACATCAAAGCTAGGTAGAATTGAATATGTTGGTGCCATGTAGTTTTATGATTTGTTTCTTTAAATTTAGCTTAATGTTAAACTCGTAATTACGATTACTATAGTCCTGAGGTTGTTCATCACATTTAAGGACATTTTCAACATATTGGAAAGTGTTGCTTTTGGAAAGGTTGCATGCCATCATGTTGTGTAATGTCGGGAACTTTTCTAGGCTTTTTTTTTTTTCTTTTTAACTAGTATTGTTTCAAATTGAGAAGAAAACAGAAAACAACAAGAAAAATTTGATTTTGTTTAGCTGTAGTCAAAGGTAAAAGTAGTTTAAAATTCTCGCAGATACTATGTTTGCAAAAAGCAAGGGGAATAAACCATGGATGTGTTAGACAGTCCTGTACATCTCACAAGTCTCTTGAATCACAAACGGAGGATAAATGGAAAGGTAGTGCACTATGCAGTGTGTAGAATCCATTGTTTCACACACCAAGTAGCGCCATTGTTCAGAGGGTAGAGCGGGATTTGGGATTCAGCCTGGTGTTAGAAGCTAGTTAGCCGTGGACAGAAGCTACTGTATGAGGCGACCCAGTCAGGACATTGGCGGAATCCCATGCTCACATTAACTAGCAGTAATGAAAGATCAAATCACAACACAGAACGACCCAGAAATGATTACAAAGCATTGTTTAAGATGGCATAACGTTATCAGATGTGTTTTTTTTTTTTTTTTTACTGAAAGTGCTTCCATGACTTGTTTTGAATGTGGGTTTTAACAGGCAGCTGCTCTTCCCTCTTTCCAGTATCGCTACCCCTGAATGTTTTAGTGGTACCCAGTACCAGTCCATACCGGCCTACTTTCACCCACTTGTGTAGCACAAGTTCTCTCCACTTGTTAAAGTGATTATGGGCGACACCTGAAACCAATGCTTTCCTTCTTTTATTTTGTTCATCTATCAATTCCCACTCACTAACCAGCTGCCCCTTGTGACATGACGGCTCCACACTGGAGAGCCTGTGGCCTAGAACATACTTCCTCTGAGACATGTGAAGCCAGCCAAATGCCTTTTTCTAGTCTTCTAGTGCTAAAAGAAAACAGAAGTGCACATATTTTGCATCTCTGTGTTGACATACTGGACATTTTTCATGTGTCCTGGATAGGATCTTATGGTTTTGTGTTTCTTTTTAGCCAGATAAGCTGATGGGTTTGATGATTTTCCTTCATGTCAGAAGTAACAGTGTGAAGACATGGGAATGTCTATGCTTTTAGCATGCAGACACTCTATCCACTATCAAGGTCTTTATGCCTGCTAGGATTTAAATCCTAAATTTAGGAATTGACTAGATTTAGTCACCTGAAAGAACCTTTTCCCTTGTCATACATAAGCTACCAGAATGCAAAAGTTGAAGGTTAACATGTGCATCTTTCAAGACTCTGTGTGACTGGCTGTTATTACAAAGAAAATGCTTTTTTGCCCTCTTCCACATACTTGAGCTCACAGTCACCCTTGTTTAGCTAGTGTCAGTCTAATTGTGTTAAATGTGTTTATATAAAGTCTGTTTGTATCTCTCTTTTCCTGACTCAGGGTCAGCTTGGCACCGAGGCAAAACCTGTCACGGATTATACTTAAGGGAATCTTCCAGGGTGTAAAAGTTGTGCGTGGACCCGACTGGGATTGGGGAAACCAAGACGGTAAGTAAAGGGGCATGCTTTTCATAACTCACTCACCCACTCACTCACTCACTCACTCACTCATCGTCTATACCACTTTATCCTGTGATCAGGGTCACGTAAATTCAAATCTTTTCATAGACAATATTTAATTAGGATGCGATTTCATCAGGAAGTACTAAGCAAGCTCAGTTTCAACATGGCTCCTTTTGGTTGTCTTTAATGTCACTAGTGACAGATGCTTGACAGATGTCTTCCCTTAAAAAAAAAAAAAAAAAAGCCACATTCTTGGTCCTTGTGTTGGTAGATTTAGCTCAAACGAGCAGTACCACACCAAAGGCTAAACATCTAAATTTAGCCCGCAGTAAACCATGCTGGAATGCAGGTTATGAGTAATTGCTGTTGTATCGGCACTTGACACTACTGTCTTAAATGGGAAATGGCTCAGACACGGCTCCCGGCTCCCTGTTTATGTACGGCGAGGCAAGAATAGTCTGCGTTTTATTTCTGGATATTACTCCATATTGTGCCGGATGGTAAGACTCTCATTTCTCCTCTTCTAACCAAGACGCCTTCTGATGACTAAAGTGATGTCTTGTCAGCTTATGAACTGGAACTCTTAATAATCTGATCTTTTCCCCCTTTGGTTTTTTACTGCATAATGTCTTTGATGCTAAATGAGTCAAAATGTCCATGCTGTGCTTGTAAAATATCTTCTTGTGAGTTGATGGTGATAATTGCTCTACCCCACAGGGTGTGGAGAGAGAGGGAGAGAGAGAGAGAAACAAAACAGCTTGCCTTTTTTTCCCTGCATTTTCTTTTATATTCACTGCCTTGTACTTTTTGACTCGTTCTTTTTAAATTCTGCTGCTACATTTCTAACTTGGTTACCCTGAAATCCTCCAGGTTGTGATCTTGTAGATATTTCATTATATGATTCTACAAAATTGTAAATGCTATGTTTGTAGTTGTGGTTGTTACTAGTGATAGGAGTAGCGACCGTGATTTCCATAGAGATTTTGGACCCAGTTCTAGCTCCTTACCCTAAATTTGTATTTATCCACAAGTAGATTCCCCCTGATGTGAAGTTGTGCTGAGATTGCTGCGCTCTCGCATGTCTGTCTTTGTGTTGTCTCTTACTAAAACAGGAGGAGAGGGGAAGATCGGGAAGGTGGTTGATATCCGAGGTTGGGACCAGGAGTCGGGACGCAGCGTGGCCAGTGTCACCTGGTCCAACGGCACCACCAACGTCTACAGGATGGGTCACAAGGGCAAGGTGGACCTCAAATACGTCTCAGATGGCCAAGGAGGCTATTACTACAAGGAGCACCTGCCCAAACTAGGTGAAAATGCCAGGGTGTGGTTTCTCATCTTTGAACTATGACTATGAGGGGTATTCAAGTGGAACTGTGTCTCATTATTTTCAAGGATTCTTCATCACAAATCAAATATCTGTATATACTGTAGTATATTTACTTTTAGTTTGTTGATACACAGCACATATGCTCTCTTGTAGTGGTGCCAACGGAAGCATACAGCACATCAGACCGCTTATCACAAATGAATAATATTTATTTGCTATCTTAGTGGACATCATAATAGGGTAAAATAATTAAATGTATGATGATGATGAAATAAGCTAAAAATGTAGCTGATAAGTGCAGTGGTCAGCTTTTCCTTCAAACCATGGCCATGTTTCCTTTACTGAGGATCACATGTCAAATTAACCAGTTCTTTTTATTCATATAGATTCATACAGTACATCATTAGTCCTTATTTACGTTTTTAAATATTTCTTGGATATACAGTATTCTCTTACATTTAACAGCACTCACAGAACAACAGAACTCATCTGTTTTCTCACATTTTTTTGGCGGGGCATAAAGTTAACTGCTGTGGTCTAAAAAAAAAAAACATCTCTGAGAACTCTATTCTAGAAAATCAGGCAAGCTTGGAGGCATGACCTTCACGCAGGTGATTTTAATAAACTGAACATGGAGACGAAAAAATTCTGCCCATCCTTAAATATGCATAGCATTCCCTGTAAAATATTAATGTGACTTCTGGACTTCATTCACTGATTAGAAATTAGGACGTTTAACATACTGGTATATGGTAGAAGTTGAAATATTGAGCTGGCATTCAGTAAAGCTTTTGCTGTGCATTTTTTTCCTCCTGTTCATTACTTCTCTGGATTACATCTGTCAGCGACACCAACACATGCTGCTGCTGCTGACAGGAGGAACATTTAATTACAATGGAAAATGATACTCCACACATCATATAAAATGTGCTATTTCCCCTTTCTCTTAGTGGTTAACCATATATCCGTTCATTAACTCGCACAGATGTCCGAATAATACAATTGGGCACAAGGCACATCTCTGGTGTAATGTTAATGACTTGGCTAAGAGTAAAGACACTGACCTTCCAGCATAAAGTATAAGATTCCCTCTGTGTGTGTGTGTGTGTGTGTGTTTAGGTGAGCATGCAGAGCTGCAGAGGCAGGAGAGTGCTGATGGTCACACATTCCAGCAGGGGGATAAGGTAAAATGCCTGCTGGAAGTAGACATCCTCAGGCAGATGCAGGAGGGGCACGGAGGCTGGAATCCTAAAATGGCAGAGGTGAATAAACGTAACTTTTTGTCATTGTTTTTTTTTCTTCTTTTTTTCCCCATAATAGCTTCAGCTTTTTCTAAGGAGCTGGATACACTGTAGACTATTGTTGAAAATATACAGTGCCAGTCAAAAGTTTGGACACAAGTTTGGCTTTATGTTCTACATTCTAGAACAATACTAGATTTCTTTTTTCCAAATTATAAAATAACACACATGGCATTACGTAATTAATTAAGAACAAGAAGAGTCAGTTGTTATTTTAAGACATGAAGGTCGGCTGTTCTGGAATAGTTCTTGCAAGAACATTATTGTCAAGTGCATTTGCAAAGCCCATCAAGCACCATGATGAAACTGGCTCTCTTGAAGATCTTCTCAGGAAAGCAAGACCAAACCTTACCTCTGCTGTAGAGAAGATCATTTAGAGTCACCAGCCTCAGAAATCACTAGTTAACAAACAGCACCTCAGATTGAAAGCTTTACAGAGGATAAGTAGCAGAAATGTCTAAATGTCACCTATTCAAATGTAAAAAAAAAAATAAAGACTATTGAATTAGAAGGTATGTCTTTAAACTTTTGACCGGTGGTATATTGTTGTATAAATTAGTTATCTAAGAGGTTTTAATACACTAACCCCTTAATACACCTCTTTAATTCACTAACCCCTTAAGTAATTTTTTTTTTCTGCTTATGTGCTTTGACATGCTTTGGATTGACATAATTTAAAATTAAATAAAGTAGAAA
>JAOVVA010000036.1:7802720-7812961 GCA_028565275.1 Leiocassis micropogon | reverse complement strand
CCCCCCCCCCCCCCCCCCAGTACATCTGCAGAATCGGGACTGTACACAGGATAACGGACCGAGGGGACGTCAGAGTCCAATACAGTAACAATATACGCTGGACTTTCCATCCAGGCGCTCTGACTAAAGTAAGCAGAGATTGAACCAGCTTGATTATTACACACTCAAGAGATTTTTAAGGATTCTTTAATAATTAAAAGTTTATTAGCTTTTATTAGTTTCTACTTGAAACCACCTTTTATAGAATTCTGCAAGGGAACTTTAAAGCTTTCCTCACTGAGAGACAATGTATGCCTGAAACTCATAGCTAGTTTCAGTTTTCTTTAAAAATATTTTTTCATATTTCAAGATGAAGATCTTCTTCAGGATTTTAGATGAAACCTTTCAAAAGTAAACTTCACCAAACAGTACGGTGTAAAATGTACAGTACAGTGCAAAAGTCTTGATCAGGCCTTCATTTTCGTATTTTGATTAGTATACTGGTGATGCTGAATGCTGAGTGGATGGAACAGATGAGAGGGGAGACGAGCTTGCTGTTGTTACATAAACAATCCTTTTTTTTAATTATTTATTGTATTTTTATGCACCTTGCCGCCTGTCATGGTAACACATTTGTTCCTGTTTCTTCTAATTAATCTACATCATTTAATTCAATATTAAGAAATGATGCGTTTGTCAGTACAAGATAAATATAGTTAGTTCAGCCTTTAAATATTCATCTGCATTTGCCTTCCGCAAAGCAGTTGGGGGGGGGAGATAGTGGCTCATCAAGGGTTTTTTGAATGGGTAAGGGTCTGTAGCTCAGCATTTAGATTCTGCTTCGGATGATGCTACATAGAACTTTCAGAGTTTTCAGAGGACAGATCATATAACTTGTAGGTTCTCCAGTTAAATGTAAACTATGCAGAATTAATAACATTTTACAAGTCTATGTCTTTATATCTCATGAGCGCTGTATGGCTAAATACATGTGGACACCTGACCATCCCAGTTTGTAGTGTTAATAATATCTTATTGGCATTTTACTGTCATTTCCAATTTTATTCTGTGAAGCACTTTGGTTCAACTTAGGTTGCTGTAAGGTGCTACTGTATATAAATAAATGTTGATTGATTGGGAGAATTACAGCTCAGCCATGGTAGACCACAGTTTTACAGAATGGAGCCAACGAGTGCTGGAGCACGTAGAGTGTAAAAATCGCCCACTGCATCACACATTGCAGACTTCCAAACTGCCTCAGGATCTGTACATAGAGAGCGGCAAATGTGTTTCCATGGCCGAGCAGCTGCACACAAGCCTAAGGATACTATGCGCAATGCCAGGCATCAGCTGGAATAGGATAAAGGACATCATTGCTGAAATCTGAGAAAGTCAAAATGTGTTTTCTCAAGACTGAATTACAGCTCACTATCAGATTATGCCAGGAGAATTCTACCTACTAGAATGGATGGTACCAACAGTAAGGTTTGGTGGAAAAGAAATAATAGTATGGGGCTGTTTTTGTATGGTTTGGCCCCCATAATTCCAATTAAAGATAATATTAATTAATCTGTATGCTTCTATTTTGCAATATTCGTAATCTGCAGTTGACTGGGGCAGATCTAACAGTGCAGACATTTTATAAGCTGACTCTTGGAGCTCTGTGGCAATGACGCCTAAATTCACTGAGCTCTTTATTACAATTCATTTAGTGTTTGTCTTGCCAGTGTTTGTCTATTTGGATTAAATGACTACATACTTAATTTCAAAAACCTGTTAGGCAATAGGTGTGGCCTAAACTCCTGAACTCATGGGTGTCCTTATACTTTTGGACACATAGCATTTAGAATTTTTTTTTTTAAAGTTTGTCATGGGGAAAGAGAAAAGTGGACAAGGAGACTTGGTGGTGGAACGAAGAAGTTCAGAAGTGTATATGGAGAACGAGGCTAGCTAAGAAGATGTGGGACACGGAGAGGACTGAACAGAGTAGACAGGAGTACCAGGAGATGCAGCATAAGGTGAAGGTAGAGGTGGCAAAGGCCAAACAAAGAGCATATGAGAACTTGTATGTTAGGTTGGACAGTAAGGAAGGAGAGGTGGATCTGTACAGGTTGGCAAGGCTGGGAGATAGAGATGGAAAGGATGTGCAACATCTTAGAGTGATTAAATATAGGGATGGAAATGTACTGAAGTGCCAAGAGGGTTACGGGAAGATGGTAGGAGTACTTTAAAGAGTTGATGAATGAGGAAAATAAAAGAGAACGAAGAGTAGAAGAGGTTCCTGTTGTGGAGCAGGACGTAGCAAATATTAGTAAGTGTGAGGTGAGGAGGGCGTTGAAGAGGATGACGAGTGGAAAAGCAGTTGGTCCTGATGACATACCTGTGGAGGTGTGGAAGTGCTTAGCAGAGACGGTTTGTCTGTTTAACAAGATCGTGGAGAGTGAGAGGATTTCAGAGGAATAGAGAAGAAGTGTATTGGTGCCGATCTTTAAGAACAAGGCGGATTTGCAAAGCTGTGGCAATAACAGAGGAATAAAGCTGATGAGCCATACAATGAAGCTTTGGGAAAGAGTAGTGGAAGCTAGGTTAAGGGCAGAGGTGAGCATTTGTGAGCAGCAATATGGTTTCATGCCTAGAAAGAGTACATCAGATGCAGTATTTGCTTTGTGGATGCTGATGGAGAAGGTAATAGGGAGTTGCACTGTATCTTTGTAGATTTAGAGAAAGTGTATGACAGGGTGTTGAGAAAGGAGCTGTGGTATTATATGAGAAAGTCTGGAGTGGCAGACAAGTATGTTAGCGTGGTGCAGGACGTGTATGAGAGCTGTAAGACAGTGGTGAGCTGTGGTGTAGGTGTGACAGCAGACTTCAAGGTGGAGGTGGGTATGCATCAAGGATTGGCTCTAAGCCCATTCTTGGTTGCTATGGACAGGATGACAGATGAGGTTAGACAGGAATCTTAATGTCCTATGGTGTTTGCAGATGACATTGTGCTTTGTAGCGAGAGGTGGACAGGTGGAGGAAAATCTAGAAAGGTGGAGGTATGCTCTGGAAAGACAGAGCCCGTAGCAAGACAGAATAGATGTGTGTGAAAGAGGGAGCCAAGTGGAACGGTGAGGCTACAGGGAGCAGAGGTAAAGAAGGTGCAGGACTTTAAATATTTAGGGTCAACAGTCCAGAGTAATGGAGAGTGTGGAAAGGAGGTGAAGAGGCGGGTACAGGCAGATTGGAACAGGTGGAGAAAAGTGTCAGGTGTGTTATGTGATGAAAGAGTATCAGCGAGAATGACTGTGGACAGTATGATGAGACAGCGATGCTCTACGGCTTTTAAGACAATGGTAGAAAGAAAAGACAGGAGGCAGAGCTGGAGGTAGCAGAGCTGAAGATGTTGAGGTTCTCTTTAGAAGTAACAAGGATGGATAGGATCAAGAATGAGTCCATTCGAATGAGGCTATGATAGATGTTTTAATCAGTCAGAGAGGCCAGATTGAGGTCTAAATGAAGACCAAAGAAGAGATTTATGAATGTAGTGAGAGAGGACATGAAGTTAGTTGGTGTGAGAGAAGAGGATGCAGAGGACAGGCTTAGATGGAGGCAGATGATTCGCTGTGGCGACCCCTGAAAGGGAACAGCAGAAAGACAGAAAAAGGTGCATTCAGAAAATGCAAAGAACTCATTGTTTAAATAACCCTTGAGGAAACCTATTTCTATGTGCCCTTGGAATGCTTAAATAAGAGAAACTGATTGTCGTAGAATTATTTAAGATTCCTTTAAAGGTTTTTACGAAGCTGAATGACCTTTTTCTAAACTTTCTATTGCAGATTTTGAATCTGGACAATACACTTACATAAGAAGTTCAATAGGAAGTTTTAAAAAAAAAACAAGAAAAAAAAAACTGTACTGTTGATGTTAAAAAAAAAAAAAGGTTGTACCAGTAGTGTGTAAAAAGTGGAACTTGTGTAAAATTATTTAAATATAAAATTATTTATTTATTTATTAATAAGAAACCTGCCTTTACACAAAATTATTTATGGAAACATACTGTAATACTGTCGTTTACTGACTTTAAAAAATAATTTTTATAATCTATTTATCTATTTTCCTTCTTTGCATTTTATCATGCTATTGTACAAACTGTATTGACACTGGGAATGATCTTTAAAAAAAAAAAAAAAAAAAGATGGCATTGATTTAATGCTCAGTGGGACGGACTGGGTTACACTTTATATGTTTTACAGCTGCACTGTTTCTCCCAACAGGGCAAGCATATTAAATATATCTCCTGTTTCACCCTGGGCCTCTCACCTTCATTTGATTTCTGTCTGATTTATAATACAGTATCCTGTGCGCGCAGTGGATCAAGCAGCATCCTGTTCATTTCTCATGTTAAATTACCTTTAATCTTACAGTCTAGCTTAAAGATTACAAAGCTGAAATGCTGTTTACTCAATGACCGAACAAGCACGATTGCTCATGACAAAAGCCTGAATAAACGTAAAAGCCCTTGATAAACAGAGCATGATGAGTAGACGCCCTCACATGTGGCAGTCTTAGAGTCTTGTCTGATCAAGCTTTCGTATCTCTGTCTGTTTTCTGAAAAATTTTAGGTAAACACGTTTGCAGTGGGTGAGTTGGTGAGGGTACTGGATGACATCGAGACTGTGAAGAGGCTGCAAGCTGGCCATGGAGAGTGGACCGACAGCATGGCACCTGTATGTTGCTCAGGCCTGACACAAACACAAACACACACAAACACACACAAACACACACACACACAAACACACACACAAACACACACACAAACAAACACACACACACACACACACACACATACACCAACACACACAAACAAACACAAACACACACACACACAAACACACACACAAACACACAAACAGCATAAACATTCACATGAAAAAGTGGCGCAGTGGTAAAGCGGTTGCCCTATCATCCGGAGTTCGTGAGTTTGATTCCCGGGTGATGCTGTAAACATCTCGCAGTCGAAGGTCTAGAGAGAGCTGATTGGCCGAGCTCTCTCACAGGGGAGGAATGAGAGGTACTTAGTGTTCCCACATTAATCACGGCTCTACAGCCAATCAGGGCCGTCTGTGAGCTCACGCAAGCAGAAGTCTTAGAGTCTTAGATAGCGCTGTCCTTCGAGTGTGTTCCGCCACCCCCAAGCGAGCAGGTCATAAAGATGTGGTCGTCTGGCACCATTTAGTCTGCTGTATTTGCAAAAGCCAGATGCCTCACTTTAGCTGTTTTATTATTACTGCTAAGTCCCTGCACCACCGGTGCTGACTGACATCAGCAAGTGCCCCTCAAATGCGCAGGGGCAAGAAGTCCCATGAGTTCCGATCTGCCCATTCTCATTCAAGTCGTATGACCTCATATTGGATATATATCCGACTAACCTACCTGTCGTACCCGTAGTTAACATTTAAAGGTAAACGTTTTGATGTTGGCATAACACTGTGCTCTCAGTTTAGGTATTTCACATGCTCTCACCTAAGACTGCTGCGGACACAGTATGTTTGCGCTAATGACCCATCATAGTGGCGTTCCACATCACTGCTTTTTATTAGCACCACAGTTTTGGAATATATGGGACAAACTGGTTTTAAACTTCCCACAGGACGAATAATCATAGTGATCAGTCTATAAATTTTTGAAGGTTCACTTTTCATAGTGTACTTGCCTTTTTTTGGAGTAACCCATGCTGTGTCGCGCATTCCTTTCTGTTTCGGATTTGGGCGTCTTATGGGTGCATGACGGTCATTTCTGTTTCTTCTGCATACTCTGCATTTATGGTAAACTATAGATTTACCGTTGATTGGCTCTGTTGAGTGATGCGTATAGCCACGCCCACCTTGAGGGGAAAAAGACTATATTGGTCAAAAAAAAGCGATGTCTGCTGTGAGGTAATCTGGCACAAAACTGCTCATAATGTCTCTTCTACTCAACATTTTAATGGTGCAGATTTAACTTTAGGAAAATACTGAAGGACAGGCAGAGTTTCAATAAATTGTGTCTAGCCAGTTTTGCGTGATGCTGTGACAAAATCAGCTGGACAGACAGACAGACAGAACTGGGTCTGGTCCACAAATGTATAAAACGTAAAGATGTCATTGGAAGAGCGATTTCTATACAATGTACAGACAAAACCTCTTTTTTTAAATATATATACAGTATGTATGTAGGACCACACACAAAACTGACTCGTATCAGCTATGAAAAACATCAGATTTCTGCGTTCAGACAGCCCTAAAATTATCAGATGTATTGAATTAGGGGGGAAGTTAAGGGGAATTAGGGGGTTAAGTCAGTTCAGACTGGTAATGTGAGCATTGCTAAAAAATGGAATATCATCTGGTTTAATATCATAGTCTACTCTAACACTTCTCTTTTCTGTCAATTTGATCATACTCAGATTTATTACCCAAGCAAAGATTTCATTTGCAAAGAATTAAAATGCAAGTGTGAGTCAAGAAAAATGATTTAAATGAACTTTTAGAAAAGAAAAATACAGAATTTTTCGACATAATCTCCTTGCTTTTCAATACACTTTGTCCATCTGTCAGCAAGCTTTCATATTCCCCTCATCAAAAATGTTTTGCGCTGAGCTGTGCTCCACAAATCCACCGCTGTCTTTTTCAAGAAGTGAATCTTTGTCCTTGTAGGACTGCTTTCAGGGGACTAAACAGGTGAAATTCCGATGAAGCCAGATTAGGGAGGATGATTCAACACCTCAAAAAGTTTTGCGTGTTTTTGAATGAAGGCAGAAGAGTGCGGATGTGCATTGTCACGAAGGATCACAAGGCCCTCGGATAGCAGTCCTCTGCGTTTAATCTAATCTAAAGTTTAGGTCTCACTGTAATGAGCACTGTTGATTGTTGGACCTTTTTCCTGATAATGTTCCAATACTGACACACAAAACTCTAAGCATCAATTTTCCGGCTGATGATTGAAGCGATGTCTCGTCACCAGTAATGATTCTCCTAAAGAAACGTTCACCTTTTTCGGTCTAAATTTTGTTTGCAGGTATCCAGACGCTTCTGTTTGTGCTCTTCCATGTGTTGCTTATGCACCAGGTACACCTTCAGACCACAAAAACGATTCACTGCCTGCTACTCTTCTTTCGCGCAAATCACAAGTGGGCCATCCAGTCTTGCTCACACCACAGTCACAGATGAACTGATGTAACACGTTCACACCTGCACTGCAGTGACTGTGGAGACAGTAGCCTTGAACGGAAAGCGCTGATAAGACAGAAGTTTTAATATAACCAGATTGCCGATAATTTTTGACTCACCAAAAAATATTTGTATATACGAAGAGATTGTAGTGCAAAGATAAAACCTTTACTTATGAAAAATTGGATTTAGTTCAGATAAGGCAGTAAGTTTTTAAATTCAGACAGCTTTCTGAAATCTTGTGTCACAGAATCAAAACAGGAAGTAGGTTATGGGTCTGTCTGACTAAATGTCATTGGCTTTGCCCATGGAACTTTTTAGCCATGGCGAAATCCTTTTTTTCCCCCCTCTCTCGTTATTTTTTCTTTCCTTCTGTACATAAAGCCAAGTTTACAAAAAAAAAAAGGCAGTTTGCTTGTTCCTTATCGTTAATCTGTATCACTAAAACATACAGCTATTGTTATTTTTTCTGTTACGATACTCATGATGCAAAATACAATTAATCGAGAGTTTCATCATCAGGTTTCACTTCTGCCTCCCACACACCAGGGTGTCAGCAAGCAATAAAACGTCAAACGTACTCAGTAATAGGTCATGTGTTATAAATTCCACTTCATTTAAATCATTAGGGTTTATTTGGCTCCACATGACTTTTATTATCTAGAGTATAACAATGTAATTACATTTGTTTAATGTAACTAATTCCTGTTTTTAATTGTGTTAATTATATTATTTTATTAATTGTTGTATTAATTAAATAATATAAATTATATCAATAGATATATTAAAAGTTGTAAACAGGTGTTGTTTCTACTTGTGTAACTCTTTAATGTGTTCTTTTTTTTATTATTGGTTACATCATTTATTAATGAGGCATTTATTATCTAGAAGCTCTAGAGCCAAGATTGGATGATTGAGGGAATTATTAACCACCGCTGCACTGCTCTTGTATCAGTAGGATTAGGAAATCCTGTATATTTAGCGATTCTCAAGGTGACGCTAAAGTCGTGTTTAAATTCTGTACAGATACTGTACGTTGTACACGTAACAGTGACACGTAACAGTGACACGTAACTCTGACTGCTACCTGCTCTGTTCCGGCCCACAAGTGAGATTAGCTGCGCGCGCTATTTTTGCGACAGTTATCCAGTGAGGTTGAAAAAGACGGCAAATATTAGACTAAGGATTGCTGGATAAAACAGAGCTAACAATAGAGGCAGATAATGGTCTTTGTGCTCACCTTGTGACCTGTGTGTGTGTGTGTGTGTGTGTGTGTGTGTGTGTGCGTGTGTGTGCGTGTGTTAGGCCCTGGGCCAGGTCGGCAAGGTTTTGAAAGTGTATGCGGACGGCGACCTGCGTGTAGCGTTTGGAGGACAAACGTGGACTTTTAATCCTGTGTGTCTCTCGGCTCAGCCTGGCGAAGTGGACGCCAATCTGATGACAGCCGAGAACCCGAGTGAATCAAGAAGTAAGCAGGAAACCCCCATCTTCCCTTTCATCACATGTCTTGTTTGAATGTACCACAACTCTATCTTTCTCTTTCCATTCTTGTTAATGGTGATGCGGATGATATTTACACTTTGCCGTTCTTTTCCTCTGAACAATGTTCTTGCTAATTCTTTTTTTTTTTTTTTTTGCATGCTGAACTCTTTGTGTTTCCCAACGTCTGGAGACAGATAAACAGATTTCCAT
This sequence comes from Leiocassis micropogon, assembly GCA_028565275.1. Lineage (NCBI taxonomy): Eukaryota > Metazoa > Chordata > Actinopteri > Siluriformes > Bagridae > Leiocassis > Leiocassis micropogon. The sequence goes on along the minus strand of JAOVVA010000036.1, from coordinate 7,804,097 downwards.
TTATTCTTTCTAACCAAGAGTTTATATCTCCTCATTCATCGCTGTGATTTTTCATGTCGACCAAACTCATTTTTCTTTCCCCACATGACACAGGAAAATGCTGAAATTGTTTGAACGAAACACAGGCCACTAGTGCATGGTGACATTTTGACTCATTTGCCTGTCTGTTTAGCTTATGGGCTCAAAGAAAGAAACTCTAGATTCTTCATCCACATCTGTAAAAATTTTAGAGTGAATAGGATAGTGAATAGCATCTCTCTCTTTACAGCCACAGTCATTTCAGTCCTGGAGAAGTTGTTGTCTCAATCCACGGAGCAGGACAACCCAGGACGTCTGGTCATCGAGGCTGCTCACGGCAGCGCTGCTAAAGTCCGAGAACTTGTCCAGAAACATCCGGATAAGGTGGATGCCGTGGTTTTTCTAACTTATTGTATTGTGTTTAACAAATGCTACTTACTTGGAAAGAAAGAAAAAAAAAGTTTATCTTTTAAATATGCAACAATGAATCTTCTGGAATGGCGCAGTGGTAAAGCGCTCGCCCTATCATCCGGAGATTGCTGGTTCGATCCCCGGGTGATGCTGTTACTTCTCACACCCGGAGGCCTAGAGAGAGCCGAGCTCTCTCAGAGGGGAGGGATGAGAGGTACCTTGTGCTCCCACATTAATCACGGCTCTACAGCCAATCAGGGGCGTCTGTGAGCTCGCGCACGCGGAAGGAGCGGCTAGCGCTTTCCTCCGAGTGTGTTTCTCCGGCCCTAACGGTGCGTGAGCAAGCAGTTCGATCAGTGCGGTCGGCTGGCGTCACGCAGTTCGGAGGAAACACGTGATAGTCTTCGGCCCTCCCGGCTGAATGGTAGTAATGTGGGAGCCCCCTAGTGACGGGGAGGAATTGGCCATGACTAAATAAGAGAGAAAATCGGGAAAAAATTCAAAAGTAAAAAAAAAACAAAAAAACTGTGACAAGATTACTCTTAGCCACTCACCCTCTCATTCATGCTATGTTTTTGCTAGGGGGGGAGCTTTGTAGCTCTTTTACCATGGTTAGCGCTGTGGCCTTGCACCTCCAGGGTCGAGGGTTTGAGTTCCGCCTCTGGTCTGGGCACAAACATTTGGCCATATATTTTTTTTAACGTATTGTCTTGTTCTAGTTTATTGCTTTCTTACAGTATTTCTTACAATATTTGGATCCTAATAAAGATTATATCACATACTAATGGTAAAAAAGTTGTAGTATATGATATAACTTTATGAATATAGTATATCTGTATACCAGTGGCGGCTGCTAGCTTTTGAAACAGGAGAAGCTCATATTAGGCCTTCATCATAAAATTCATTATGTTATAGCACCGTCTGCGTCTGCCATTATGCACAGCTTGC
>JAOVVA010000036.1:7763645-7801414 GCA_028565275.1 Leiocassis micropogon | reverse complement strand
GATTCTGAACGAACTCGTCTTTGAGATGAACGTTTTCTAACGCATTTTTAGTCAATAAAATGTTAATACAATAGTACGTAATTTGACCATTAATTTTGTGAGCTTCCCTTGCAGTCTTAAAGAAATCGCCACTGCTGTATACACCTGATAATCACACCCAGATGTGCTTATTGAACATCCTATTCCAGATTTTTTTTCCGACTTAACTTTACTAAAATAACATTTACTCTTCTGGGAAGGCTTTCTACTCGATTTTGGAGCATGGTTATGTGTATTTTGTGATCGTTCAGCTATAAGAGTATTAGTGAGGTCAGGCCCTAATGGGACTCGAGGAAGCCTGAAGTGTAGTTAGTATTCTAGGTCTTTCCAAAAAAAAAAAAGATTTTGGAGTCAGTATGTATCGCCACACAAAAGAATTGTGCTTCATAACTGAATCGATTTTTTTCTCCATATCTAGTTTTCACTGAGGTTTTGGTCGAGGCTTTGTGCAGATCTTCCACTCCAGCCTCAGCAAACCAGGCGCTCGCTTTGTGCACATTGCATTTTCATGCTGGAACAGGTTTAGTTCCAGTCCATGGAAATTGTAACTGTACAGCAAACGAAGACATGCTCTACAATTGGTGTGCTTCCAGCAGTTTAGAGAAGCCTGACATACGTGTGTGATGATTAATCTTAGTCATTTACTAGCCCTCAGTAAACAATATTGATGCTTTCTGTATGCTGACTGATTGTAGGTGGATATAAAGAACCAGGGGAAGACGGCTCTCCAGGTGGCTGCTCACCAGGGCCATATGGAAGTAGTGAAGGTCCTGCTGCAGGCCAACAGTAACATTGAAGCCAAGGATGAAGACGGAGATGCAGCGCTGCACTACACTGCATTCGGGTGAATAATAAGCCATAAAAGGGGTTTTGTATTGAATCAAGACGTAAATTGGTGTAATTAGTCTTTAATCTTGACTTTGTGTCACTTCAGATAAATTTGTTAAGGTCAGAGGGACATTTGGCGGGTGGTGATGGTGGGGGAAGTTTTTATTTGTCCAAGCTTATATTTCCACTTATGTAGTTGTTTCCATTGATTTGATCATAGTTTGGCAAAACTGGGTGTCTGTGCTCTATGTCTGTGCCGAGCCATTTAGGTCTTTTTTGTTTTTTTAATAGTAAAACAAGTTCAGATGTGTATTAGCTCATCTTGGCATTAACGATGCATGTCATTGAATTTTTGTGTGTGTGTGTGTGTGTGTGTGTGTGTGTTCAGGAACCAAGCCGAAATCGCCCGCCTCCTCCTGAGCAAAGGGGCCAGCGTCAACTTGCTGAACAACTCCATGTGTACGGCTCTCCATATCGCAGTCAACAAGGGCTTCACGGACGTAGTGAGGGTACTGACCGAGCACTCTGCCGACGTCAACCTGCAGGTACGCACCATCCCTCTGGAATGATTATGCGAGTGTTAAAAGTAACTAAGCAATTAACGTTAAGTGCTCTATAAAAGAAAGGATCTGACTGGCTTTCCAGCTATCTGTCTATCAATCAGGCTATTTTTCCGCATATCTGCCTATCTTCCTCCCCGTATTCCTGTCTATCTCACTCTTGCTTATCAGTACCAGAACAGAAAAGAGGAAATGATCAACTCAACTTGGAAATCTGGCTTTACAAGCTCTGCTTTCGGTGACTTATCTGCATCATTAGGGCCAATTAGCAAATTAGCCCATCTGAATTCATTCTTGGTCTTTTCAGTGACACACTGCTGATTTGGACTCGCACTGCTGAGTTGCTCTGTTCTGAGCCTCGCGTTCCACATTTTCCACTTGAACTGTGGGAGCTCAGCTGGAGTGGAAAGGTTCCCTGAAGGACTTTTGGAATCCACACAGGCGAACACGCATGCCAGCCTCGTCTTTTTTTTTTTTTGCACTGCACAAAGGCATAGACCATGTCAGATTATGTTCCATGTGTAAGTGTTGCCCTGTGTATATACACTATATTGCCAAATGTATTCACTCACCCATCCAAATCATTGAATTCAGCTGTTCCAATCACTTCCATATTTACAGGCGTATAAAATCAAACACCTATGCATGCAGACCGCTTCCACAAACATTTGTGAAATAATAGAGCACTCTCGGGAGCTTGGTGAATTCCAGCGTGGTACCGTGATAGGATGCCACCTGTACAATAAGTCCAGTTGTGAAATTTCCTCGCTTCTACATACAGTATTCCGCAGTCAGTGATATTATAACAAAGTGGTAGTGATTGGGAACGACAACAACTTAGCGAAGTAAAATCACAGAGCAGGGTCAGTCGATTCTGAGACACATGGTGCACATTCTTTAGAATCAATAGCTACAGACCTCCAAACTTCATGTGGCCTTCAGATTAGCTCAAGAACAGTGCACAGAGAGCTTCATGCAATGGGTTTCCATGGCCGAGCAGCTGCATCCAAGCCTTACATCACCAGGTGCTATGCAAAGCTTTGGATGCAGTGGTGTAAAGCCCGCTGCCACTGGACTCTAGAGCAATGGAGACTGGCAATCTGGTAGACGAGTCTGGTTTTGGCAGTTGCCAGGAGAATGGTACTTGTCTGACTGGATAAAGTTTGGTGGAGGGTTTTTGGATTATAATGTGGGGTTGTTTTTTTAGGAACTGGCCTCGGCCCCTTAGTTCCAGTAAAAGGAACTCTTAATGCTTCAGCATACCAAGACAATCCCAATTTTGTTGGAACAGTTTGGGGATGGCCCCTTCCTGTTCCAACATGACTGTGCACCAGTGCACAAAACAAGGTCTATAAAGACATGGGTGAGCGAGTTTGGTGTGAAAGAACTTGACTGGTTTTGACCTCGACCCAATAGAACACCTTTGGGGTGAATCAGCATATTAAACCCTATTTATTAAGACTTGGATGTTCCTCCATATGCATGTGATGGCAGAAAAGACAATCCTCTGAAACTGGTCAGGTACAGGGACTGGACTGAATGAGTGCCAAAAAAGTCCTTCAGGAAATCTGGAGAACTATTCCTATATAAGACTTTATAAGTCTGGTGCTTTGAAACCAAAATATGAAGAAGTTACTAGTGGCTCAAGATTTTTGCACAATACTGTAAATAATATTTTTAACAAGTTATGAAAGCTGTTTTTAATGCTGCTTTTGTATAAAATGTATCATATGATATTTAACCATTGCAGTATATAAATATTGCAGCTGAAATATTAGCTATTAGCTTTTATCATACAGGTACAGACCTGGCAACCCCGAACACCAAGAGCAGCCAATTATGTAAATGATTTAAAAATGTATAGCTAAATGTCTGTGAAGATGGATGACTGAGAATCTTTGCAGATGATTGAAAATATGGTTTTATGACCACTAAATCTGACAGGCAGTTTTTAGTTATGTAGGCATACTAAAACACTTTGAGTTTCAGGTTGCATATGTGAATGTTTGAAGGTGTTGCTGCTGTCGGTGGCCGACTGCAATACATCTTGTTATGGTGGTACTAGTTTACTTAATTATTGGACAGCTGTCAACATTTATGGTTTAGCCGTTTATGATTTTTGATTCCCTTTGAACAGGGCTCAGACACAAAGCATATAAAAATGGGGAAACACAGGACATGAAATATGTGTAATTACTTCTGCTTTGGTTTGAGTTCATGTACTTTTGACCTGTGAATTTGCAAAACTCGGTGCGAGCTGGTATAAATCATGTGGGTGGAACTGGTGTCTCTTTGGACAGTAAAAAAAGTGGAACTGCTTATTATTAATACATCTAAATCCATGTCCAGATTTCTAAATTTAATGGAGTTCAAAACACCACAGGAAAATTAAATAAAGGAATAAATATCTTTCTGCTTGCTAGGATTTTTCTTTTCCTGATGTTGCGCTGTTTGAAGTAAGTCTTGTCTGAATTTCGGTGCAAGGTCTGTATAATGCTCCATGGAGAAAACTGTATAGACCAGTAATGAATGAAAATAGGATTTCACTCAGAGCCTCTGAATCACTTTCACTCTTCAAATGTACCAACAACAGTGTGCAAACACATTGTGTGTGTGTTTACTCGGTCAGTAGGGTGAGCATTGCGGGAGGCAGTGTGGCTGCATGCCTCCTGATTAAACCACATCATCTGCCTCCAGCCGGCACACATTTCATAGAGTCTCTGCTGTTTATTTGAACATTAGATAACAGTAGAAGCAAAAAAAACCCCCAGCATAAATACCCTCTTGGATATGACCACCGAGATGAAGATATGCCAGGCGTAAATATATCCATATGGAGACACATACAGCAAACAAAAACAACAAAAAAATGAACAAAGATCACTTTCAAAAATGAGTGAGGAAATGGAGGAAGTGACACACAAGACTGTACGGGCAGATAAAAGAGAAAATGCAACAGGCATCCGCAGGCATAATAATGATTGATCATTTCAAAGTCAATGCACATGTAATTCATGATCTCACTCTCATGTGGTAGAGAGATAGCATCTAATGCTATGATGATGGATCTAATTTCCAGTAGCTAGCAGCTTTAAAAAGCTGATCGCACCAAAACACAGGAACACTGGAGTCCTCTGGCATAATCCCATGGGAGAAGTGTAAACTAGAGCTCTTTAAAGCAGTGGCACATTTTCCCCCCCAGGTACTTCAAATGGGGGCAATTAGCCTCTATGGTTGGTGCGTAAATATTGCTAATAGTGTACTGGAGCTACAAGGCACCTATAGCTACCAATTAGAAACAGTTGAATTGCATGCTAAAGCTGTTCATAAATACACTGCCTGGTCAAAACAAAAAAAAGTCAGTTAGCCTTGATTAGGAAAAAAGTTTCCTGATACTCCCCAAAAACCACTCTTTTACAGGTTAAATCCTGGGATATGGTTGTGCCTTCAGGGAAGGTCAAATGCATCTGACAACTACATAACAATGCTTAAACTCGACCTGACTGAGTGACTGAAGCTACCCAGATGATAACACTGCCTACAGAGGCTTGTACAATGGCCACTATGCATGATGGGTGCATAGCTTCGTGTGCCTTGCGTCTTACTCTGATGTCACATATCTCTCTCAAATGGGGCCAGTCTGACCTTTTTCAGTTGTTTAAAAGTATACCCTTTATGCTCCCTAAAAATTGAAGCCTTTTTTTTTTTAATTATTATTTTATTAGTCTCACCAACAACTGGTTTTCTAATGGCCATGCAGCTGTTCAGGTCCTGTCACACATTGCATGAGGAAATGCTTTAACTTTCACTATTAAACATAGCTGTGGTTCTTACTTTAGATTTTTTTTTTTTTTTCAACCACATTTCTTCCATGAAGTTGATGGTTTACTGCTATCCTTTTAGGTTTTTAATAATGACTTGGACAGTTTTTTTTACCCACTAATTAAAATTGTTCCTTTTTTTGATGCAGGATAAAAAATTAAACCTTTTCCAACGGAAGAGTATACGGATAAAATAAATCTATTTAACATACTGTATGTAACACAGTGAGTAAACACTTTACCAGTAATGTGAAAAAATGTGATCCCTGAGACGTTGGCATGACTGTGGCATGGTTACAGGTGCCAAATTTACAAGAGTAGTCTGTACAACCAGGGTGTGCAGAAATGCATCACAGAATGCACAACATTTTTGCAATCTGTCCGCTTTGCCTCACTCTGAATTTGGTTTAAAGGATCTAATGCCATAATATTCCATGATATTGTCATTTCAGTTTCAGTTTTAGATATCTAATAAGCAGGGTGTTGTCGTTCCACCTAGCTGATTGGTCAGTTGATTTAACTCCACCTCTCCCATGATTCCCTTTGAAATTCAGTGCTTAAACCTCTTCTCTGTTTTTGATTTCCAGGACTCGTACGGGGACACACCTCTGCACGATGCCATCGCTAAGGACTTCAGGAGCATCATCGAGATCCTGACCGTGGTTCGCAATATAGACTTTACAAAGCAGAACAACCGTGGCTTTAATCTGCTGCACCATGCTGCCCTGAAAGGCAACAAACTGTAAGTCCTCACACTGTCACTAATGCTAAGGTTAGCTTTTATTTCAAACACTAAGCCTTGGTTTAATCCTACATAGATTCAGTCTTCCATTAGTTATGCGTGTATGATTTTGATTGTTGTTTGTAATAAATAAGGCAGCACTTTGGCGTAGTGGTTAGCACTGTGGCCTTGCTCCTCCAGGGTCTGGGGTTTGATTCCTGCCTTGGGTCTGTGTGCGTGGTGGGGTTCGTGCTTGGTGGGTTTCCTCCGGGTACTCCGGTTTCCTCCCACAGTCCAAAGACATGGAGATTAGGTTAAATGGGAACACGATCAGGTGGTGTAATGCTTCAGACATAAGGAGTTGTTGTCACTCTGAAGTTAATCAGTACATCCAGAAGTTTTATATTCATCTAACATGGGCTGTTTTTCTAAATAAATGCAAAATCATACATTTTTAGCTATTTACTATTTATTTGCCTATAGTTATGAAGATTTATGGTGTGCCAGCTACACACAGTTGTCCTCCCTCTAGCCTTTCTTTCCACCACAAAATAAAAAAAAACATGGCATGTCAAATTATTGAGAAACCAGTAAACTCTCTATTTATGGAAGAAGCCTAGTCTATTTAGAAACCAATATAAAACTCTTAGTAGATTTCACCATATGACCATGTTACAAACCATGTTCTTCAGTCTTTTATCTGACTTTGTGGATCCTCTGTCCTTTAAAACAGCACTCGTGCAAATCTATATGTCTTTGCTCATGCCATCTGGGTTAAAGCATGTTGTTAATTTGTGCCAGTGCTCATTCATTTCAAACAATAGATGCGTATATACATATATACATGTGACAGTGACACGCATCTCTTCAGCTGTTGTTAGCACTGCTGTGAAATCCTCACACTGCCTGTGCTGACTGATGTCAGTGCCGTACGCATGCGCAGAGGCAAAAAGTCGCATGAAAACCAATGAAGTTCAAGTCGCATGACCACATATCGGATATCTAAGACCACATCAGATTTGTGTCTTCACACAGTCCTTAAAATCTGACTGGTGTCACTTTAGGGTAAAAATTCTGAATTGATTCACTTCAGGCTTGTAATGTGAACGTAGCCTCAGACACGTTTTTAAAAGCCTGATTATTACTCGGCTGGTACGGTGGGATGTCCGTCATACGACTCCCATCATTAGTATTTGTAAGTTGCTGCTGTAGAAATAATAATGTGTTTAAAGCATTTTATTCGCATGGGCAAAAAGACGTAACACAGATAAACATCTGTTTCTGGGGTAGAGATTGAATCAAGCTCGCTTTGCTTATGATGCTTTGTTTGGAAATAGTGTTAAGGCTGTAATAAGGTTGGGCAGTTTTTAACCTAATGCTTCTTGCGAGCTCGGTGCATTTTAGAGGCTACACACAGCTAAACCTGATGCTGATCTAATACTGCAGGATATATTTAGAACCATAAACTCATAAGGCTAGTATTCCTAAGGGCAAGTGCATATTAGTGTTTATAACACTATGCTAACTCCATTTGTTCTGTTCCACTGTCTCTTTTTTCTGGTGATTGTCCTGCTTTTTTTTATTTTTATTGATTATACAATATAGTGTATTCATGTGTGTGTGTGTGTATGTGTACATGTGTGTATAAGACTCTCGAACTTGTGATCCAGCGCTTCCAGACAGCCGTGCAGAATTACCATTATTTTCTAATACACTGTCTCATCCGCTTATGTAATTGGCATCCTGAAGTTCTTCCTTGAGCTTGGGAATGGTACAGTCTGTTCACTGTTCACTGGCTCCCGACGTTTCTGCAGTGTTTTAGTCTCGGCTTCAGGCTCGCAGCCCACAGACTGTCTGTTGTGTACACTACACAGCTATCACAACCCTGCCAGTTATTATCTTATCGGCTGGCCACCACCCACCACTATGCGTACATGCTTCTGTGCACTTGGTTTTTATCAAGCCATCAGGGAAACGTATTGCACGTTCACGAGAAAAGCCATGTTGTTTGTGCTTTTTTTAAATTTTGTTTATATTTTTTTTCTTTTGTGTTTAGTTTTGTTTTGTTTCATCGTCTATTTATGTTTGTTGTGATTTCATTGTGTTTTGGATTAAAAGGTGGTTTATGGTTTTGATGTTGTGCTTCTTGTCTTCGCTGTTGTGATTATAGGGTTTTGCTGTGTTTTTGCTTTTATGCTGTTATGTTTTTGGTTGTACTGTGGTGGTTGTGTTTTTAGTTTTACTGCTCTGTTCTTGACTTTCTGTTGTATATTTGTTTTTTCGGTTGTATTTTTTTGTTGCGTTTTTTTATTTTTTATTTTTTTACTGCTGTTTTTTTACGTTTTACATGCATGTGCTTTTGTTGTTAGCTTTTAACTGTTGTTAATATTTCAACTTTGCGGTTGTTGTTTTTTTTTTTGCTGTTGTGGTTTTACAGTTGTGTTGTGGATTTTGGTTTTGCTGATTTGGGTTTATGATTTTGCTGTTTTTTTTGTGTGTGGTATTTTTGACTTTGGCTGTATGGCTTTTTATGGTTTTCTGTCGGGACTTTTTTTTGTTGTGTTTGATGGTTGTGTTTTATACACATCACAGTGTTGTTGAATATTACTGGTGGGTCAGTGGTAGGTGTTTCGCATGCCATGCAGAAGGCCCGGGTTCGATTCCCAGCCAGTGCCCAAACCCCCAAGTCCAGTTAAATGCGAGGGTTGCGTCAGGAAGGGCATCCGGCGTAAAACCTGTGCCAAGTTGTTGTGCGGACTGGATATTCCGCTGTGGCGACCCCTTGCCGGGAGCAGCCGAAAGACCAACAACAACAAAGTGTTGTTGAATATTGATCGTTGGAAACAAAAAAAACTACCAGAGCTCTTTAGCTGTCAGCTTGTAAATCAGACGAGTGTAGGGTCAAACACTGAGGTTTGTTCCTGTGGTGTGGTTTATGTGTACAATCATAGTAGTAACACAGAAAACATTCAAGGTAACATTCTTCTTTTGTCCTGCCTGACCCAAAGCTCCCCGATGGCAGAATGTTCTAGTTGAGCTGTAATAAAAACCCAGAGCTGTGAAGCATGAACGCCTCTGGAGATGTCTGTCTTTAAGTCTTATTTTAGCCATTGTTCCAAAAAGTCCCAATTAGCTGCTTGTTTAGTCAAGTAGTACAAGTGTGTCACTGTTGGAGTTTTACCGCGAGGAGTCGGAGGTAGGGCGCTAAGTGGGGCGCATGCTGTCATTTGGGACTGTCCTGCCACTCTACCTATCCATGTGCTCTTGTTCACAAATGTACACACACCACCAGACACTTGATCGACATTATTTAATCACATCTGCACTGTTTCTCATAGGGCTGTTAGCGCTATTCTCGCTGCGTCTTTAACCTACAGCATCACCCATGTTTGTGCAAGTCCCACACACAAGATTTAAGCAGCTCACATACAGTAGAATGGAAATCTACTGTAAGTGCACTTCTTGTTAACGTCTGAAATGCAACGTTTTACACTGCAAAAATATATGTGAGGCATTTTAGGGTTAAAGCAAGTGCAATTATATTTCCTGGTCATGAAAATGTGTCCGTTACAGAAAGGCCTGCATCATGTAAACCAAACAGCTAAGGAGATTGGGTTAAGAACTGTTCATTACATTATTAAAACCTGGAAGTATTCTGCTTTTAAAAAAACGAAATCATAAAAAAATCTAAATCAGAGATCACTTAAACGCTGATCACTAGTAAAGTTAAATCATTAAAAACCTTGACAGTAGCCATCACAACCACTGTCAAATCATGTTTACACATCGTGCTTAATAGCAAACACATACTGTAAGAGCGTTTCCATGTACATATTGTTATATGCGACCTCGCAGGATCGTGGGTAAACAGTTGTGTTGTCATAAGAAAACCACTTGCTACAGAGACTAATCATAAAGGTTTCAATTTGCTAGGGAGCATAAAGATTAGACTTCAAAGCAATGGAAAAGTTTGTGAGATCTGATGATTCCCATTCCAGAGCGATAGACGCAAGAAGGAAAGTGATGTACCCATCATGCATAGTGAGCACTGAACAAGCCTCTGGAGGCAGTGTTATGATCTGGGGTTGCTTCAGTTGTTCAGGTCTAGGCTCAGCAATGTTATGGCGCAATAAAATGAAGTCACCTGATGACCTGCATGTACTGAATGACCAGGTTGGATTTTTTTTTTCTTCCCTCATGGCGCAAGCATATTCCAGGACTCAAATTGCACTCACTTACTCTCACTCATCATCAATACCGCTTTATCCTGGTATGGGGCAGTGGTGGCTCAAACAGTTAAGGCTGTGGGTTACTGGGTTCCTGATCGAGAGGTCGGGGTTTGAGCCCTGACACTGCCAAGTTGCCACTGTTGAGACCTTGAGCTTAACCCTTAACTCTGTTCCAGGGGAGCTGTAACCTGACTGACTCTGCTCACTCAGCATCCTAACTAAATGAAAAAAAAAAAATTTCACTGTGCTGTAAGGTACATGTAACAAATAACTAAATATTATTATTATCCTGTATACAGGGTCGTAGCTCATTCCAGGAGACTTGGGGCACAAGGCGGGGTACACCCTGGATGGGGTGCCAGTTCATTACAGGGCACACACACTCACACACACAATACGGGCAATTTGAGAATACTAATCAGCATGTCTTTGGACTGTGGGAAGAAACTGGAGTACCCGGAGGAAACCCACCAAGCATGCGGAGAACATGCACGCAGACCTGAGGTGGGAATCGAACCTGAACCCTGGAGGTGCAAGGTGACAGTGCTGACCACTAAGCCACCGTGCCACCGGTGTACTCACAGTGTACTTCTATTATAATTGAGGTTTGAGTGAAACTGCCCAAGATATTTAATGAATAAAACCTAATACGAAAATAATGGCAGTCAGGATTGTAATGGTTTTCTGTTTCCCATTGTACTGCATCACCGTCCAGTATCTTATTATTTTATTTAACAGAAAGTGTTTTATTTCACTTACATCACCACAGCGTGCCACCTTTAAAAATGACATGATACATGTTAACTGTTTTATCATTAACTTTAATGTTGTGGAACTCCTGCTAAACAAGGTCCAGTTGCTCTCTCACCAGCTTTCTCTCTCTCTCTCGCTCTCTCACTCTCTCTCTCTCTCTCTCTCTCTCTCATTATGTTGATAAAACCAAAATATGCAGTCTACCCAGAAACCACAAAACCCTCCCTTTCCTGTCGGGTTTAATCCTAAAGTTCCCACGTTTATAGCCTGAGTCTATTACAAGGCGCTCACACTGGAGACTCCTTCATTCTTTAAATTTTTCACCATAATAATGTTTTAATAATGTTTTATTTTAAATGATTTGATTTATGTCGAGCGTCCATCTTGCAAATCCCTGTGTCATTTGTTACAAAAGAAACCATAATATAATAGACACTAAAATATTTTATAGCGTTAGGATTAATCTAACATGTATAGCTGGAGCAGGATTCCTGTACTCTCTGACTACCTGCTGTTCACCAGTAAGGCGAAATCAGACATGTACAGTATATAGCTTTAATGTACTGTCTCTCACATACAGTAGGTTGAGGAATCCACACCCACACACACACACACACACAGACACACGAGCACGCACACAGAGCCCCTTTACTCATCCTGTCCCTGGCTCTTGTTCTCAGGACACCCTGCAGTGACAGTCTTTTCCTTGTATGGGGAGAACGATGCTGAATTCTCAGAGGGCGAGAGAAAGACGGAGAAGGGGGAAGAAAATACACACACACACACACACAGACTCTCTTTCTCTCTCTCTCTTAGGCCAGAGGAATCATAAAATAAACGTTAGATTTGTTCTGGCAAGTGTCATATGTGCGGTACAGCAGGTTAGCATTTTTGGCTTAGAAGTCATTCACCCTACATCAGAGAAGTATTTACTTAAAAAAAAAAAAAAGAACAGCCCACAGTGTTTAAACAGTGAATACCACTGTGCATATATTTTCTCCCTTGTCTTTTTGCCCAATGTTCTTGTATACCTAGCACGGACAGAAACAACCCAAATAAAAACGGCACGTTCCACCATGTCGGCTTCACGGTAACCGTACTCAACGTGTTTCCTTTTGTGTAGGAAGGGGTTTGTTTATTTTCAGGGAGGAAATGGAAAAAGCAGGAACCCCGCATTTCTCATAATGCATGTGGGAAAGTGAGAGGCGGGGAGAAGAAGAGAGAAATCGGCTATGAGAATCTCATCTCCATGGAGCTGCTGCCGGTCAAAGGCCAGCCGAGTACGGAGCGGGGTATATTAAGCGCTCCGTATAATCTGCCTAGTAAACCGAATCAGGTTGCCACCCAGCGTCGCACGCTAACACAACCTGACACACACCTGAGTGCGCTCCGTAGGGTAACTACATCATATTCTGTGCATGCAACGAACACACTTTGTGATCATAACTAGTTAAATTCTGAAAACTAGTGGAATCCAGCTATACACACACAAGTGTGTATAGCACACACTTTTGATCTTCCAAGTAAAAAGTGTAATGTAATCATCTGTGTGTGCTTGCTCGGTTCTGGGTCACGCCCAATCCGCAGTCTTCCTCATTAGGGGATAGACGTGCGCTTCCACTCCCACATTAAGATTTCATGCTGTGTGGGGGAGCTGGCCCGTGTGCTGCCGCTGTTACTACTGAGGGCTTTTGAAAAAAAGAGAAAGAGAGATGGATGGAGAGCAGGAGGTGTGGGACAAAAGCAAGGCCTTCCTTTTCTGGTGGGAGGGACGAGGCGCTACGAGGAAGATTGATGATATTAGCAGCGAGGGATTCAAGCTCCCTTAGCACAGTGCATACAGTACACACTGACTCGCTGTATCGTCTTCCCTTTTTCATTTTCTTTTCTTTCTCCTGCATTTTTTAATAGGTAGAGACAAAATGATTGGTTTCTTTTTTTTCTTTTTGCTTGTTTTCTTACTTAATTCTGACCTACTAGTTATCAATACTTTAGGTTTTACACATTTTTGTTGTCTAGATGTTTTTTTCTTTATATTTATCTCTTCCTTTCCTTTTTTTTTTTTGCTTAATTTACACCTGCTTAATTCACTTCCATAAATGACGATAAGGGCAAAGTTAGTCTATCTGTCTGTTTTTCCTTCTTTTTTCAGTATTTTATTAGTCTCTGTGTGCTTATTAAGCGATTTGTTGTTCCTGAACTGTTTCCTATTAGATCTGACCTTCAGCATTCGGAGAGACTTCTGGCACTGAACGATGCTCTGTGCGATTTTAACACTCATATGCTCGTACCTTTCTGGGGTGATTCGAAAGAAAAATAAAATTAGCCTCAGCAGGGTTTAGGATGTGGTAAAGCCCTATTTGCACATAAATACACACATACATTTCCCGTGCACCTCATTCATCAAGTTTTCGACGTTTTTGTAATATAATAATTTAAACTTATTTGTCAGTATACTGGCTCTTTGTACTGATCTGAATTATGACTCGAAAATAAGACAGATCTTTCAGGTAACAATTCATGAAAAACTCAGACATGATTTTGCTCCATTTTTAGATGCAGGTCTGTGATCATCTGAGATATAAAAGCTGGTGTCATTAAGTTAAGCTGGTTACCACAAGATCCTCCCTCTCTCAGCCTCATGCCAGACAAAATCGCTAATTTACATCGTCTACTTTCTAAAATTACCGCATGGCTGATGTGATGAAAATACCCGAGGACAATCGGCAAAACCCTGGCTTCATGCTAAAGTAAACTTGCTCAGACATGATACGCTGCTCGCTAACCATAGTAACAGTTTTATGCCACCACGCTCATTACTGTTGTGTAAACAGCAAACAGGCGGCTAGTCTTTGAACATGTACACAATTTCAATTGAAAGCTGATATTTGTGGAAATGAGAAGTGAAAGCGCGCCCATATTACTCTGCTCTTATGCATTTCCCGGCCATGGGAAACTAACTTTTCAATAGATAACAACCGCGATCTGAAGAGCAAGAGGCAGGCTAGGTGTCGTTCAGGTGGAGTTTAGCTCAGGAACATGTCTCAGCGAGGGATAAATCAGGCTCTAAGACAATACTGTGTGCCTTATCTTTTACATGGATCTGCATGCGTGTGTGTGTGTGTGTATGTGTTGGGGGTGGGGTTAGAACGAGCTTAGCGTTAAGCCCTTGGATATTAATAGCCTTACACCTAGATCAGCTTGATCAGAATCAGATTTGGAAACAGCCTGCTTGTGTGCTAGGACACACACTCGTACAGTGAAAAACCAAAAGGAAACCTTTTGGCTCGTTTAGTTTTCAACGAATAAACGTAGTACATGTGGCAGCAGCATTACATCTGGCAGTGTGGGTGGAATTCGGTGACCCTGACACTAGCCACTTAAAAACCAGGCTCACCCAATAATAATACTGGCAATTTTTCAATACATGGTGGTGTAGTGGTTAACACTGTGGCCTCACACCTCTAGGATAGAGGGTTTGATTTGTGTGCATGGGGTTTGCATGTTCTCCCTGTGCTTGGCAGGTTTCCTCCAGGTACTCCGGTTTCCTTCCACAGTACAAAGACATACACAGTAGGCTATTTGTTGTTTCCAAATTGCCCATACTGTGTGCCCTGTGATGGACTGGTACCCTACCTCGTGCCCAGAGTCCCTTGTGATAGGCTCCAGGATTCCCATGACCCTGTACAGAATAAGCGGTATAGAGAATGAGTAATAGAGTGAATGAGAGTTTTACAGTTTATACAGTTAATACAAGTTTTGACTGGTACAGTAGATAAAACATACTGTAGATTTAATGCTGCTCTTTTAAACGCGTGTCTGTGGTTATAGTAGCAACGTGCAGCTGAGATGCTGTTGGGTATTTTTTTTCCCTCTTTGCTGGTTTTGGTGCCAACAATCCTACGATTTGTAATAAACTGTACGTATTACTATGGTAATATATGACATGAAAGAGGAACACCTTAATTTTTATAGGTACATCTACACAGTGTTTTCTGACATTGCCAATGTTTGGTACCCAACAAAAATCCATTGGCTTGTTTAATTAAATAAAAGTTTGGTTTTTTTATTCCATATAGGAAGACCTATATATATAAAATAAAATAGAATAGAATATCTTTGTCATTGGAACTTGTGGGAAGTCCAATGAAATTAGGTGCTTTACACATATTACACAAGATACACAAATTACACTTTACACACTTTATACACGACATAAATTAATTACACTAGAAGCAGTTAGACGTATGGCACCAAAATTTACATATATTGCACAGGAAATTTTAAATTTACATATATTGAAATTTTATAAATATTAATAAATTAACGTATCTTGCACAAAAAAGTTGCATAGTTGCACAGAAAGTTGCACAGAACGTTTAAATTTACGTATATTGAAATGTACATTAACATATATTGCACTTTACCCATATTGCACTAGATTTACGCATATTGCAGAACATAATTCCCAGAGAATTTCACTTTGCATTTAATGCTTGTACTGCTCTAAGGTAAAAACTGTTCTTCAGTCTATTTGTTCTGGTTTTGATTGTTCTGTACCATCTGCCTGGCGGTAACAGCTCAAACATAATGTGACCAGGGTGGGACGGATCTTTAAGGATACTACTTGCTTTATTGCTTATATAGGCTTAAGCAATTTGTGAGAAACCAATACACTTGTCTTACTATCTTTGTGAGGACCTTCCACTGACATGCAGCGTTTAATGTTTAAGTCGTTAAGCCTCAGTAACAAAAAGCAAACATTTTGTGCAAATCATCAAAGCAAAATCATTTTGTCTCTCTTTTTTTGTTTAAAATTGAAGCTGTATTTTTCCTTCTCGTGACCTTAATGCAGGTTTAAACAAATGAGATGTTGCTATCTTTATGAAAACAGAAAGACAAAAAAGACATGCCCATACACATGTACACAACCATTTCCAACCATTAGAAGGAACTGAAGAAGAAATTCTGTCTCTGTCATATCAGTAACAGCGTCGTTGGCTGCTCGTGTTCCCAAAACTGTCAGACCATCTCAACAACTGTGTATTTCTTGACTGTCATGGCCAGAGTCGGTTATTAAAGTGTGTGTAAAACCTTGTGTCCCTACAGCGCGACAGAGATGATCCTGGCGCGTGCCCGGCAGCTGGCCGATGTGAAGAAGGAAGACGGCTTCTCTGCTCTTCACCTGGCCGCTCTCAATAACCACTACGATGTGGCCGAGATCCTCATCAAAGAGGTGAGTTTTCGAGTCAGGCGTGCTTAACTTCTTTCTGTTTCTCTGAAAACGTTTTTTATTACTCTACAACCTTAGAGAATATTCATAAATATTTGTAAAAAATGCAAGCTGAGTATTTTTAAGCAGCATGTTTAAGCCTATGATGGATTAAGCACCACAACACTGTGGGTTGTGTGTGTACGGGACACAATTCTGCCACTGAGAAAACAAATGGAAGGTGATTTGCCGTTGAAATGGTGGCCATCTCGATCCCCTGCAGGTCTGCCTGTGCCGGAAAACATTAAATTGTCATCTCCCAGGTGCGGTCACAGGGAGCGCTTTGTAGAACGCTGTTCTGCCCTCTGGTGGCAGAATGAACGCAGCTTCGACGAGGACTAGGACTACTCCGCTCTTATTAGTGGAATGGAGTTGGGAGTCGTTTCCCATTGTGACTTTGCTTTTTATTCGGAATATACTGTAATAATCAGGAGTTTTGAAGTGTGGTGTCTGATTCGTGCCGCGTACAGGGCCGCTGCGACGTCAACATCCGGAACAACCGGGGTCAGACGCCACTGCAGCTGGCGGTCACTCAGGGCCACATGCAGCTGGTGGAGCTTCTAGTGATGGAGGGAGCCAACGTGAATGCAGAGGATGAGGAGGGAGACACGGCCATGCACACGGCCCTCAGCCGCCAACAGCTCACCACCACCCTGAGCAGCACAGAGAGAGATGCCTCAAACCTCTACACCCGAGTAAGTGCATGAGAGAGAGAGAGAGAGAGAGAGAGAGAGAGATGCACATCCTGTGAGGTTGTGGGTTAAAGATCATGCTCAAGGATGGAAAAGTGACAGCAATGCATTTGCTTTTCTCTGATCAGTCCTATAAAACAGTTTGTTTTGTTATACTGAGACACAACTAAAGTGGTTTGGTAATCTTATTTTTTTGGAGGGTGCAGGATGAGTAATTCCAGCCTCACCTGAAGGGCATACACACACACACACACACACACACATATCCCTCTTGAGAGCTCAGGGTTGAATTTGAGCGAGAGCCAAGGAAGAAATGCAGTTGGACGTTAAGGTGGCCAGTTAAGTTGTTTTTCCTGCATCAGCAGAAATGTGTGTGTGTCTGGTGCTGCGGGTTTGGAGTTTAATTAAAGTTTGACTTGTTCTATTAAACATCACCTTAAGAGATCACTCAATCTCTATAATATACGAATCAAAAATGATCCACACTCTGGCTGTATTTATTTTAGTCAGCTTTTAGAAAAGACACATTTTATTTTTGAGATTTTATCATTGCTTTGCTATACACTTTGTCTGTCTGTCAACAATTTTTTGTGTTACCTCGTTAAAAAAAAATAACCTAGGCTGTGCTGTGAATGCACCGCTGTCTTTACTTCTTCATCAGAAGTGAATCTTCGCATTCGTAGGACTATTTTCAGGGGACCGAATAGGTGAAAGTCCAATGGAGCAAAGAAGCATTTGTTTGTTGCGTAAATTTTCACACCCTAGGTCAATACTTGACAGAATCACCTTTGGCTGCAGTTTCAGCTTCTGTGAACTGTATCGATCTGCTTTGCGTGTTTGGATCCTGGTATTTTTGCTTCTTCTTTTTAGCAAAAAGACACAATAAGTTTTGTCAGATTGAATTTTTGACTGTTTTTGCCTGGCCACTGATTCCCAGTTTGGTTAAAATTTGGGCTGGCTTATTGGTAGACTTAAACCAGTCTCAAGAATCTATAGAAGAATTTCTTCTAAGATCACTTCTCTGGTTGCTCTGGTATTTGGTGCCATTTCAACCCCGTCAAGATTCTCAATAATGGTTGACCCACGGTGCAACGCTACCGTCACCATGCTTCACTGTGGAGATCATGTTCTGACGATTTGTAAAATTTGTATTAAAATAATGTGTAATATCCTAATTGAACGAATCAGAGAAATTTGTAGATCGTTAATGTCAGGATATCCTGTCTTTCAACACAGAGCTCAGGCTGAATGTGTTTGTGTGTGTGTTTCTGTCAAAGTTGAGCAGCTCGGGGCTGCTGGGGAACACTGAGCTAAATGTCGGGGCTGCCATCGCCTGTTTCCTGGCTCAAGAGGGTGCTGATATCAACTACGCCAACCATAAAGGCAAGAGTCCACTGGACTTGGTGACCGACAGCATCATCCTGCAGCTGATCAGGAGCTTCTCCGAGAAATACCGGTATGCCTGTTTATTCAGTATTCCTTCAACTTCCTGCATTTCTTGTATGTTTTACTGTATATTGGAAGCCTGTATTTCTTTTAAATTGAAAAATGCACTGGTCTTAGTCACATCAGTGTAAAGGTAACTGCAAGCATTTATACAAATTTATAGAAATATTCCAAACACTCAAGTAAAATCACAAAAAAAAAAGTTTGCAAATAGAATACGTAAGCTGTAATCAATATAAACATGGCTGAATACAAAAATGGTAAGGGGAAAAGAAAAAGGTTAGTTATGTATGTGTGTGTGTGTGTGTGTGTTACAGTCTGCAGGCTGGTACATGTGGGACGGGCGGAAGCGGGAGCAGCAGCCTGAGGCGGGTCCACACAACGCCCAACACCATGACTAACCTCGTCATGCCCAGCGCACCAGGCCCGAGCGAGTGCCTCATCTGTTCCGAGCTCGCCCTTCTTGTGCTCTTCGCCCCGTGCCAGCACAGCGTCGCCTGCGAAGGTGAAAAGACTCACACTCACACCAAGACACACTTATTCAAATGTTTCCACATGAAGTGTTGCTTGTAAGGGTGACGAGGACATTCGTACTCCAAAATCTTCAAAATCAAGGGTATTAATGGGATATTGTTCCTCTGCTGAGGTTCTGATTTTCCAGCAGTGCTTTCCACTAGATCATGCCTGCAGAGAGATGCCAACAGGCTCGCCCCGTCACTTCTCTTTTAAAATGTATGACAGGCTAGATGTGCTCGCGACTTTGTTCGAATTAGAAGTGGTGGAATTGGAATCGATGGAATTTAATTGCACACTCATAAGAGCGTTTTTAAAAACTTACAACATCATCTATTGAATTTTGGAATGAACTGAAATGTTTACGTGTTACCGCGAAGAGCGTGGAATGAAGGTGTGAGATGATGTTTATTAAGTACATTCAAAAGCGGATATTAGAAAATGTACAGCGCCATCTGTTGAATTTTTTCAAGGTAAATTTTTTTTTATGTCATAAGGGTGTTTTCCATTTAAATTTTAAAGTAGCATATCTTATCTTTATCGGCCGATTGTAATGAAACTAAGCTTATTTGTTACCTCAGGCTCAGCCAAAGCACATGTGAAAACCCCATTAAAATTTATTTGACATGATACGTGCACAAACAGAAAACAGACAGACAAAAATCCTAAAACCATCCCGATGTGTTCTATTACTCATCTTACGTCCTCCCCAAATTATTCTTTTGCAAATATCTTTAAATGTACAGACATGCCAACTTTACAGTTTTATTATTTGTATAGAAGATGTATAGATCGCATGACGGTAAACACATTGAAATCGTTCCTTTCACCTGAAGGTGGCAGCAGACTGCAGACTTTGTTAATTAAACACTAAAAGCCTTTTTTTCGGTAAGCTTATATACGGATTAAAGTAAATAAGAAGTTTCTCACAGAGAGCCATAGCATGAAACTAGTTATGGCCACTCAGAGGATGACAAACTAAAGCAGATTTATGTGCTTTTTATTGGAACAAACAAAGCACAGAATATTCCTAGAGCTAATAAATGATGATGCTTCCAAGCACTAATCATGAAAAACCTTTCTTGAGTCTTTAACTAAAATGGTTAAGAACTATGAATTTATAAAGATCATCTAGTGTGACGCAACTAAACCTCATGTGATCAAGTCATGTGATACCCTGCTGCAGTCACTGAATGAATAGTGTATAAAGACTAAAAAGACAAGACTAAAAAAAGCATGCATGTTTTTACAATCTCTGTTCTCTTCAGAATGTGCTCACAGAATGAAGAAATGTATCAAATGCCAGGTCACGATCACCAAGAAAATACGACAAGGTAAGACTTTTCGTTAAGCTCTTGTGCTTGTTGAGGTTTGGAATTTTTCATGCGGTTTAAACGGTGGTATGGACGTAGATCCGATGACGATGACCAAATCTCACTTTCTCCCGCAGACCAGACAGAGGTGGACAGCAGTCCGAACTCGGAGAGCTCAGAACAGCACCACCTGCTGGAGCAGCTGCAGTCACGCTACAGGCAGATGGAGGAGCGCATCACTTGCCCCATCTGCATCGACAACCAGATCAAGCTCGTGTTTCAGTGCGGCCACGCCTCCTGCATGGAGTGCAGCTCCGCTCTCAAAACCTGTCCCATATGCCGGCAGAGCATCCGAGAGAGAATCCAGCTCTTCGTTTGATCGATGTGTGTGTACTCGCCCGCTCGCTAGCTCACATACACAACGGTGTGTGTCCCGGTTTACTGGAGGGGCGGGAGAATGAGCAGGGTGGGGGTGTGTATGGGTAGGGAGAATGGGCAGAAGGGGGGGATGTAGGATGTGCTGTATTTAATCAATCAGCCTGACTTCTCTTCATGATTGTCCAGCTCGTGTGGACTTGACCATCGTTTATGCGTGCACCTTCTTTCCGTCAAAAAGAAAAACGCAGGCACGCGTCACCCCCAAACTAAACAGCGACTCATCAACTGCTTTCTGTGAAATTTCCTCCTTTTATTTGATTATTTGCTGACTCACTGTAGCTCGGAGATGTTTACAGACTGACGCTATTGTTGGAGTTCCTGTGAAAAACCTCCTAAACCTCTCTACGGATGTAGGATCGTTGCAGCTGGGTGCGCAGCCGCGGATGGCGCTGGACTATTTTTGGAAGTCATACAGACTGCAACTTTAAGTTTCACATCGACACACAGCGCGCCCCTCCTGATCCCTCCTAGTAGACCCTAAACATCTTTCCACAAGTGAAGGATATACAGTGCATGCTGATATGCATATTATCTATATGATATATTGTGACATGGATTACATTTGTGGTGTTCTAAGGCAATCAGACTTTTTTTTTAAATTAATATTATTATTATTATTTATGCGTGAAGGCATCCTGTAGCCTCGAGGTCAAATGAAGGAGGGCTGAGCAAGGAAACTCGCTGCGCTGCTTCTAGATGTTAATTTATTCAAAAGGCTAACTCGCAAAGAGAATGAATAAGTAAAAGGTCATTAACTTTTCGTAGGGGTCAGTTTACTGAAGGAAGTTTCTTTAAATAGAGTATGAGACACTAAACTGAAGGACGACACTGACTGAAAGATGTCAAGCATCGAAACGTAAACATTCGATCCGATCAAAGTGTCTTTGTAACCTTTACAGAAGGAAATGAATGAATTTTGATGGATGGCATGGCATTCGGAAAAATGTCAGCCTTCTGGAGTGACGTCTCAAGTAATCATTTATGTCCTCTATGCTTGTATGGTTTGATGCAACAATATCGATCAGAGATCAGGTTTTCAGCTCTTTAATGTCATAACGCATTAATCTAGGATAAACTGATCGTAGATCCGAACTGGGACTTTTCAGCAAATCCTTTATTCTTTTTCTTTCTTTTTTTTTCCCCCAAAGTGGGAACAGTTTTTCCCAGTCTAATTTTGTCCATTAGCTGTTTAAGACTGCTGCTTATTTTTTTGATGCATTATGATAAGGAAGTGTCCTGTGTGTTTGCTGTTTACTAAGAAGCAGGACGAACACTAACTATACGACGGTTATTTTCGTTGTTAATTTTTTTCAAAGATTAAAATGTAAAATAGAACAGAATCACCAAAAAAAAAAAAATGTGTGTTTGTTAATAAGTGTCTTAACATTTGTTCGACTTCCCCTAACCTAACCTGAGTTGCGTGTGTTTTTGTTCCAGAAGGGCTCGCTGTATCGTATGCGTCAAAGAAAATCTATTTTAACTGTTACTAGTTCATTTTGTATTACGCTCCACGTCAAACGCAATGGGGTTTTGTAGATTCTGTATCCGGGCTAGTTCAGATGCTACCATGTACATATATTGGAATGTTGGTGATGAGATCCTGCTGCATCACAGCTTGAGCATGCTAGCAAAGTAAAAATTTATATCAGTGCCAAATTTAACAGATCAACAAAAAAAAATAATGAGACACGTGTATTAATTCTTCATACAACTGTATGAAGTCTGTGTGAACTTCTCATGAATTCTGAGACATCAGTATTTGTTTATGATTTCACAAAACTTGAGTTTTATTTAAAACTGTTGGGTAACATCAAAGCCTTCCTGTCTTCTTCAAATAGCTGGAATTAGTGGAAATATGTACTATAGACAAACTGTAGACATTCAGAAAGAGCCTATTAAACAATGAACTCCGTGTCATTTAACCAAGTTATCTGATTTCGACATGTTTTGAAGCAAGATGTGAATAGCAGGAGTGTGTAAATGCCTTGTCTTTTGTGTTGTCAAGTGTGTTTATAACAAAATTCCTGTTGTTGTTGTTTTTTCTTTTTTATAAAGGGAAGGATAATAGTCCATTTTTTTATTTTACTTTTTTTTCAGTAATTGCAGTACAGGCAGTAGTGTGTATAACAGTGGTGTCTAGCTTGCCCGTCAGAGGTTGTATTTCAGCTTAGAATGGCCCTGGAAAAAGGCTATTCCATTTAATCTCAGAAACGATGCATATATTCAACTGGCATGTTCATAGCGAGAATTCAGATGTGAGACGGCAGCAGACGTACAGTAGGAGGACGATAAAGGCATAGGGTTGGACGGCGATGAAATAGTATTTAAAGTGTTACTGTTGATTTTTGTACAGTTCAGCACGCAACATTATGATGTTGGCCTTACTGTCCATTCCAGGTTCTTTTTTTTTTTTTTTTTTAAGTTTAACTGTACAAAGTATTTTGCAATAAATATGGAACTGTTTTATAGAGATAAAAGACTGCATTGTTGTTTCATTCAATTCTAATTTGTTAATATGATCAGAGTGTAGAATGTTTACTCAGAATGTCCTGATGCTTTGATTTATTAAGAGATGAGAATGTGTGTGAGAGAACCAAGACACACTGAACTGAGGTAAATATGATGTAATAAAAGGATGGCCATTTAATTACCCGGATCACATAATTTAGTGCCACAATAGTGTAGCCTAATCTAAGGTAATATTCAAGGTAATATTAGAAGGCTTGTTTAGCTTAATTAGCATTTCATCCTCAGTTCATTTCCTCCACACATACAGTACAGGGGCGTTCAAATTATTTTCTTGTAATGAATGAGTAAAACTGCTGATATTCATAGGAGACTTATGGTGATGAGACTCTTAGCCTCAGTAAAACAGTTGAATGGTGCAAGTGTCTAATAAAAGTTCGTACATCTGTGAATGATGATCCTGGCCGAGGTGGATTGGATCCCACTGCAATCGCTCCTGTAAACGTTCAGCATCCTTGAAAATCAAGTCACCAGACTTTGGAAAAGACACATCTGTCTGTGGGAACCAGACACACAATCATTCAACACCACTTGCCCTTGTGAAAAACTTGGCTGGGAGTTTTTGCCATTGTACAGTCCTCACTTTACTTCACGAACCCCCATAATTCCCCAGTTTGTTTGTATAGAGTACAGTATATAACAATTATGTGCGATGAAAGGTCTGTGCAGTTAAAGGGACTGTAACGACTTTAATACAAATGTTTATATTTAATGTCTTGAAACCAGAGTGACGTAATGATGCAGTGGGTAGGGTTACCGCCTCGCGGCTCCTGTGTCCTGGGTTTGATCCTGAGCTCAGATTCCTGTGTCTCCCAAAAACATGCTAGAAGATCAGTGATTAATTGCATCTGAATGGGTGTGTGTGTCTCTCCACCTCATGCCTAGTGACCCAGACTGGAACGTTTCCAGATGCACCATGGCCCTGATCAAGATAAAGCAGAGTTATCTAAAGTGAATATTATAACTAATCTTAAATTTAGGACACATGGCAATCGGAAATGGTTAAGAAAAAAAGGGAAACCAGCTCTAATCAAAGCAGATCTGCATAGACCAGTGGTTATTAAACTGGAACCCCCATCGGTCTGTGATTTAAAAAATGGTATAGTGTTGAAAATTACACTTATTTAAATTATTATACTTTAATACTTACAGAATCAAATGGGTTTAATCCAAACCTCACTAACATCATTTTCATTTCAATTCTCTTTGAGCAAGGCCCTTAACCCTATCTGCTCTAGGGACACTCTATCAGCTAAGGCTGACCCTGCGCTCTGACCCCAGCTTCATAACTGGGATATGTGAAAAAATTATTTCACTGTGCTGTAGGGTACATGTGACAAATATATTATTATTATTATTATTATTATTAATATAAAAATCAGTCTGCCACAAATAACCCCAATTAAAGACTGAAAAGCATTAAAGCACCAATAAATAGCTGAAAGTATTGAATAGCTGGGATGTAATATGTATGCTATATCTGACACATGGTGTTTATGGAGTTGTTTTTTTTTTTTTCAACATTAAAAAGTTACACAGTTACACACTATAGCTTATATAATAATGCTTTTATCTCCAAATGTTTGTATGGTTTCTTAAATATTTTAATAGCCGTGAGGCTATCTGAGGTCAACAACTGCTGATGCTAAATGAATGCTGTGTTCGTGTTTTTGTAGGCTATATTTAAAAGCTGTTAGGAGACAGGTGTTAAAACTAAATGTGTTGCATCAGGCCACCCGGTTAACACTGCGATCAGTGCCAGTAGGCCTAAAATAATGTGCCTGTCTACATCACCTGTGTTAGCAGACTATCACAACACACACAAACATCACTGCGTCAAGCAGTTTGCATCAAGCAAAGGAAACTACTAAAGAGATTTGAAATTAGCTGGGTAAATAACTGGGTTAATAACCGTTCGACACATTATCCAAACCTGGAAGGAGAGTCCTAAACCTTCAACTTCGTATAACGTATGAAGCGATCGTGCATACTGTAGTGGCCACTCTATACTCTGTAAAATGTCCCAGTGTGTGCCAATCAGAACCCTGACTTGAACTGGAGAGACATGCAAATGGCTGTCCATCAACTGTACCCATCCAATCAGACTGAGCTTGAGAGGATTTGCAAAGAAGTGTGGCAAAAAAATAACCATTCAATGTGTGCGAAGCTGGTCGAAAAAGATTTAAGGCTGTAATTGCTGCCAATGATGCTTCAACAAAGTACTGCATAACAACTATAGTATCAGGCTGCAACATAACAAAATTTTAAAAAGTGTATACTTTCTGAATGCACTGTAAAAGGAATTGGTATTTTCTTGTTTAATCAACAGATACAGTATATTATGTTTCAGCTAACTTCTGTACAAAGACAAATAAAAATATTAATTTCTAACATCTAATCTTTGATAGTATGCAGGTTAATTCATATTTATTTCGACAAGGACTTACTTGTAATTAATAAATGTACATTTTTTTAAAAAGAAAAATGTATATTAGAAATCAACAGGATTGAATGTAATATATTTTTGTATAAATTTTAGTATGATTTATTTATTAATAAAGCACCTGTGCATGTCATCTTACTCATAGTATTGCTTTTGCACATTTTGCACAAATATTTATAAACATTGGATATATCGAGCAGAAATTATCAGCTTTAGTTCTACGATTTTTAAAACTGGAACGTGGCGGCTTCCTTAACATGTGTGCGTGAATATGTAGCCTAAATTATCCAGAAACATACTACCTTATTCATTCATTTATTCGTTCATCTTCAGATGACACAAGGCGAGGCACACCGGAGGACAGGGTGCCAATCCATCTCAGGGCACACATTCACACCCTACAGACAGCTTTTACAGGCAATTTGGGAACGCCAATTA
This sequence comes from Leiocassis micropogon, assembly GCA_028565275.1. NCBI lineage: Eukaryota > Metazoa > Chordata > Actinopteri > Siluriformes > Bagridae > Leiocassis > Leiocassis micropogon. Next base: position 7,775,382 of record JAOVVA010000036.1, on the reverse strand, counting down.
ACCTAATCAAGCACAGGGGACAACATGCAAACTCCATGTACACGGAGCAGAGATGGATATCGACCCCTTGTCCCTGGCAGCGCCGGGCCACAGTGCTAACCACTACAGCACCATGCTGCCTCTAGACTAACTTAATAATGTTTTTACTCTCTTGGTCATTTTTGAAAACTGTTTCATAATGTTATGGGAAAGTTCTTTTGGATTACAGTGTCTTTCAAACACAATGTTATCTTGTAATTATTTTACAAATTACCAGGGACATTCACGCTTCAAGCTTTTGGATAACTTTTTTCCTCTTTCAATAAATAACCTTCCCTTCATGTTCTCTCATGGTTTCCTACCATGTTCTATACTTAAGTAGCACCAATATAAATAAACAAATAAAAAATAATATCCTGCTGTTGATTAGTTAGTTAGTCAATTATTTGGTTAGTTAGTTTAAACAACACTGTGGCAACGTTCTGGAAATCAACAGTTGTTAGCTTTGTTTGAAATAAATTGAATTCTAAATTTTCTTCAATTAATCATCCAGCATGATCCCTAATCCTATTTCTATTTTATTTTGTAGCAAATTGGAAACGCTTGATTTTGTTTTACAAAGTCAATTGCAAAAAAAAAAAAGTGACTTTATTATCTGTTTAAAATAGGTTTCTCTCATCTTCTCAGAGTCTGTAGGGCTGGTGAAAGTGTAAATGCCACCTGGGGAACTTCTAAATTGATGTGTATTCTTAATAGTTATTAACAAATCGTGTTAGCTGCTGTTGTGGAACTTTTAGGAGTTTTTATGTTGCTAAACCGTCCACAGTTTTAGTTATATGCAGCAGGCTAGACCAGGGCCTAGTTTAAGCCGATGCAGACTTCTATCTAGGGATCTCACTGTGGCCTTGCACCTCCAGGGTCTGGGTTTGATTCTCGTCTCAGGTCTGTGAGCCTGGAGTTTGCATGTTCTCTCCGTGCTTGGTGGGTTTCCTCAGGGACTCCGGTTTCCTCCAACAGTCTGAAGACGTCCAGATTAGGCTAATTGGCATTCCCAAATTGCCCGTAGTGTGTGCATGAGTGTGTATATGTGTGTGTGCCCTGAGAAGGATTTGCACCATGCCTAGAGTGTACCCCGCCTCGCGCCCTAAGTCTCCAGGCCTCCTGTGACCCTGTATATACAAGATAAAGCGGTACAGACTGTGATGATAAAGTGAGTGATTTCTCTTCTGTAATTCACCCCTCTGCTGACAGATGGCGCTCCTTACACACCGCAATTCCCGAGCGCTCCACGTCACACTCAGTACACGGCAGGGCTTCCGTAATCCATGCGCGCACACCTCCTGCGTTGAATTATGGGACGTGAGTTTTTAGTCTCTACAAGCGCCGCATATCTACCGAGCAGAGCACTATATTTCCCAGAAACCCCGCTCAGTAGCGCAACTCCCAGCTGGATGAGTCTCGGCCAGCTGACGGTTCCTCGGAGGAGACAGCGCTCATTAACAGGCAAGGAGCGGACAGGAGAGCAGCTGAGCTCTCCGGGACCATGGAGTAGTACTACAAGAACGAAAACAACGATAATAATAATACCAGTATTTATCGTTAGAATAAAATAAATCAGCTTCTTGCCCGAAAGCTGAAATGTTCAAGCGCAGAAGAAACTAAAATATTCGCCCCGACAAAAAATAACAAGGTTTTGTCGGTGACACCCCTGAAGGTTGGATTGAATCTGCCTCACAAACTCGTCCAAGATGTCCACGGAGGAGATGCGCGCGGACATCGCGCGCCTGACCAACGAGCTGCACGAGACCACGCGCGAGAAGATCCAGGCGGCTGAGTACGGGCTCGCGGTGCTGGAGGAGAAGCAGGCGCTCAAGCAGCAGTACGACGAGCTCGAGGGAGAGTATGACAGCGTCCGACAAGAGCTGGACCAGCTTAGAGAGGTTAGCACACGTTTACATTTATATCGAAGCTATTTAAAAATATTTATTTATTTTAAACATAAAAAAAAAAAATCTTGCCAAGGTCGACAGTAACCTTCATAGCCGTCTATTAGCGTCTGAGGGATGCGGCGTTCTCTCAGGAACCGTACTCGCCGTGAATTTTAAATTTGTTTTTGCTTTATGCTTTACAAGGTCATAACGAAGGAAGGCTGTGATAACGTTATTCATTAACATTCCTAATAGCATCCTGTGGACTGTGTGATCATTACTAGTTATCGCGATACCACTACGCATGCGCATTGCGCATTCTTTTTTTTCTTTCTTTTAACGGATTCCCTTAAATTCGTTATTATTAATAGTAGCAGTGGCGTCAGTATTTGCTATAATATAATAGCAGTAGTGTGTTACGGTGGCACGGTTAGCACTGCCTCGGGTCTGTGCACAAGGGGTGCTTGATGGGTTTCCTCCTGGTTCTCCAGTTTCCTCCCACAGTCCAAAGACATGTAGGTTAGGCTAATCACCGTTCATGTGATTGCCTGTAGTGTGTTAATGCTCATGTGAGTGCTGACTGGAGATCCCACCACGGTCATAAAATGAGAGTATATCGCCTTTGGCCTCCACGGTTCATAGCTGGACTTACTGAGGTTCCTAGATGCATAGAGTAGTGCATTATGTATGTTAACTACAATTGTGGTATTAACACACTTGGATTTTTGACATCAGAAACATGTCTGATTGAAAGAAAAAATAAAAAACTATGACCAGGACAAGAATACAACAAGGAGAAAGCGTTTAGAGAATTCCAGAAACAAATAAGTGGTGGATCTGTTGTAAATGTGAAGCTAGAATTTATATGAACTAATACATTCATGTCAGACTGGACATCTATAGATACAGTGTGTTATATTCTGAAAAAGATAAAAGGGAACATAAACTGGCATGTGGTTTGCTCTGGTTAATAGACTTGAAGACCTGAGGTATATGTGCCTTTAAGTCTTGTCTATAATGCAATTTTCTCATTTGAAAATGCACTACTATTACACAACTGTCATAAAGCTCCATCATGTGACTTTATATAGCATGGTTAGAAAAATGGCGGGCTCAGTTTTTGAATTTAAAAAAAATCTCAAGCAGGAAGTGTGCTTTTCCCGCCTGGAAAGAGTGACAACCCTGCCAAACGAGTTACAACCCACACAGGCATGTTGGGAATGCAGAACGAGCTCCGCAGATAAACGACAGCTCTAGTCATTCCTCAAGCTGATTTAAAAAAATTTTTTTTCCTCTTTTACATATTTTTGTTATCTGCTAAGGCAATCACTGCATTGTCTTCATGCTAATGTTTGATGACTTGAGTCATATTGGAGAAGTAGAGAAGAGAGAAAGTGGCCGTCCGCAGCTGTTGTTTAAGCATTAGGGATGGCCTGAGTAAACTGGATGGAATGCGGAGTGTGTGGTGAGCTCTACTTCGCAGGCCATTTCTGTTCAAAATAATCAGGAAGAGAAGCGTAGGTTTGTCTTGCAAATGTCTGTTTTTCCCACAAACCCCAGGATTGGTGTGTTTTTAACCTCAATTCAACTGAGAGTCGCTTTCTGTCACATGGAATTTTGTTGTTGGTTGCAAATCCCTGGCTAAAACTCTAAAACGGCACCTTGTCCGATTATGTTTTAAATTTCACATTCTGGCAACCGCTTTAGCTCAGAAACCAGCGTTTGGTGTGGGCACGGTGGCTCCCACTGACGTATCTTTCTGAAATATGGAGAGAGGGTGAAAAATATTTGCAGTTGAAAAGACCTTATTGAGAAGGAAAAATGGGGGAGAGAGGAGGCAGTGGAAATGTTAAAGCAGTTTATTGCAGTTTAGTCATCTGTCTTTTGTTCTCTTTTCCCCATTCTGTCATACTTTTTGTACTGATTTTCTTAATGTTTTCTCTTTCTCTCTCTCTCTCTCTCTCTCTCTCTCTGGGGTTTCTGCTTTTCCCCTTAAAATAGAAATGGGTCAAAAAGACAGTAAATCTTTCCCAGTTTAAAAAAAAGGCTGTCAGAAAACAGGATGTGGCTTTTGTAATCATCTTAAAGACCATTTTTCTTTTATCAGGATAAACATCCCCTGCTTGTTTTTCTTTTAGATCATTGTGAGCAAGTCACAAAAAGACCTCATTAATTGCTGTATTACTTGACGTGTCACATGAACGTTTTTGTGGTAAATTGTTAATAAAAAACAGCTGTTGTACATTGTTCAGAGAAACACAAGGCGAGTTTAGCTATTACAATGTGGTAAACATGGGTCAAAGCAGACCAGTAAAGTCCAGTACTGCCTGCCAAAACCCACATTCAAAACCATTTGTGGAAGCACTATCAGCAAGAAAGCACATCTGATAATGTCATCTTAAACAATAATTTTTCTTAATAATTGCACCAAGATCATTCCAAATTGCCTCTGAACCATTCAATGTTTTTTTGATCTTTCATCATTAATCAATGTGAGCGTGATCTTTCGCCAACATCCTGACAAGTTCACCTCACTGCGTTATCCAGGGCTAATGCGAGCTTGAAGCTGACTAGTTAGTACAACAAGACTGAATCCCAAATCCCTCTCTAACCCCTGAACTACTTTGTGTGGAACAAGGGATTTTACACTGTAACATGCACTGTAACAAAGCTTTTCATTTTACCAGGACAGTTAATTAGCTGAGGCTATTCTAAAGTGGAATGAGTAGAGACATAATGGGAAACTTACAGGACTGGACTTATAGGAAAGTCACAGGAGTGTCCACCACATCTATAGTTTATTCCCTTTACCTTTTGTCTACCCGTAAGAATTGAAAATTACTTTTACCCCTGGTGGTAAGACAATACCACCAGGGGTAAGGATAATTAGATTATGGTGTGAAATAACTGTAGACCACTAGATAAAAGGTTTAAGGTTGCAGTGGAGAGAAATGCGATTAATGATTTTTCCAAACATAGCCAGTGTGCACATGAAGGATTTGCATGATACAATTTGGCAATTTACAATTTTTTTTCAGAAGGTTTATTCCCAGTTCGGTCAATTTCCAGTTCAGGGGTCAAATCTCCGGTCAATTTCCAGTTCAGGGGTCAAATCTCTGTTCTATTTCTTATTCCAACTATTAAAGATATATGTATTATTTTTTTAATCAGCTAAGCTGAAGGAAGGTTTTGAACATCTGAACGTTACCGTTTGAACTTTTTCCTCCAGGTGCATCAGTAAGCTGATATTTATAAAATGCTGAACATTTAACGACAGGCCCTGAAAATTTGTGTAGGATCATTATTTCTTTATTGCTTTATAATTTATTGTGTTGAAATAAAAAAGGAAAGAATGAGTGATGAAGGTTTTGGCTGACAGGTTTATGACAGTGTATTGTTGGAGACTGAAACAGCTGTTACACACAGCGTTGACCGAGGGGCGAAACGGTCCACAGTTGGCCCTTTTCTTCACTAGAATTTATGTTCTTTTTGTCTTTGGTATTTATGAATTGACCTTAGAGTTGGAATTTAATTCTGTACTGGGGTCAGGGGCTAAAACGGCAAAATAAAAAAAATATTACGATACTAAGAAGATATTTCTACTATACATGACCTGCAGCACAGCATGTAAGTCAGCTAAGCGACTGGTAGAAATAAAAATTTCTACTGCTTTTTTTTTATTTTTTTTTTTTATTTTTTTTTTTAGGTGTATGCATTTTAAATATCTGACTTTAAGGTGCAGGTCAAATTTTAAATATATGGGTTAAATATGCAGAATTGCCAGTAGTGCCACTATTTAATGAGTTATATAATGTCTATCTTGTATATAAAAAGTAGGATTAGCGCTAAAAATTCTTCTTTTTTTAAATATTTTTTTTACAGATATTGAATTTTATCAATAGTAATAATTTTTTCTTTTTTATGATATTGTTAATCATATTGTCCAACACCAATTAATATACACAACGAACCATTAAAACGGTTAAACATGAATAAACATTAGCGATTTATGACTGTATCTGTCTGTATAACAACCCATTTAATGAGCCTGTGACATTACATCGTACTGATGGATGATTTCCACGGAAGACAGAACAGAGATAAAATCTTAATGACCCATAGCAGCTAAATTCCGTGAGAGTGGAGAGTTTTCAACAGTGACCATCATTTCAGGATTACAGCAAGTGTTTAAACCTCTTCCATATACTCCGACCAAGACGGCTAACCAGGACATGAGACAGAAGTCAATCTCTTTATAAGCTTAGAGAGGTTTCTGTCTCGACTGGGTTCCGATGTTCAGACTGTAGAAGGTTATAGTTAGCATGATGTCTGACTGATTTGGGTGCCTTTTGAGGTGTTGCATAATTGCATTATTACTATTATTGCTGCACTTGTTCACTAAGAGTTTCAGTATTTGCAGTGTCTAAGTTTTTGCTTTATGGCAAAAATCTGAGTTAGGTTTTTCATTTGCGTTTGCATTTCTGCAAACTAATTCAAAGTCTATGAGTATTCTGGGTGATTGATATTGATCCATTTCTATTGTATATTACAAGATATATTAGAAAAAGGCTTTAAATGCCGCATAAACATTACAGCACAGTGCAAAAGCTTACCTCAAATATTTCAGTATTAAGGTTAAGGGGAACTTTGTGGAGAGTCAGTGTGGCGAGACAATAAATCACCACGAAAAGAATCATGATGTGTAACTGAATCCATTTGTTCTAATTGCGACTCATATGAAGCTTCTGCAGTCCCACACAGCTAAATGGAGTTGGTATCTTTCAAAGTTATGGTATATTTAGTACAAATTTAAATCTCTCATTTCCTGGTTTGCCACACAGCTAGTTCCAGTGAGCTATACGGCTAGTTCCTGTTTATTCATTAATAATAATAAAAAAAAAAAAGATTTATCTTGGTTGGCATTTTTCATAATTGATCATTTAGAATGCATAGGAAATCAACTGATCACCTATAATAATCCCAGGTAACAGTGCATCTCTAATTGAAACAATCAACAACAGTCTACCACTCAGAGCTATGCTCAAAGTATTGGTTATAAAGAATGAAAAGTGAAGAGGTGCACATTTGTTTCTGCTGTTACAGAAACAGACTTGTCTTTAAAAAAAAAAAATCCTAAGTCCAGCTTCCTTCACCTTGTCCTTAGCAGTTTAAGCTGTTTGCAGTTCGATTTTAATCAGTTCATTTCTCTAAGAAGATGCTTTTGGTCAGCTTTTCTCTGTGCCGTACCTTACCCTGCACGGTGCCGAACACAGAGGTCATGACCCGTCACCCGCCTTAACTCTGCACTCTGCCAAATATTGACACCTTTTTATTTGTTTAATAACAATATATAGAGAACAGGTGGTGTATCAGTGCTATATGATCTGATACATTCAAGGTTTAACTGAGAATGTCATGAGGGAATGTGAGAGGCCATGATGGCACACACACGCACACACATATGCACACGCGCAAACACAAACACCCTTCATTCTGTTGCCATGACAAAGACCCTTGTGGCACTATGTAGGGTGTGTGAAGAACACAGTGAAAGCATTCACATTTGCTCACACACACACACACACACACACACACACACACTCCCACGGCTGATACTGCAGCACTGCAGCAGCTGCATACTCGCATTGTTCCTGATGGTCAATGCCGTAAATGTCTTAAAAGGACAATACAGCCTGTGAGATACAACTGTCCCTTGCTAGAATTGCCCACGAACTGAGATATGGCCTGGATTTAAAAAAAACAACAACAACATTTAATTACACTATTAAAGACAACACCGATTGGCTTGGCATGCTTTTAAGAAGCTGTAAACGGGTTGACGTCTCGAGAGCCTCCTTATTTCTTTTTTTTGGGTCAAGGCCTTAGGGTCTCGGCCTTAATCCTGGCACCGGGCACTGGCGTGGGAAAATCGTAGCAGGTGCCAAGGCTAGTGCTGCCTCTTTTACCTAAATAGCCTTCTCTTGGGCTTTTCAGAAGATGGGCACCATCTTATCAAAGGATCGTTTCTCGGACGTGTAAATCAAGAGATTAGAGTCGGCCTCTCAGGTTTAACATATGAAAAGACGTGTTCGAATAAAGCTGTGCTGAGCGTTAATGATGCAGGAAGGATGCTGGAGATCGTGCAGGGATTTAAGTTCCCATTTAATCGTACTAAATTTTGCACAGAACTGTAAAGCTGAACACTAAATGAAGTATATTTCTAAAGAGGATGAGAAGACACTTGTCTTGGTGCAGAATTGTTCTAGAAAGGTACAAGTATGCGGTCGTTTCAGCGATGGTGTCCTCTCTGTGTTTGTAATGTACAGCGTGCTGAAGTAATCCAACTCATTCAGGATTGTGTTTATGCAGTGTGTGAGGAGGAATGAATGAGTGCGACAGGATGCAATTAAGCGCTAAACCTACAGTAAGTGAGTCTGAATCTCTGCCCACACGCCCTCAATAGGCTGGATTACAGTGACTGGCAGCTTTCCTCGGATATAACCGCTGAGAGAGCTAGTAAGCTTTAGGTAGAGTGCATACGCATGCACGCTTGTGTGTTTGTACGTGTGTGTGTGTGTGTGTGTGTGTGTGTGCGCGCGCGCGTGTATTTGTGTGTATATAATATGTATATTGTGTGTGTGTGTGTGTATACAGTACGTGTGTGCGCGTGTGTATTTGTCTGTATATAATATGTATTGTGTGTGTGTGTACTGGATGTGTGTATATATAATATGTATATTGTGTGTGTGTGTATGATATCAATCATACAAAAACTTTGAATAATGGTTCGCGCTGGTCCCTCAGTGGACTCGGTGTCAGCGTTGCTTCTTGTAACAAATGGGACTTCCCTCCTTATACCATGAGGGATTTTCCACATTCAGGAGCCTGAGGCTGATGAAACTGTGATATAAATGAGTGTCTCTCTCTCTCTCTCTCTCTCTCTATCGTTTTCTCTCTCCATCACTCTCTCTCTCACACACACACACACACTTACACTAAGCAGTGTGTGATGCTGCTGAATTTAGCGAGGTTTGATTTTTCTACCTTCTACCTTGTCACTCCACTTGGTTGGTTCTATTCTTTGCTGCTGTACATAAAAGAGGAAGAGCAGAACGGGTAATCTCGTTAGCTTTGAAAAGGAAGTGTGTCTAAAAACAGCAGCTGACCTCATCTGTTATTATCAGCGAGAGCTGAAGGTCGGTAGGCGGATGAATGTTCAGATGGATCTCCTGCTTCATGTCCTTCTGAAAGCTCTTGTGCTTTACACTGGTGCTCTGTTATCTGATCCAGCAGGCTGAGAGAAAGCTGTTCCTTTATGCAAAGTCATGTAAAGTCAACACCAGCGTTGGTTAATTTGTTTTAGAAGTCAGACAATAAGGGAGTATTCACATTTCCAGTCACGTGCTTGTCCTTCAGTTTTGTTCACAGAAACGCATTGATGAAGCACTAGCCAAAACTGTTTTATGTTTAAAAAGCTAACAGAAATATTCCTCTATTTGTTATGACAGATTAGAGATTATCTGTTTTAGGAATGTTAAACACAGTGTGCTGTTCAGACACCCCGAGGGTCCTGCTGTATTTTTAGCTCGGTGCTGTTGTATCCTTAGGGAACTGCGACTTGTACAGTATAAAATTCATGATGTTCTTTCAGTTTGTAATGTGAAGAGTCTTATTTGATACTTCATCGATCTGTTGTTGGGTGATTCAGATTTAGAATTGATAAAAATGATTTTAGGTAAACTTGCAAATAATAAATAGTCTAAAATAGACAAAAATATACCGCAGCTTTTGCTGAAAATATAAACAATTTCCGTCTCCATGTTTTGTGTGAGTATCGCTTGTTAGTCATTTAAGATCATGGGAGAACTGTGCGTTATTGACACCTTTTGGGTTGACAAAAAAGGTCAAAGATTATCACTCTGTTTGATTGTTTAAATGTCATGTCCCAATCAACCCAAGTTACACAGCGTTTTACTGTTTATTAGGGGTTTTTTTTTATACTTCAAATTGAATCGAATCGAAAATCGCAATGTCAAAATATCAAAGTCAGATTGTCAGTCTATCCATGATTCATAGCTCTATATAGAATGGACTGACATGTTTGGATCACACTGCACAAATGCTATGAACTTTTACATCACCAGTACAAACCAGTCTAAAATATGGACACACAAGTCAAAAGTTTGGATTTATTTTTTTACATTCTAGCACCATACTGGATTTTTGCCAAAACTATGAAATAACACACATATAGCATGAGGTAATTAAGTAACATCAACAACAATTCAAGTTATTTTAAGACACAAAGGTCAGCGATTCTGGAAAAGTTTTGCAAGAACAGTATTAAGTGCATTTGCAAAATCCATCAAGCACCATGATGAAACTGTCTCTCATGAAGACCTTCCCAGGAAAGCAAGACCAATACTTAACTCTAAATGAACTTCTCCTCTACAGCAGAGCTATCAGCCTCAAAAGTCACCAATTAACAAACAGCACCTCAAATTAGAGGCGTCCTGAAGACTTTACAGAGTATTAAGTAGCAGATACATCTCAATATCAACTGTTCAAAGAAGATTATTGTATATTTTCGATGCCTTCAGTTTTGCTTTACAATGTAGAAAGAAATAAAAATCAGGATAGACCATGGAGTTAGAAGGTGTGTCCAAAGTTTTTTTTTGGTAGTGTATATTCATGTATCCTGGCAATGTTTCTGCCTCTGCTTTTGTTTATTTTTAAAAATAGGTTTTGTAGTTAAGCCTCAGACAGATGCACTTATTCAGTTTAATCAGTCAAGCCTTTCTTTCAGACAAGTAAACCTGTCTTACAGTACATCTACTCCTTATCCATGAACCCTTCAGCAGCTATCTCAGGATTCTGCCCCCTTTTTCCCTCCATTCAATTCCTGCTTCCTGTTTATTTCAGTACGGGGCCCTCAGTAACGGGAAGCATCCAGGTTAGGGTGAAATAGCATTTCAACAGGGCGGAAAGATCTGGAAGAAAAGACATGACTGTTCATCTGAGTCTATAATACTTTGTTTGGCATGCAAGCTTATTAATGTCCTGACAAAAAAAAGATTAAATAAATAAATAATGATGATCCAGTAAATTAGTTTACTTAAATTGGGATTAGGGAATAAATGAAATTGAATATGTAATTAATGGCGTTATTACTTCTATCTCTGCTTCCTTTAGCTTTTAAATCAATAAAATATATTTTTATCTTTTATATAAGTGTTATAAGTGTTTTGACCACGAATAAGGAGCTGTCTTCTCAGTGTGTGGAAGCAAGCTGGGATTACATAGGTCTGTGTGCTATAGGAAATCATGGCCCTTGTGCAAAAGTTTAAAATGAAAAAAATAATATATTTTTTTAAATAGCTGCAGTTTTTTTTTTTTTTCCAACTGAAAACAAGTTCCTTATGTCTTATCAGACCCACAAGAAACAGGTCATTGTAATTATGTGTACTGGATGCAGGAACCGAATTATCAGCTACTGTATGTGTGCGTAAACTTTATGGTGAAAAAGTGAATCAAAACATACATTTCTTTTTAATAATCGTTGGGATAAATTCACTTATACAAGATGCAGAATAGGACACTCAAAAGTTCCGCTCAAATTTTTACTATCTAGAGAAAATCCACCACAGTGTTCACCGTGCAAAACCTTAGTTTCTGTCCATCAGACATTTTTTACATTTTATTATAATACTTTTACTCCTTTGTTGAACTTGTATTATTCGGTTGACTACTACTTCTTTGTCTTTCGGCTGTTCCCTTTCAGGGGTCGTCACAGCGAATCATCTGCCTCCATCTAACCCTATCCTCTGCAT
>JAOVVA010000036.1:7748325-7761266 GCA_028565275.1 Leiocassis micropogon | reverse complement strand
ACGTCGGCTGCCGTTCCTGCCACAACCCTCTGCATTTATCCAGACTTGGGACTGGCACAAGAAGACACTGGATTGCGCCCCCCGTGGTTGCATTGTATTATTCGGTTGACACTTTTTTAAGAAGGTTTTTAAACAAGTAAATCCAAATTTAGTTTTAAAGTTCTCGGAAAAAAAACAAAAAAAACCCCATCTTATCTAGTTTTAATACTGAATAACTAAAATTGACACGCGCTATGAATATAGCCATAGAAGCTGGCATGGTGTTAAAAAAGATACTGTTCACTGTCAATAGAAAAAGCTCTGTATGCAAACTAAAGACTCCAAAAATAAAAGCGCGCGGGTGACTATCGGCATAAAGACTGAATATAAAGCAATACTTTGAAGGGTGTGTGTGTAACAAATGTTTACTGGTGTACTATGCTGAGACTTCTGTGTAGCATGAGAATAGAAAAAGGGCGAGAGGAAAACAATTATCTCTTCTAACTCAATCGTCAGGAATATCAGGATCCACCCTTTAATTTCCTCCTGGCAGTGTTGTAATGGCAAGAGATAAGAACTACTGTACATCTCAATGGGAATGTAGACACACACAGTTAGTTGCCATTCTTGTTTGTTGCACCCGCCCTGATTGCAGGGCGACACTTGTGGCTGTGTGATGACAGACCCATAACCACCAGGCAGTGTCAGAACGGCAACAATCCCGTGCTCTGATGCCACCAGATACTAGATTGATTTGTATCTGATGTCTGATTTGTATCCACAATGCTTCTTGATCTTAAAGAAAGAGCTTGAGAAAAGAAAGATGTACCGACAATCCTTGCTTCTTCCCAAGCTTTTTTTTTTTTTCTCCTGTCACTGTGCTTGATATACAGTAAGAGGTAAGAGATCGAATTGTGCATTAAACATTAGACAGGAAGTGCATCTGAGGAACTGAGTAAACCATGTGCGACCCGAGGAATTATCCAAACCGGATCAGATTCGTCACTTCACCACATCGGTGCCTAGTTTTTATAGAACTGAGAAAAGTCTTTTAGACATAAACAGCTTACGCTTACGGAGTAAACGCAGCATAACCCCTTTCTACAGCTTTTTGCTTATTGCAACATTTGTGTGTGAGTCAGTTTTACGTTGCTGAAAAAGCTTGTGTGTACATGGGCTTTGCAAAATTTCTACATTTGTGGTGATCTTGGTGCCCCACTCCGGTTTTCAAGCTTTTATGAGAAGAGAACATAGTAGTCAGAATCAATAACAACTCTAGCAAAAGGTGCTGCACAATGTGTTCACACACGTATGTATGTGTGTGTGTGCATGTGTGTGGGTATGTGTTGGTCCGTTAGGGGGAGGGGATGGAAGGTTGCCAGCTTCTTGAGTATCTGAGAAATGGTGTGCGTGTATGTTGTGTATGTGGTCTGGTGTGTGTGTGTGTGTGTGAGGTTGAATGCCAGTGTTCCTGTGGGAACCAGTTGGGCTTGGGTTCTTTTGGGCGTTGACTTAAGTGAACAGTAACAACACTGCCTTATATAACCAGCGTTTAAATGGGTGGGTCAGTCTTATTAATGATTTTTCATGTGTCTGCTTGTGATGGAGCGTCCCTGTTTCATTTTCGTCTTGAGAACAATTGAAAAATAGTTTTGGTATATCCAAGACGAAAAAACACTAATATTTCATGGAAATCCCCGCAGTGTTTTCCTGACTAATGCTGGTGTAATGAAATGCTGCAGTGTCGTACATGCAGATCTGACTAGTGAAGCTTACCTTGACTAAGTGAGGATTAAATTATCTTGTTTGAAATGAAATGCAGGAGTTTGGCCTTTCTCCTTTTTCGCACCCCATGTACAGTTAATTAACTGCTGTATCTGATCCATTAGATGTTTGATGAAGTGTATCTGAAGTTAGATAAATGAGATTATAGAAGGATGAGACACATGCCTTACATGTACTTGATAGTTCTCTTTCTGTTTCACACAAGATTAAGTTCAGTTTATAGGAAGAAAAAACGCTATTTGGTCTCATGTAAAAACATAAGTATTAAGATGTGTTTTCAGTAAATAATTTCCATTTCTAATGGTCTGATGAAGCCAAGACTTGCTGAATGATTTGACTGACAAAAACGTGCAAGTACATGTGGTTCAAACTGTATTAACCAGATTAAGGGGCCTTTCCCACATTCGTGAATGCTGGTCGGTTCTGTGCCACATTAGATATCTTTCACATACAGTACAGCGGAGGCCAAAAGTATTAAGACGACAAATGCCATGTATTATAGTTATTCCTGTGCACAAAACAGGTGATGTCACTTATTAGTTCAAGCCTGTCTGGCTAAAGAGTTAATTAGAATCCGCTGGTTTTAGTTTCTCGATGGGGCAAATATGTGAACTTTTACTTTCCAAAGCTGGGATGTTTGTGTGCACCAAAATGGCTAAAACTAAGGAATTCTCAGGTAAAGTGCGAACGTCCGTGGAGAAATTTCTGTAATTGATCTTCAGGAAGAAATTGAGCAAGTGACACCAAAATACTGCAGACGAATTTTCGGATCCAACAGATTTTAAAGAATAAAGGACTTCTTACTAAATATTGATTGTTGTACTGCAATGTTTGTTGCATAAAATAACAAATTATCGTTATTGTCTTGATTTGTCATCATTTTAAAAATTTCAGAATGTCATTTTTTTAATACACATTATAAGGCATTTCCAATCTGTTTCTGACAACCAAAACAAGCTGAATCTTTTTTCTGTAGAAACCAATTTCTGAATCATTTATAGAAAACTACTAGGTTAGAAATAAATCATGCTGTTTATCCTTAGATTTGTTTCACTATTCTAAGAAATATGAAATACTATATGTATGTTATATTGCAACACCCTGGCTGGAATTTAAGATTTTAAATATTTTAAATCTTAAATGCCAGGGTGTTGCTTTTGTATTGTCTTTTTAAAGGCCTCAGGCTAAGTTTGTAAAATGGTCAGTTTTTCAATCTGCCACTCCAGTAAAGTTTAAAAAGAAACAGCTGCCATCCTGTCCCAAACAGGAAGTGGGGTCAGCTGGATAAGTCATCTGCGCAGGCTGAGACTGATGTCATGGGAAAGTCATGCTACGGCAATGCAGAACGGATGAATACAGATGACTACAGCCTTGAAGAGAAGGCTCTGTAATGGAGGAGGCGCTGTAATGGTACTTTCAGGAGGCATGAATGTCTAGAGAGGGAGATGAAAGACGAGAACGTGCAAGGTCCCACCCCACGTGTGTTTACAGATAACTATCTGCGTGTCTCGTGTTCCCTTTTTTCTGTCATTTTAAATGCCTGGGACACTATTTAGTTGGAATGATTTGTATTTTACGCATTTACTAGCCTGATATTAGTCCAAGTTGTTGCATTCTGTCTGACTGAAGCGAGTTCCATTACTGAGAACTGAGTTTATACTGTGTGTGTGTGTGTGTGTGTGTGTGTGTGTGTGTGTGTGTGTGTGTTTGTGAGAGGCAGAGAGAGAGAGTATTGTCCTTCCCCAGTCCCATTGTAGTATTGTAACTGGTTGGTGGTAAAATATTGTGTTTATTATACTGTAGCAGTGTTGTAAAGTAAGAAAAATCTATGAGGATTTTTCTTTCCGCAGTAGCTGACACACTGTGACCTTTTCTCCTTGTGCTAACAGTGTTTTATCTCCCTATTTTTAAAATGTTAATCCGTGCCTTGTTACTTATTGACACAGTTTTGGTCAATAAGTATTTTGGAGGCCGTAGTAGGGTAGTACACATTCGCCGTGTGTGTGTGTGTGTGTGTGTGTGTGTGTGTGTGTGTGTGTGTGTGTGTAAGAAGATTTGGAAAATAGATATTTATAGATGTAGATGGATAAATAAATATGAGAAATTAGTGGTGTCTGGAAAAACCCAATGTTAATAGCAATTGTATATTCAAATAAAAAGTAATTTAGTCTTTAACGGTGTGTACTTATGTTGTACGTTTATATTCCTGTTTTTTTTTTTCTTCTTCTTCTTACTCTTCACATGCGGATGTATGAGTCCGAGAGTAAGAGAGAGCAGAGCTTGAGGTTGGTTTCTGCATACAGGTGACCAGAGAGGTTTCATCTGATGCAAAGGGAAGAAAAACACACGCACTCTTTATCCTGCGTATGCATAATCATAATCATCTTTCATACTGCATGACTAGCACAGACAGAGCAAAATTCCCACCAATATGGTTTTGTTTATTTCCCTGAAAACTATCCAGAATTCCATTAGGATTTGTTGTCCAACATTCATGGCCTGTTCTGACTACTTGTAAATCTGAGCATCGTCTAACTCGCAGCAGCGGATCAGTGTCCCGGAGCAAAGTCCCGAGGAATGAGTTATGCACAGAGCATGCTGGGACAGGCGTGATGGATAGACTTCCAGGAAAGCTGTACAGCTTCATGTTTAAACATGCAGTATTTTATTATAGTGGCACTGTGTACATAAAGAGAGAGAGAGTATATATGTGTGTGTGTGTGTGTGCGCGCGAGTGAGTGGGGGAAGAGAAGAAGAGAGAGGAGACTCTTCTCTGCAGAATAGTAGAACTGCAATGCAGAGGCTGTTCAATAGTTAACTCCTTCATTCCCTCCTCGCTTTAGCTCTTTGTGAGTTAGTGAAGGGTTGATGCTGTTACTTCTGGATAACTGCAGCTAGAATGATCATCATTATTTTACTTCACATAGAAATCACAATTGAAGTTAATTTATAAGCCGCAGTGTGTTATTGCACTATTTTTTTCAGCACTGTTTTAGCTTTATGAAAATGTCACAGTGTGAGGGGAAAGTGGAACTTAAATCTGGGTTGTATGTTTCAAAACAAAGTGTCAATCTGTTGCCCCAAAAAAAGATAAAAAATTTTCTATTTTAAGAGAGTATGTGTTTAAGAATATCATGCAACACTCTTAAACTCCAAACTCACCGGTGTATAAAACAATTACTCAGTTGTGTTGCTTTGCACATCAGCTACTTCGGGTTTATTAAGTAGATTTCAATTGTACACTCGTAACCACGTATTAAAAAATGTACAGCACCATCTGTTGAATTTTGAGATGAAGAAATGATTTTTTTCAAGGTCGATCTTTTTTTTTTTTTTTTTTTTTTTTTAAAACCTCAAGCTCGGCCAAATACACCAGTGAACCCCAGTAAAATTCGTTTAGTAGTTTTTATGTGTGCATGCACAAACAGACAAAAATTCCAAAAACTCTCTTGATGTGCTCTATTACTCATCTTACATCCCCCAAAATGTTTTTTTTTTCCAGAAATATCTTCAATGTACTGTACAGACACGGCAACTTTACAGTTTTATTATATGTATAGATTGGCGTTTAATTTGTTTGTTTCTGTGTACCTTTACAACTTTTAACATGCTGTGTTAAAAAAACAACAACAACAATTGGGCAAGCCTGAAGTCCCGTTAGTTTTAGCATATAGCATATCCCGTTAACATATTCATTCATGTCAAAATATGTTAAAAATAGTGAGTGTTTGCTGATAAACAGCTAGTGTGACCGGGCCATAAATAGAGGTTTGACATTGTCGTGAGGACGGAGCAAAGGCATCCAGATTCTGGACAAGTTTGTGCAAGACCTGAACAAAAGCCCGCACGATGTGGATTATCTGAACAGTCGATCTCATGGCTACGGTCCAAGTCTGAGAGATTAGATTACAGGAAGTTTGAGATCGCGGTGTGCTCTCAGGGCAGGCCACTGGTCCCTGGTCTAATAAAAAAAAAGTTTGATAAACTTTAGTAAGCTGTGTGCTCAGCTAAGCCATGTGAGACTTGGTGCACTTTTGCGTGCGCTTCATAACAACCTGACTTTTCTCTTTGTGTTTAAGCAGTTAAGCTAGCAATTAGGCAGCAGTGGGAAAAGATTATCTACAGGCACTGATGCCCTTGGTGGTTCTCTAAGGGAGGATCTCACTCGGATTTCAGCAGAATCCAAGACTTTGTTCTTTCTTTTTCTCCATGTTTGAAGACAGAGTAGACAGAGTACATTTTATTATCTCTGATTAACAAATTACAGAACTATATCCTCTTTTTTGCAGTAGCAGGCAACAGGGAAATCCTCACCATGAAACTTTAAATTGAATATGTCTTCATTAAAAAAAATAAAAAAAAAGGTAATACATTAAATAGAGATGGGTAAAAAATCCGTTACGTATAGTGTTTTTTTTTTTCCCTTTTTGTGGCAATTTATGCATCTTTACACTGACTACAAAATAGAGCTTTTTTATTATTTCTGTTCAATTAAATTCAGTTACATATCACAGTTCTTTTGTGATGTGTCGCCACAAATCTGTATCGCCATTTGTGTCGCCACATTGACTCAAAAATAAATGTTATATTTATATATTTAAGTTTGCATGCATTTGCAATACAAAATCAAATCTTTACCTAGATATTGTGATATCGTATCAAGAGGTCCCTGGTGATTCCCATCCCTAACACATAGTCAGTAATTCTGTGAACTCTGTGAACAAAAGCCTTGTTTATTAGTGCATTGTTTTTTTTTTTTAATTAGTTGTGTGTGTACATGGTTTGGTGACCAGTAAAGACTAACTTGGTTTTTTAAAAATATTAATATAAATATTTAATATGAAGTACTTGCAGGCATCATGCTGAATGAGAAAACATCAAAGAGACAAGAAAATCACTGATGCTGTCTCGTATTTCCTTGGCGAAGGTCACGGTGGCCCTGTTGTAAAAGAGAGATTTCAGAAGCTAATAAACACGAGACCAGAAAAATACATTGCCACAATGCAACTACTTCTAGTACCATTATTTGCTTTGAGTCTTGATAAATATGTTTAAATTCTAAATCAAATCATGCAGCCCCAGTTGCTAGTGTATTTTAACTGGTATTGGAAATAGGTGTGAAAATAATTAATGCAAAAAGGATATTCAAAAGGCTCCTAAATATAAACAGCCATTTATCATTCACAGTTCTTCAGTGCTGTCTATCATGTTTAGCTATACGTCATAGGAAGTCAGTATTAATATAAAAGTTTGCTGCTTCTGTACCTAACCAGTATGCTTTTTTTTTTCTTCTTTTCCTTCTTTCTCCCAGGCCTTTGGACAGGCTCACTCCAACCAGAGGAAGGTGGCGGCTGATGGTGAGAGTCGGGAGGAATCTCTGCTCCAGGAGTCGGCATGTAAGGAAGCATACTACGAGCAGCGCATGCAGGAGCTACAGACCGAGCTCAGACAGGCGCGCAATTCCCTGACCAACACACAGTCAGAGAACGAGCGCCTGTCTACCATCGCCCAGGAGCTCAGGGAGGTAAGAGATGGTACAAAGTGTGTGTGTGTGTGTGTGTGTGTGTGTGTGTGTGTGTGTGTGTGTGTGTGTGTGTGTGTGTGTGTCTCTGTGTTTTTAAGAATACATAACATTTCTGCTGGCAAACTAGAAGCTTTTTTCGATTATTGTGGACTATAAAATATAACATTTTTAGTCATCACTGATCAAAAATGGTTGAGTTATGGTATATCAGAATAAAAAAAAAAACGACTAAAATGTTTATTTTCTTTGATAGTTTAATGATGGTCATATTTACATTATCTTTATTCAACTGTATTTGTATTGCAGGCCACTATAGTGACCTTTGCACTGTGCAGGTGATTCTACTAATGACTCAGCATTTTATTGTGTTTCACAAGACCAATCTTACACACATCAGTTGAGCATTACAGAGGCTGTTTAATGAGTCTTATCGTTCATGAATCTTGCCAAAATCATATCAGGGTTTTCAACCCATGTCGTCAGAACTGTTAGTGTTAATCACTTACTGTAAACTTTTACTGTTAGAGCTGTATCAGTACACGTTTGTTCAATGGTGGCCAAAAGTATTGAGACAAAAGTGAAATTCAGTATTTAAATTACATAATTTTTTTTTTATTATTAAGTTCAAGATATTCAGAATAATTTGTTATATTACAAAAACTGAAATTTCTCACAGAAATTCACAATTCACCTGAGAATTCCCCGGTTGTAGCTATTTTTGTGCAGACATGGACATTAGAAAGTAAAAGTCTTGCCACATGTTTGTTCCATCCGTTAAATAAACCAGCTGACGTTATTTAGCACAAGATTTTAGCCAGATAAGTGAAAACCTATTAGTGACATCACCTGTTTTGTACACAGGGAGAACTATAACACATGGCATATGTTGTCTTAATACTTTTGGCCTCCGAATGAACACTGTTAGCTTTAACTAGTGCAGGATGATTTTCTCCATTAATCCAGATGATTGAAGTTAATGAAATGGGCAGCATGCCACTAAGGACTTGAACAAATTCATTTAAAATATAACTTAGCATTCAATCTTAAGCTGCAATTCTGGCAAAATTAATTTCTGTCTTCAACGCGATCGATTGACAAAGTGAGGAAAAAATATTTGTATTTGTTAGCAACATGCTAGCCAGCCAAGTTAGGGGAACGATTAATATTTTCTTTTTCAAATGAAAGTGTCTGTATGCTAAATGATCTAAAACTAATTTGTGTACGTACAGTGTAACTCGTTTAAAAGTAACTAGTTTTTCTTAGTTTATTTCCAACCATTGTTGATCGCCACTCCATAAACAGAAAATCTCATATTTGAAACTAAAACCCAGAGTTGCCTTTTATTGTGCTGGTGTTGGATATTATGAAACATGCTCCCCATTTACTTTATCAAGAAAGGATTACTGAGTTGGGCAAAGCTGTAACTGCCATCATCCGAATCAAATAACAAAATTTTTAAATTTTTTTTATTATCCCCCTCGTCCCCACCTGTCATGATGGAGCACTTCCACATCAGCGACAGCCACCAACCAAAGAGGACGTAGGCTAACACGCGCTTCCTCCGATGCACGGGAAGCCGCCATCACATCTTTGAGTTGTCGTTCACACCATTAGGGCACAAAACACACTCTGAGGAAAGTGCTATCCGATCCGTTCCGCTTGCTCAAGCTCAGACACCCATGATTGGTTATGTTGCTATGATTGAGGTCTGAGTGCGATTGTGCCCTCTCTCCCTCCCTGAGTATGGCCATTTTGCCACTATTTACAAGAGTGTACAAGTTTATATGTTATATATAAATTCATATTAAATTAAATTAAATTTCATGTCTTTTTCTTCCTCTTTACACTGCAGAAAACTTCTCAAACTGTGACGTCTCGAACCCAATGTATGACATTCAGAAGTATGCACTATAGCTTTTAGTAATTTTTTGGCATACCTACTAAATAAAAATGCATGATAGAATTCTGACTTGTGTAAATTAGACTTTTTACTCCATCAGATTTCTTCAGAGCCAGCTTCTTTGTAGTGATCTATTAAAATAGACGTGCAGTAATTGCTAGCTAAGTGCACATACACATGCAAGTGTTATTACTGTCTGTTCATGGTCAAAGAGACTGTAATCCTGATGATAACCGCCAACGAATATCCTTTTACTGGCCTTTATTAGAGCGCCATCGTGTTGAAATCCCCTGCGGACGCCGGTTTGTCCTGCTGTTGCTTGGCCTCTCCCACTATCTGATCTGGCAAGCACCCGTGCCAGGCATGATGCCAGCTTTGCCCTTTGCTCCATGACCTGAAACAAGTGGAATCCACTTACACGCCTAGGTCCATATACACTCTTATGCAAGCACAAATGAATCCCTTGCTAATTACTTGTGAAAATCTTCCAGCTCCGCTCTAACCGACCCCATCGTTGGCTGTTGCACGTTCCAGAAATTGTGCAGACTTAATTTGTGACACGAAATGAAGACACGGCACTGTTTTGCAATTAAATTATCATTTTTGATTAACAGATTAAGGTTCCTCTGTGAAAATTTGAAAAAAAAAAAAACATTTTTTGAGCCTTTATGTTTCCTTAAAATCACATTTCAAGCATAATGTCTGTCAAGCTAATAGTCTTGCATCTTTTCATTAAAAAAAAAAAAACCTTAAGGCGCCAAATCCTTTTCGACTCGGTAGCTCTGGAGATGTGCTTGAATTTCTGTCAACCTTTTCTTTATTTCGGCACATTTCAACCTAGTAAGATAAACACACACACACAGGGTACTGCTTTGTCCCTTCATGTTCTGTGTAACAGCTGTGACCCCTTAGGCGACAGAACAAATTTGTAGCTCAGATGAAATTGAAGCGGTTATTGTAACGTGGGCTTTCCTCCTTTTTAAACATTCCTTTTCAGTCTATGAGCGCATGACGCATGTAAAAACACGCACAACATGGATCAGATGAAAGAAGGAGCTGGATCACAACACACTGAAATTACAAGGTTCTGTGCGGCTAAAGAACAGATCTCAGTGATTAAACCTTTTATCTGGCACATTTTATCTTATGTTGATCGTGCGATGTAACATGTTTTAAATTCTGAGACACTAAACCAATGATGGATACCGTTTGCTTTTTCTATCAATATCAATTTTTAAGTAGGTAATAGATAAACACATTAGAAACATACCCTGACCCATGCTGAAACCTGACAGACATGCATTGTGTAACAGCACTGTAACGGGTTCGACCCATGTTGCACGGGCGGCAATATAAAGCACGGACACGAGGCGAGGTCTTACGGAAAAAGGGTAATTTATTTAGTTAAATGGGGTGGAAAAGGGTTAAAGGAAGGAGGACGGAAAGAAAAGGGAAGGAATGAATGTGCACGTGCAGGTATGGTGGGCAGTGCCCGAGAGTGGCAGCGTGGGCCCGCGTGGACAGCAGCTCCTGCCTCCGTCCGCTCGCGCTGACTCTGCTTTCGGCCCTCCCAGCTCTCTCTGTGGGCGCGGCCTCAGACGTGAGTCCTCTTTGACATCCGGCGGCTGGGCGGCTTTCCCTGGCTGGGAACAAGGGCCGTGACGTGATCCTCCTTGCGGCCTTTTTCTCTTTGGCGGCAGAGTCACCATAATCCGGCTCAACTGAGAGCTGAAGAGCCGCGGGAGCTCCGGCAGTGAGCTCGCGGCTGTCCTCGTCGACGCGATCAAGGGCGTACTCACCCCTTTGAAGTGCCTGGGGCGCGTTCTATTGCCCCACTTGCATGCCGCTCTATTATTGATATTATATTTTTATATTATTATATTATTGATATTGATTTGGCGCACGCCCATCATGGGCGCACGCCGTGACAAGCACATACTGAAGTGTATTATTATTATTATTATTAGTAGTAGTATTATTATTATTATTATTATTTCTTTATACTCTTATACTACAGCAATCTTTATTTACTATAAAATGACACATCAGGCTATTTTCTTTGTAGATATGTTTCATGTTGTTGAAACACAAGTTAGTTCATGTTGTCAGTTATCATGCAGCAGTGCTGGAGTCGTTCCTTCATCAGCTTCTTTTTTTCCCCCCTCTCTCTTTCTTCTCTCTTGACAAGAAGTATAGCTTGTCGTTGGGTCTGTGCAGTTATTTGAATTATATCTCTGATTACAATTTTTAGCTAGATTAAAGGACTATTGTGCATTCCTTTTTTGCAGTAATGTTCTCGTTATGTGTTTGACATCCAGGACAAACTTTGCTGCGTTTTGCGCTTTGCTTTTGCACTTTCACCCCTCACTAAAAGCTTATCTTATCTAATCTTTTATATTTATTTTATAGTTGATTTACAGTATTTTTCAGACAAACACTTCTAAAATCACAATTGTTGTTTTTGTTTAATGTCCGGATCAGAATAAAACCTGCATTATGAAAACACCCCAGTCAGAACAATCTGACCTGATTTTAATCGTAACAAGAGGAATTGTGTAAACCTTTAATAATCCTTTCAGTGTGTAAATATTAACCTTAGAACTGATCTGATCGCTTCTGTCTTGTAGGAGTAAATATGTATATTCTTTCTGCACATGTTTGACCAATGTCAGGGTAACATTAGTTGAAGTTTCAGAGTGGGAAATTTTGCTTCTGTTCCTGATTTGGTAAACTTCCTGAAAACAACTCTCATACATCTGTGTTTACTTTCATCCACTGGGTCTCTCTAGCTGTTTAAGAAGCACTGATTGGTTCACATTTCATACATCATAAAGCATCTGACAATCATAGATGAGACTGATTTCTTGTAACCAATCATCATACAGAGGGATTTTTTCAGAAAATATGGGAAGAAAAATACTACTACTTCTGTTATATTTCGAGCAGATTAAACACTTCACACCGGGCAGCCTCACTTTGCACACGTCATAAAAGTTTTATACTGATTAAATGCTATGAGCATTTAAACGCAAGTCTTAGCAGACCTTGCGTCCATGTAAACACTTAAGGTGGAATCTTTATCCTTGAATGATTTCGATCGAATTGAAGGAATTTGGTCTCTGTATACATACTGTAGCAACTGTTATAAAGCTGTCACTGAAGACTCATTCCATAAATGTAAGATAAATACCTCCTCACAGTAATTGTCCTCTAATTCACATTTCCAGGTTTATTTATTAACTACTTGTGCAACACATCCACCATTCAGGTCCCTATGTGGGAAACAATCAAGTTCAAATATAATATAAAGCTTATTAATGAATATAATTATTTTACCCAGAGGTGCTGTTAAATGTTAAAAAATATATATTTGAAGCACCAATAACTGCTGCAGCTTTCAGTGTCTAACAGTATTTAAACATAAAAACTAACATAAAAAAATATAAAGTAATAAGTAAGCACACATTTTAGAAAGTTGATTTCTGCTAATGGATGAGGTATTTTTATAATTTATGATGATTTTAGTTTGTTAGATTTTCTGTTCTGCCTAAATGGTCTCTCATAAAAGATACCTGAGAGATGCCAACCAAAAGCTTGCACACAGCTTGACTTGGTGCCAGGAGGCCGTTATAAAAAGAGGGCTAATTGCTTCGCTGGTGGGAGGAGAAGTGTGTGTGCGTGTGCTCGCACGTGTGTGTGTGTGTGTGTGTGTGTGTGTGTGTGTGTGTGTGAGTGTGTGTGTGTGTGGGTGTG
>JAOVVA010000036.1:7700968-7730126 GCA_028565275.1 Leiocassis micropogon | reverse complement strand
TTAAATAATTATTTTGATTGTGTAAAGCTGCTTTGCGACAATGACAATTGTTAAAAGCGCTATACAAATAAAATTGATATAATAAGGTGTGTTCAGTTCTAAGTGAAGACGCTGCTCTTGACCTTGGTAAAGTCCAATGCGTGTTTTGTCGTGCACAGCTCGGAGCCAGGGAGTAGCTGTTGAAACTGATTAAGGTGTGGTATATTTTGTAGGAATTTGGACACATCATGTTACCTGAAGCCAGAGATGGGGAGAAGTAAAGAAATGGAAAATAGTCAGCAAACAAATGGTGCACCATTAAATCTTTTAATAGGTTTTAATCTCTAGTAGTATTCTTAAGTGCACTGTTTTAGTCTGAGGGGAAACAGTATGGTCTGAGACAGCGTATCCTGTCCTCCATCCTTGCATCTCTTTGTCTTTCTTTTTTTAAATGGAAAGTGGGGTATTACCCAGTAGTTTCTCATTTCATACATTCTTGACCTTTTAGACTGTAAAAATAGCCACTGCATATATTAATATAGCCTGGTTTGGTGCTGAGGTCAATATCCTGGCATGTTTTGCACTGTGTCTGTCTCTCCTGCTGGTGCGTGTTGCTTTGTGTTTGTAGCCTGTAACCCCTGAAGGGATGTTACATGCTATAAAGGCACTGTTCACACAACCAGCAGGGGGAAAAAATGTGGGTGTTTTGAGCATCTGAACAATAAGAGAAGGGGCAGTGCATTTCAAGAGCGCCATCTAGTGGCGTGTGAGAGTCTTAACAGTATCTGAAACAAAGACAAACGAAGTTAACTGGTGAAGTGTGTGTGTGTGCGTGCGTGCGTGTGTGCGTGCGTGCGTGTGTGCGTGTGTGCGTGCGTGCGTGCGTGCGTGCGTGCGTACGTACGTACAGTGGGATCCAAAATTGAGAGCACTAGTAAAGATGCCTCTGTTTGGTATTCATTTACATTTTCACACAAAGATTTATATTACCATTTTTATTTCATCACTTGAAAGATTTTTATACATTTATGGACTGTGTGTGTGTATATGAATATTCTTGTCTAAAGCATTTGAGGGCAACGTACTTGTTTTAGATGTGCTCCATAAATAAAATGTACTGACTTTTATACTTACTCTACATTTGTACTTACTCTACCTTTCCCTCCCTCTCTCCCTCCCTCACTCTTGCTACTGTAGCTGTGACGAGTATGTCACCCAACTGGACGAGATGCAAAGACAGCTGGCAGCAGCCGAGGATGAGAAGAAGACCCTGAATTCGCTCCTGCGCATGGCCATTCAGCAGAAGCTGGCCCTCACGCAGCGTCTAGAAGATCTCGAGTTCGACCACGAGCAGACTCGCCGGAGCGGAGCCAACAGCAGGTCCAAGTCAGGCTCGTCCCGGGCGAAGGCCGCTCACAACTCTGCGCAGTCGCACGTAAGTCCATCCCTCACTGCCACCTGCGGGGGGCGCGGCGAGCCCAACGGCCTCCTGGGAACGCCGGTTGTGTTCTGCAGCGAAAAGTACAAGATCTACTGCGACTAAAAGTGTTGCGTGGCATGTTTTTAAACAGCGCTGATCAGTGTACAAAGCCCCACTTACATGTGCTCTCTCGCTCGCTCTTTGCTCTATGGTATGGTGTATAAGTTATCTTTATGCCTTATTTTGATGTCTACCAGTGTGACAGTAGCTAGGTGAAAGATGGCTCATAGGATAGCTGCCGTTCATGTGTTTCCCAGAGGGCAGTTTGCTTCCTTCTGTACTCAAGGTGCTGTATTTTCTGTGGCAGCTCCATATAGAGGAGCATATGTTAGCACGCATGTGGTGTTCCTGAGCACTAGTAACCTAATGGCATTGTGTTGTGCGTTTGTGGCGTATACCTAGCTGCCGTCTACACCTCGGTAGATCTCTTTTTCCCCGTTTTCCCTTTTCTCTATCACATTCTCCTGCCCTTTTATTCCTTCCCTCTCTCTCCTGCTGCAAAAACCATTTTTGGACACGTTGCAGCCCGTTGTCTAATCAGGTAACTAATGTTTACATTGTATACGTATATAAATATTTTAATATGCAAATCCTCCACTTCTGATAGTAGCGGAGGACCACTGGTGTTCTGAAGTGGGGAAAAAAAAGTGAAAACAAAACAACGGGCTCCAAAAAAAATATACGAGAGGTTTCTGCTCTGTCTTTATTCAATGGTTGTGTGCAGGAGTGGGATGTTATTAGTATTTATTTTCTTTTTCTTTTGAAAAAAGGCAAGCTTTTAGCCAAGACCCAAATAGCTAATTGTTTGCATGCAATTTGCTAGATTCTTGGCTGCAAAAAAAGAAAGAAAAAAAAAAGAAAAGAAAAAATGTATACTACATAGTGTACTGTCCACCTCAAGCACACGTTAAAAACAGGGCTCTACGTGAGGAGATAATTATTCTTTCTCTCTCTCTCTACATAAATCCATCCTTCAAAAATGAGGAGAGTACTTCATAGCCATAACACTGGAGCATAAAGGAGGAGGGGAAAATCAGCTCCCTCTCTCAAATTCAAGTGCACTTCTGCTAAGGAATTCAGGTTCCATGGTTTGCCACAAAAAGGCAGATTTTGATTAATTGGTAAAAGAAATAATAACGAATAAAAACAACACCTTTTGATGGGTGGTGATTCAACTTGATTGAGCTAAAAGAGCACAACACGCAAGGCACATTCTTTTACGATGCCGAAGAGCGACAAAAACATCACCTTGGAAAAGTGCCTGTTTTTTGCTTTCTATGGCATCTGTTCATTTCTCAGTGTAAAGCCCTGTCCTTTGTGTCTGACAGCTAGTCGTCATTCTGCTTGTGTGTGAGTGTATATTGGCATGTGTGTGTGAGAGTGAATAATCTCATATCAGATGCCTTTCCCTTGCTCTTCTCCTACCGCATTTTCAGCAGCTTGCTCCCTCTGCCTCAACACTTTTCCCTTAATTACGCCTCTCATAACGTAGTCATATCGCGATGCACGCTCCTCTCACATGAGTTTCAGTAACGCGCTGAAGTCCCGTGTTGAGGAAACAAACCAGCCGTGTTAAGTGTTCTGGTTTGTGATGCGCAAGCTGAATATTTCCATGGCACTACATCACTACTAGTAGTTTAGTGAAAGAAACAATAAAGCTTTAAAATAGCAAGCTAATGCTAGGGAAATAAATAAAAAAAAGAGTGTGGGGTTTGTAGTTATCTTAAACTTATGCTGATGATGAAAATTTTTTAGCTTTATTAGCCTAAAAGCAGGGTTGAGGACAGATGAGGAAAAGTATAAAAGATTAGGAATTATATATTCATTAATAAAGGAATACTATTCAGGTAAAAAAAAATAAAATAAATAAACTTCCCAGGCCAGCTTCCTCCTAACCAGAGGAAGTGCACGTGTGTAAGTTTGTGTGTGTACGAATCTGTGGAAGATGTGAAGACCTCAGTCCTCAACTCTGCTTCTGCCTGTGCTGCATTTAAAGCCCTCGTTAGGCCTTTAGATAATGTACTGTATCGAAGCTATCGCTCTCGTCTTTTCTCACAAACTCATGTGAACACACAGCTTGGATCTGACCACTCTTTTAAGTTCCTTCATGCATTTTAGAAGCTACAACAGAAGGATTGAGATCTGTTGGACTTTTTAAAACATTTTATGATACAAGCAAAGGTTAGGTAGTTTAGAATAAAAATAAATAAATGGGCGAAAATAGTGAATTAATGTTTAAAATGTGATTTTCTTTTTTTTATACACTCAAATACCATTTATTCATTTTTTTTTATTTATTTTTTTTATTCATTGTCCATGTAGTGTTTTGTTTTGAGTCTGAGGAACTTATTCCTACAAATCCGGTTCCTTATTGTCTGGCTCAGCATTAAAACACACACCTGTCTTTCTATTAACATGCATGCAACCTCCTCTGTAATGCTTTTTGCAAGACAGGTAGAATCTTAACAGGAGCTGGGCGGGGTTTTAATACTTGTGAGCCAGTGGCTTTCCTATGCCTGCTGTTTTTCCAAACAAAGTCTAAAAACTTACGAACGCGAGCTGCGTTTGTTTTCTGGTGACTAACCTGTTAATACTCATGCTGCTCATTCACTTTGGGTGACCAATTAGACTTTTTCATTTGATCTCTGCGATCATTTAATTTAACATTTTAAATGATTTACTCATTTAAACGCTTTTAAACTCAACATTCTAATATCCATTATTTCTTTTTGATTTTGCAGTTAAGTTCAGCTCCTAGCTGAGTGGGGAAAGTCACCATTCCATCATGCTGATTAACTGGCTCTGCTTTTAGCCCAAAGGAAATCCACTGGAAGACTAAAATATCAGATTTTTTCCCACAATTTCCACAATTAATTCTCACAGGAAATATTTGACAACTGAGTACAAACTAAACTTAACATGGTTAGATGTTATCTAAATATATACTAGGATTGGAATCACCAGGGAACACCCGATACGATATTATCAGGATACCTAGGTGCCGATTTGAACTTTATTGCGATTCTAAAAGTATCACAATTTTATAAATATCCTGATTCAATATGTTTTTTTTTAATTGATACAATTCTATACAAACTTGGCAAATTATTTTCTTATACTGCATCAAACAGGATGCTATGCTGAAAACTTCAGAGTTCACCACCTGTATGCTCACAGAGGAGCGGTGACCTTTGACCACCTCAAATTCAAATATATATAAATAAAAAAATTATTTTGGGTCCTGTGTGGCCTCACAAAAGAATCACAATACACAACCAAATTAAATTTAATAGGAAGCCATGGCTTACAAATGAACCCCGCCCACAAGAGTTTAGACTCTCAGTCTAAACTGAAAAACAGAAATGTGTTAAACAGAAACGATTCTATAACTAGTAGTTATTTTTATAACTTAGTTTTTTTTTTTGCATCTCTGCACTTTTAATATAGGAATATATTGCTTTTATCATTAATATAGGGTTAGGTTTGTAGTGCTTTGGTTTGTGAGTCAGTTCATGTATACGGTATTACTACACATATATATTGGTAGTGATAGTTTTTTTTCCCCTTTTTTTCTTCTTCCACGTATATGCACTCTGTATGCAAAGAACAAAGATGTACTCACATATCCAGAACTACTCACACTGCAAACCAGTCCTAATTGTATTCTGTGAAATGAATCCATGAGCATTTTATCATTTATATTTTTTATAATCACTTGATCATTCATATAGTTGTTCTTGTTTTGTTTTTTTCATGTTTGTTCTACTGCCATAATCTAAAACAAAATCCCGGGTGGTCAGATGCTGGGCTTTTTTGTCTATTTATTATTCTTAGGAATAGTTCAAAGTGAACATGGAGAAACTTGATATTTTTTGGCTTAACACAGTAAAGCGTCCTGCAAGAAGAACAAAATCTACAAGATTTTTATTCTTCTAACGCCGCTTTGCTCAAGCTTTCAAAGGATTGCTGGTTACATGAATTCTCTGCAAGCGTTACAAATGAAATTCCAAATTGGAATGGTCTCATTCTCTCTTTATTTATCGTGCCAAGTCTCGGTACACCGTTTTACATTTGATACGAGGAAAAAAAAATCCAATCAGAAAGAAGAGAATTGCTCCAAGTGGGGGTGATTTAAATAAAATAAATCACTACTACTTTCATGCCCTCCATTTGAGTTGGTATTTTAATTTTTCATTTTTTTTTTTTTTTTGGTTGGTTAATTTTTGCTCTTCGTTCTGACCAGTAGTGCCTTTCATTGTTTCAAGAGAGAATTATAGTCTAGGATTTAGTTTTCGTAGTTGTTTCCCTCTCCTGAAGGCAAGAGGATTGACCAGGATTTCTTCCTTCAGAGGATGATTAGAAGCAGCAATAAGTGCAAACGACACACAATCAGTTTCATGAGCGTGTGTTTTGTTAGACATTAGGTAAGTGAAATTGCAGGGAATTCTTGAGATCAGCGACCCTATTAACAAATTCAGGGGTTTTCGCAAAAGGTCTTTTTTTTAAATCAAGTGATGGGAATCAGAATTAATCCTATTTGCCTCATAATGAACAAAAAAATGCGAGACGCCAGACTCTTGTGTGGCGTCTGCAGGTGGAGATTGGTGTGTCTATAGCTTTGTTTGGTGAAGGTAACGTGGTATTGATAGTATTGTTGACAAATATGAGTGAACTCGTGTCCTCTTTTTGTCCAGTTTTATTTTTTTATCTTTTTTTTTTTTTAACATATTCTTTAAGCATTGTGATTTCAGGAAACAGAAAACATTTTGCATCAACAAGCTTAAATAGTGCCATGAAAGTCACAATTGGTTTGTTGAGGCGCAAAAAACCCAATTAATGTTTGGGAAGTGAGTTTTAAAAAAAGGTCAATTAAGTGCAATTCAGACTGCTGATTTATGAAGCAAATGAGCTTTTCTGTTTGCTGGAAGCGATAGTGTTGTGTTATTCAGCTAGCTGATAACTTTCTACAGTCATATTGTGTTCAGTATTGATCCGCGAGGAGCATTTGATACCTTTATATAAAATAATAAATTCATCCATATGTTGGTATTTATTTGAAATATTTTACAGTACTGTTATCGATAATGTGCATTATGATCGATTAGTGGTGGAAAACGTCATATGCATGTAATTCTTCAGCTATGGAACTTTTACACAGGACGGAAAACAAACCCGCTTAAAACAGGTTCAAAATGTAAAAGAAAAAAGTGGGGCTTAAATTGATGATTAAAGAAATGTGTTTAGATATTAAGTTGATGTATTTACCTCTGAACTAATCCAGAAAAAAGTGTTTTGTTTTCCTGAGAGGGATACTCGTCTGTGTAAAGGTAGTCATGCTGGTTAAAATTTAATAAAAAGGACTAAAACATTGCTCAGTTTCCTGGTTTTATTCACCTGTTTCCTGTTTACAGCTAGGAGAGATTCCGAATGCAGGGAATGGTTCAACTCGGTGTCCATTATACAAGCACCGCCTACTTTTTGTTTCCAAGCTGCACAGACAGGGGGTTTCCAGCAGTAGTGGGTGATCTAATCATTTCTTACACACGCACACACATTCAGGGTCAAAAAAAAGGAAGATTTAAACAATGGATTACGCCAGCACATTGGGAGCTTGAAATCTTTTCCAGAATTACTTGCACATTTTCCAGTTTCACAGGGTTTTTAAGGAGTGAGGAGAGGGACTTGGTCACCTCAAGTTATGTGTCTGTTCTGTTCAGCAAGACAGTTGCAGGGGAAGGTACATAATTTAGGCAACGGATCTCATTTAGGCAATAAAATCTTTATTTTTATTTTTTTTATACCTTCTGCACTGCTTCAGTAGCTGCACTATACAGTATATACTGTAAAGTATAATTTAAAATAATAAAGTGTGGCCAGTGTGACCAATTAGCTTCATTTTACACATATTGCTACTCAGATTTTATGACAATTATATATAATTATATAATAGTTATATATTTTGAGGCTGTTAAAAAACCTATTTAAATACCCTACCCCTCACACCAAAAGGCTGACCCTGTTTTTACTACCCCATTGTATTTCAGTTTTAATGTTCATGGCCAAAATCTGGAGGTGTTTATTTCCTACGCTCTCACTTCCTGTGAGTCTTATGAGACTGTGTGCAGATAAAGCATGTTGATTTCACTGGACAAAATGATTTGCCTTTTAAATAGCCACTGAAAATGTGTGTCTGCAGGCACATATTTTCAGCAGCTGTTCATCATAGTATATTGGATTCATTAAATAATGAATATTAGCTCGTTTCCAGCTTTAATGTGAGCATTTACATGCAAGTAAGGAACAATGTAGGAAATACCCCACATTTATATGTCCTTACCACTTAAGGAAGCAAGAGTAATTTTATGGTTGGCTGCTAAGCCGTTCTTATGGCCAGGTGTTGGTTATTCCTTAAGCGGATGAAAGGTCTAAATTTGGCTGATAACGCTGAACAAAAAATTCAAATGACTGCTTTTACTGCCAGTAAATAAAGCGATGATTACACTGAAATATCAAAACAAACCCATCTGAGAGAGAGAGAGATAGAAAAAAATGTTATGTGAGGCGAAACCAACTATGTGGTACCTTCCTGAATAGAAAGAACACACCAGTGAGCTCCCGAGCACCCAAAGGCATGGAGGAGCATGAAAAGCAGACTTGGAGAAGGGCACAAGTACTCTTTCCCTGGTAAAGAACAACTCTTCACAACAGTTTTCCAGATCCAGAAAACCTTCCAGGAGTTGTGTATATCTGTGTCAAAGTCGATAATCAAAAGAAGCCTTCACCAGAGTAAATACAGTGGGTTAGCAACAAGATGTAAACCAGTGATATTTGGCTATATTATTCACTCACATTCAGGCAAATGCTTAAAAACGTATTGGATAGTGTTTCACAATGTACGTACAGTAATTGGACAATGACCATATTTCGATACCAGCTCAAGAAGTAAAGAAATTAAATATTTGGGATGCCTTTTTGGCACGTTAATTAGGATTATTTTGGTGTTTCCAGTTACTTATGATGCCTAAAGAAAGGGGCAATATAATATATATCTATTATAATATTTTGATTTAGATGTGCATTTTGAGCTCGTACAGTACCAGGTTTGGACACCAGTCATTCTACATTGTAGGAAAATACTGGAGATTGAGTAAATAAAACCAATAACAACCAGTTGTTATTTTAAGACACAAAGGTCAGCTTTTCTTGAATAGTTCTTGCAAGAACAGTATTGTCAAGTGCATTTGCAAAACCCATCAAGCACCATGATGAAACTGACTCTTATGAAATAAAGACTAAAACTTACCTCTGCTGCAGAGGAGAAGTTTATTCATTGTAACAACAACAGCAACAACAATAGTCAGTTGTTATTTTAAGACATGAAGGTCGGCGGTAGAGTTATCACCTTAAAAAAAATCACCAAATAACAAACAGCACCTCATATTAGAGCTGTTATGAAGGTTTACAGTGCATAAGTAGTACTGTAGATACATCTCAATATCAACAGTTCAAAAGACATTATTGCATATTGGGTAACTTCTTTAATATACTGTGATGGACAGATAAATTAACAAAAAATAAAATAATTTGAAATATTGTTGAACCTGACTTCATATATGTTTAGGTTCCCACACTGATCATATAACCCTACTGAAGGTAGGTACGTAGACCTTAAGGTATTATACTGACAGGTGTCATTAAGATTTTTAACCTACACTTTTCAGAACATAAGTGTTTAGTATGTTTTGATAGCTGCTGAATCGCAGTTCTGCAGATTAAGCAGAATAATTCTTGCTAGCATGTCAAAACTCCCCAATTTTTTATGCATTACATCATCTGTTTCCTCCCTATAAAGGGTCCTTTGAGTTCTTTCCCTGCAGATCACTGAACCTAGTGCATAGTGTCCTCTGGTGAAAAAGAATGAGTCAAGTGTTAATCTACAGCACCTAAAGCTACAAAGCAGATCGGTTACACTTATTACATTGTGGGTTTGCTTTTGTGTGTGTGTGTGTGTGTGAGAAATACAAAGACTTCTGTTTTTCAGTTCATCACATCATATGATGGTCAGCATACATGGAGCCTGAGGATCTCACAGAGTACACCCTACACACACTAAACACCTTTAAAAACCGAAGCAATAGAACGTTTGGTGAAAGCAGTCATTTTAATTACAAATTAGCAACAAATTAAACTGCAAAAAAATTAACCCTCAACATATATACTATCCGGCCTGGATGCAGTCGGAATACCAGTCCAGGTGTTCATTGGGGTTGAGGTCAATACAGGCCTTTAGAGTTCTTCCACTTTGTGGCAGCAGTTTGGAGAAGAGATGTGAGCATGGACGTCATGGTCAGGTGTATCAAAACTTAGTCATATTGCGCCCAGGCAGTTGTTTACTACAGACATCGGTAATGAATGCATCAATGATTTCCAAGAGCCAAGCGTCAGTGTTCCTAGACTAACAAATCTCTAAACATAAATGGCTTCTGGACTCCTTTTTGTCAACAAACTCAATGAATCTGCCTCGTTGAAGACTGGAATGCAGAAGGAATGATTAATAACAGACAGTCCACATAAATCTCAATGCCAAATAATGACACTCAGCCATACTCAGTGCCATAAAGTTAAAACCTAGTTATTGTGTCTCTCTCTCTCAAAAAGAAAGCATGCAGTGCTTTCAACTTTCCACCTGCTGCCTTGATGCCCTGTCACTAGCTGGTTTTATAAAATTCAGATGTTCAGCTGGCTGCGAAAGGACAATCTGCAAATAGTTAATGGTTCACTGTTCACTGGCATCTTCCCATTTGCTTTTACTAAAAACTGCAGTGATTAAGTGCCTCATAAAAAAAAAAAAAAAGAATAATTAGACCAACAAGCTTATTAGAAATATTAAAACCAGCCAGGCTTTTTGTAGCTGGTTGGAATCTTGAGAGATGTTTGCTTGTAGTTTATTATTAAAATGTTGCTTTCAAGTATATAGTACAGTATGATTCTTATCTGGTCTATAGATAAAAAAGTTGTTTATTTGACCTATTAATCCTATTAAATTTTCAATTAAAAAGTGAATGTGCAACCTGCTTACCCTTTTTTTCCCTTGGCTTTACCCATTTATTCTAGGGGTCGCCGAAATGGATCATTTCTTGATCCACAAGAAACCCCGACCTTTCCGATCAGCAACCCAGAGCCTCAAATATCTGAACCACAAATGCCTCACGTGCTTTTACACTAAGGAAACATCATTTTAAATCCATATTTAATCATGATATTGCATATTGAAAGATAGCAATTGTTTTTGAACACATTAGTTGGTATCACATACCCACCAGATGGTTTTAGAAAGGAGAGGGAAAGAAGAAAAGGAAAAAAAATGGGCAAATGATCAAAGAAGAATTTTAATTAACCAAAACGTTATTGTGTGCTTTGGGTAGTGACATGTGTGAGGCACGTGGGCACCGACCTGACTGAAGAGCAGCAATGAAGCGTAACTAAGTTAACCTCCTCCTGCCCTCGGGGAGTCTTTGGCAGAGCCCTCATAAACTATTCTGTTCTGACCTTTGGTAAGCTGTTCTTTTGAAATTAGGAGGAAAAAGTGAAAACAGATTTGATTTCTGCAACATTAGGAATCTAGTGTGATCAACACTTAGGAATATGAGTGAAAAGAGGAAGTAATGATCATTTATTCAAACTGTCCATTTAAAAGAGCTGGCATGACCTACACCTTGGAGCTCGTTTTGGTGAGGTATGAGAAAATTGGAGCTAACTTAAGAAACCCACATGGACACTGGGAGAACAGGTGGAGCGCCACACGGGCAGTAACATGAGCTTGAGATCAAACCCTGGTGCTGTGACATGGCAACAATACCCGCTGCAAATGTACCACCACGTGTGTATTTCAAAGAATATTGGTAGAAGGTAGTGGTGGTACAGGATACAGGGATGCACCAGTTTAATTTTTTTCCTTGTTCTCAATATGAAACGATCATCTGGATCTCCTGGTAGGAACCACCACCTTAACGCTCAGGCAACGCCATGCCAGTAGCTACTCCTTGGGTAAAGGATTTATTTTGTGCTGAAAGATGCATTCATAGTATAAAATGCATCAATTCAGAAAATATGATCCCACTCTATACCAGGATTAAAAGCCATTATGTGTGTAAGTCCTGATGTGTACTATCAGGTCAGTATGTTGGTAGGTACAATTTTATTGTCATTGCATAGTACAAGTACTCAGCAACGAAATGCAGTTTAGCATATATCAGAAGTGCAGATAGTAGTGTATGTAAGCAAGTATAGGCACATACAGTATAGCCTGATCAGCAATACCATTATGATCATCTGCCTATTATTGAGTAGGTACTCCCTATTGTCACCATACTGTAACAGTGATGCACTGTGTGTTCTGACACCTTTCTATCCCAATCAGCACGAACCTTTTTATCAATATGGTCTACACTAGAGCTTCTATTGGATCAGACTACTCGGGCCAGCATTTACTCCCTATGTGCATCAATGAGCCTTGGCCGTCCATGACCCTGTCTCCAGTTCACCGGCTTTTCTTCCTTGGATTACTTTTGGTATGTCCTGATCACTGCAGACCAGGAACATCCCACAAAAGTTGCAGTTTTGGAGTTGATCTGACCCAGTCTTCTAGTCATCACAATTTGGTTCTTCTCAAAGTCACTTAAATCCTTATGCCTGCCCATTTTTTCTATTTCCAGCACATCAACTTCAGGAAAAAAGGTTTACTCGCTGCCCAATATTTCCCACCAACTTTCAGCCACCATTGTAAGGAAATATTGAAAATTTAGCTACTGTGAAAAGAGAAAAATTGCAATGGCTACCTCCTTCTCACAAAAAGTACTCCTCAATGCAGAGCAAAAAGTCCTAATGGGGTGAAACCAGACCTGATTGAGCGACTTCTACCTTGGACGGACTCAAGCTAAAAGTCTATGTAGTGGAAGGATCTCATTGTGTCATTGCGTGGGTTAGGGTTAGGCGTTAGGGTTAGGCGTTAGGGTTAGGCGTACTGTATAGGAGCAGTTGGATCAGAGACAGCTCCACTCCTTGGGACTTTTTGGGTTTGAAGCAGGCCAGTAGGTGTTTGAAACTGTCCCTGGGTATAAATAAAAGTCAGAATGTGTTAGTGCATACACCATATTCGCTTTGGGTCCAATCATTCCTTGTCTATATCACTTTATCCTGTGTACAGGGTTGCAGGGGACATGAAGCCTATCTCAGGAGACTTAGGGTACACCATGAGGCGGGGTATAAGTAAAAGGAAACTGGAGTACCTGGAGGAAACATGCACACAGATACGAGTCGGGTATCAAGCCCAGACCCTGGAGGTGCAAGGTGACAGTGCTTGACACAAAAAGCCTTGGGGCTGCTGTTTCCAAAATGCACTGCAACTATGGCAAGGATAAAACGGGTAATAAGAGATGAATGAATATTTCTTTTTACAAAATGTCACATGCATACTGTACTGTAGAGGCGCGTGCAGATTGTAATCAGTAATGTTGTGGTGCAATGATTCTCTGCACACACACACACACACACACAGACAGACAGATAGATAGATAGAGAGGGAGTGAGTAAGAGGAGTGGGGAGTGGGAGGGATAGAGTGAGTGAGGGAAGAGAAAGACACAGCAGTCCCTGGACAGGAAACAGGACGGAGCCGGGGGAAGGAGAGTGAATGGAGTGAGTGAGTGAGTGAGTGAGTGGATCGATGCGCAGATGAAAGGACGGAAAAACAGCCTGGAGTCTGGGAGCAGGTTCAGTGTCACTGCATTGTTTTTCTCTGAATCGTCAGCGGCGTCTCAGAACCAGAACGGACCAGGCGTGTTCAGCAAATGGAGAAGAAACTAAACAGGAACGTTTGACGTTGACGCGAGCCAGAGTGCAAAGAAGTGCAATAAACACTGCCGGAAGATGGAAGAAAGTTTGCTTGGGAAGATGCAGGGAATCGCAACAAGCGGTGAGTGACTGCTGCACACGAAACAAGCTCGACATACTACACCAGTGCAGGGTCCTGGTGTCCCCACGCTGTCCTTTAGACACTCGGAGCGCGTGCATGAGCCGTTAAATGAGGCGCGTGCAGTCATGATACAGTAGAGTTGAGTGTGGCTGTGGGAGTGAATGGAGTCGCCGGGGAAAAGCGCGTATTCAGCGCAGCTCTCTCTCTCTCTCTCTCGCTCTGCTCCAGCTCTCAAACTGCTTACTTTTGTGTTAAAGAAAAACCTTTTGTCTCATGTCCATTTCTGTCATTTTGATAGAAGTCTCTACGTTGTTGCGTTTTGTCGTTAATAAAGGAGAAGTGTAAACGAGGCAGGGGAGAAGTGTGTGGATGTTGTGCTACGTTTCATGATCTTTCACAACCAGTTTAGCGTAAATTATTATTATTATTATTATTATTTTTTAATGTTGAGAAGTTATGTCAGGTTACTGTCCCTTTATTCCAAGCTGGACGGCACATAATTATCTGTGAAATTCAAGAGGAGTCCAGGTCACTGCCCCCTCACCTCCAAAGTCAAGTTCAAGTCCAAGCTGATGCTCAAGTCTTCTCAGTTAAAGCGCTGAATGAGGAATAAATACATTAAAGGAATATATTTTTGGTCTTTGGATAAACAAGTCATCGTTTATACCGCTTTATCCTGTGGAGGTATCCCAGGAGACTTAGGGCACCAGGCAGGGTACACCCGGGACAGGGTGCCAATACATTGCAAAACACACATTTTTTTGCCTGAACTGCATGTCTTTGGAAAAGTCTGTGGTAGGAAACCTGAGCACCCGGGGGAAACCCACCAAGCACCGGGAGAACATGCAAAGGCCATGCACGCAGACCTGAGGCGGGAATCAAACCAGGACCCCGGAGGTGCAAGGCGACAAGTCGTACAATTCTGTAATCATCGAAGCAAAATTTAGTTTGAGCTTTGTCCAACTAGAAATGGATTGACGAATGGATTGAGTCTTCCCAGGGATAGTCTAGGATAAACTAGTTTATGCAACAGTTAATTGTATAACCCCACATCAACCCACTTCTTCATTCCCTCCACTGGCTTCCTGTAGCTGCCCGCAACAAAGTCAAAACACTGATGCTTGCCTACAAAGCTAACAACGGACCAGCTCCCACTTACCTCAAAGCTCTAATCACACCACATTCCCTCTGATCCTCCAGCACTGCTCGGCTGGTCGCACAATCTCTCAGGGATCGACGAAGATGTGCATCTAGACTGCTTTCTGTTCTGGCTCCTAGGTGGTGGAATAAATTTCCTTTTGATGTCTGTACAGCCGAGTCCCCGGCATTATGCATTATTAAATCAATGACCAAAGACCTATTTGTTTCTTAAGCATTAAACATAGGGAGTTAAAACGAAAAGAGTTTGACTGGTACTTGTACTTAGTAACCCAGTGTGTAAGGATCTATCCAATGACAGCAACTTCAAAGTACTTTTGTAAGTTGCTCTGGATAAGACTGCCTGCCAAATGCCTACATGTAATTGCAAATGTAAGTCTCTTCCAAATGAGTAAACTGATTGGACAAGAGGCTTTAAAAGAGTGGTGATGTAGAGCATACAGTAACAGCACTGGGATGTTTAACTATTCTGTATGTATCACTCTGTGTCATATGTCTGCAAACAATCGTTAATGACACTAATTGTTGGTCACCAACATGGGTGAAAGTAGGTCAGTACAGTCAGCACAGTACTGGAAAGAGGAGAAAGCAGCTTCCTGCCAAAACACAGATTTAAAACCGAGCACAGAAGTACTTAAGCAAAAAAATACATATAATGATCTTCTGTCATCTTAAACAGCACACTCTCCTTAGTAATTGCTTCAAAGTTGTTTCGAATTGCCCCTGAACGGTCTATGTGGTTTTGTTGACTAATGTTAGTTACAGAGCTAACTAGCTTCGAACACAACCCTGAATCTCAAATAGTGGTTCAATGGATTGTACACCTTGTATAGTCCACTAGCTTTGCGTTTTACTCTATGTGGGTATTCAACTCCAGAAAATAAGTGGAGATAAGCTGCTCAGGACTGCCGAACCCCTCCATGGTTTATTTAAAAATGCTTTCACCACTGTTAACTATACCAACCACTCTATGATCACATCACAGCTGTCCTGATATTCAGTACAAAGGCACTCCCTCTTGTGTGATATCGCTTAATTATCATGCATCCATACCAACAAGAGGAGTCATCCATCATACTGTAGATGAAACTACGTACAAATGAAGCCCTAGAAAAAGGTGTTTTGTTTAATGTTTTTCATGAAGTGCAGCAGTCTATACAGTACCCCTGCTGTTTAAGTGTATAGTATGTAAGAGATTTAATAGTGTTAATTTGTTTTTTTTATGGCTCTGGTACGTTACAATTTCAACTCATATTTGTTTATTGTCTATCGTTACATTGGCATCCATAAATCATTGAAAATATCAAGTTCAAATCTTGATCTGATTATCATAGACCTATGTCCAAGCCAAGACTTGGTTAAGAGTGTTCAAGTTAAAGGCATAAATACTTGAATACTACATTTCCAGAATAAGAACAAACTGCTGTTTGAGTGTCTCCCTTGGGTTCACTTTAGTTGAATGCTGGCTTTGTATTCATATCTTTGCGCTCAAGGACTTAATTTGTATTCAGAAAGTGTCATGACCTCCATGATGACAACAGCTGCTTATGGCATTGATGACGACAGTCTGGGCATAATTATGAATGATACAATGATAACCATCACATGGAACTTTTTAAGATTTTTGGGTAATATCATTACTTGTATAAGCTGACTAGCATTGCTGACAGTAATAACTAACTGATTGGAAAAATGTGAATTAAACTAGTCAGTTTCTTGTTTATTCTTTTTAAATAATATATTTAGAAAAATGTAAATTTTATTTATTTTTTTAATATGACTTCTGTTAGTCAGCACTTTATTTATAAGAAAATGAAGGCCTATTTCAAGCTTGAGGAAAAATCTCTTCTTGTTATTACAATAACAGAAGTAACATGGCACATGTGAAAAAGCATTTTGGGATCAGGTTGAAGCAAAAGCATCTAAAATTATTACAATACACAACTTTTAAACTCAGTGGCACAGTGGTTAGCACTGTAGCCTTGCACCTCCAGGGGGTGGGTTCGATTCCTGCCTCTGTGTGCATGGGGTTTGCCTGTTCTTGGTTGGTTTCCTCCGAGTACTCCCTTTTCCTCCCAAAGTCCAAAGACATACAGATTAGGTTAATTGGCATTTCCAAATTGCCCGTAGCATGTGAATGAGCGTGTGAATGTGTGTAGGTGTGTGCACCTGCGATGGGTTGGCACCCTCTCACTCCCAAGTTTCTTGGGATAGGCTCCAGGCTCCCACGACCCTGTATACAGGATAAAGTGGCATAGACAGTGAGTGAGTCAGAACTCTTAGACTCTTTAATAATCTTTGATTACTCTTTGAATAATGACCAATATGCCAACATTTTTGACCAATTCACTTTTAATCTTCTTAATCAATTCACAATCTCATCATATGATTTGATCAACTTTATGACTTTATACTCATCTTGAATAAGTGGGGACGTACAGGCAGAATTTACTTAGTTACTATAATTAATACTGTAAAGGTTTGTCAGACTTAAAATGTGGAAGAGATGTGTTTGGATTAAGCTCACACCGGATCATAACACAAGTTAGCAGCAGAATTCCCTTTTTTTTTTTTTTTTTTTTTTTGCCTAAGCATCACATAAAATTACACCCTTCCACTTGAAGGGAGGCCCAGTGGCTGTGCGTGCTGTCCCTATCTTTTTAATAACAGAACATAATTTACAGTTTTCCTAATCTTTTTAATGATGCATCCATTCATTTTCCAAGTTAACACCCTGTTGGCCACATTCTTCCAATTTTCTTGTTGTGCACTGGCTTCAAATTCCAAAGACTTATGTTTGGATGAGACTGATCAACTGGGCTGGACTTTTAGAGATGAGCCAGAAACCTGTCCTGGGACCATGGGGCTGCTTTTGAAACAACTTCTTTCTTTCTTTCTCTTTGAAAGAATGTTTCAGCATAAATTCATAGGCAGTTTTCACTTCCTGTTGATCACTTGTTAACCTTTCAGTAGCTAATTTAAGTGTGCACGTATCAGCCTAAATGATCTCTCCTATGGGCATTGTTTCTCTGATATCATTCTTAATTGTCATAAAGCTGCTCTATATAAGAACTTTCTATATAGCTGTAACTTCCTGGCGTGCATTGTCACTTTCTAATTATCTTTTTGCATTTTCAAATCAGGATACGTCTCACTAATAGGGTTCATCCA
Organism: Leiocassis micropogon; assembly: GCA_028565275.1. Lineage (NCBI taxonomy): Eukaryota > Metazoa > Chordata > Actinopteri > Siluriformes > Bagridae > Leiocassis > Leiocassis micropogon. Next base: position 7,712,366 of record JAOVVA010000036.1, on the reverse strand, counting down.
TGGTATTCTCAAGCGTATCATAAAAACCCTGTAAATCATTTTTCATTAATCTTTTCTATTAGTAAATGGTCATAAAATACAGTTTACAATTGGTCAATCATTATGATTTAATGACACATTGCATAAATTGATACTGTAAATCAGCTGACTTATTTGCACATAACTTTGGCAGGTTTATCCTGTATACAGCGTCACAGGGGGCCTGGATTCAGTGTACACTATTGACGGGGTGCCAGTCCATCGCAGGGCACACGCACATCACACGCATCACGCGCATCATGCGCATCACACGCATCACGCGCACAATTACACACCATGGGAAATTTGGGAACGCCAGTTAGCCTAATGTGCATGTCATTGGACTGTGGGAGGAAACCGGAGTGCCTGGAGGAAACCCACCAAGCACGGGGAGAACATGCACGCAGACCCGAGGCGGGAATCGAATCTGGACCCTGGCAGGGGCAAGGCGACAGTGCTAAACACTAAGCCGCTGTTTTACAGTTAAATTGAAACATGCTGCATTAGGTTCACTCCAACACAACTTTGAGTTACTTTAGAAACTTTGTTTGAACCCAAGTACCCCAGGTTCACTACTACTACTAAGTTTCAGTTACTTTAGAAACTTAAGTACGTCAGATTCAGTAAAACACAAGTTTATACAGAAACTAGCCTATAGTTATACTACTACTCCTGGTACCACAGTACTTTGGGGTAATTCGGGTATAGTTTATTCGACCTACTCCTAATCATTGTTAAATAAAGAAATCAGTAGCGGTGTCCTTGTCCTTGATTCTCTATCAAAGTTAAAAAAAGAAGTTTATATATATATATATAGAACACCCAGCGCATCTCCACCTCCCGGAATTGTTGACAAATTGCACATCTTTAATGTTTACCTACAGTACAGTACCTACATTATTTGCCTGCATTTTAAAATAGGGGAAGCACAGGTGTCTGTGATTAGTATGAAGTACAGTTCATCTAAAAACCTTTTTGATATCGTGAAATGTCAATGTTCTTTTGTAATTTAATTAGTTATAATAATTTAAAAGTCAAACTCTCATATATTGTATATATTCTTTATTATATAATACAGTATATTCGGGGAACTGAATTAAAATTTTAGATTTTCTTCGAGAATTTCATGTCTGTTGTTTGGATTCAGATCTCTATATCTGTGCAGTCATTGTAAGTCTATAAAAAGCAAATCAAAATTTTCCATAGCATTTCAATAATATTTTTGTCAATTTTCAGTAACTTTGTTAAACGTGGACTATTCGAACTTTATATAGTTTCTTAAAATTCCCTTGTATGTTTCCCTGTATTTGTATGGAATACAAACAACAATCTTTGATCAGTCTTCAATAAGTCAAATTTTCGAGAGTGCCAATCCATCGCAAATTCGATTTGTATTGCGATCCTGTGATTCCAATATCCCGTGATCCGATATAATTTTTTTTTCAGATCTTATTTAAATTCTAAACAAACTACCATCCAGGATGCTGTGCTGCCTCCCAATGTGTGAATAGTTCAGATGTAGGATTATAGAGGAACTGCAACATATTCCCACCAACAAAACAAATAATTTGGATATTGGATACAAAAGAATCATGATGCGTAGCTGAAGTGATTTTTCTTTTGATTTGAAACAGCAGTAATTTGTAAGTCTTGGAACTGGGGGAGGAAACCGGAGTTCCTAGAGGAAGCCCACCATGCACAGGAAGAACATGCAACACATCCCCCTCCCCCTCCCCCAAAAGGACTCGAACCCTCGACCCTTGAGGCAACAGTGCTAACCGTTACACCTCCATGCTGCCGTTACATATACACCCGAAAGTAATTCACCATAACTCTTAGTGTGCCACTTGGTATGTGTGTGTGTGTGTGTGTGTGTGTGTCTGCAGTCTGGCGGAGTGTTTATGTTCACTGTTAATAACAGACCTTTTGGCTGTGACTGATGTGACTGTACTGTAAACACTTGCTGTCCTTTTTTTACTCTGTTAGAAATGAGATCAACTATTTCGAGGAACCAGAGAAGAAGAATGAATGTGAAGAATATGATTAAAATATAAAGATTTAAGATTAAAATTAATATTTATATATTATAGTTTTGATGAATGCATATCGATTTCTATTTGTTGCTCTGTATCTGTTTCCCATACGCACTCCGACTCATGCTTTTTTTCCCCCCTACACATTCTGTTTATCTCTTCACCAGGCCGTAACCCCTTTCTCTGAACAGTAGGACTGAAACATTTTTTTTTTAATGTTGCTTTATTTATTCTTCTGTCGCTGCAGGTTTGTGCTCTTAATGACTTTCTGTGTCAAATGATTTCTGGCAGCTCGAGGAGACTCAACAGAGTTCACTAGCATTGCATTCAGTTAGTCCCTGATCTCTCTCTCTCTCTCTCTCTCTCTCTCTCTCTCTCTCTCTCTGTGTGGCCTTTTTTGGAAGAATCATGTTTTTTCCCCTCTCGCCGTGTAAATGAATGAGCAGAAGTCCCCTTTAGTACTGCTGAAGGCTGGACTCCTCGTCGTAGAGACAGTTTGTCTGTGTGTATGTAAGTGTGACTGGAGAGAATGCAAGAAAAGGACATGGCGGTTCATTTCACAACAGCACAAGTGTCTAATATCACAGATCGAAAGGAATACATTTAAAGTACGATAAAGAACAGCATTTATGATTAAGTATTTCTGCTTTTTAGTAGTTTTTAAAGTTGATCATTAGTGTGGAATAAACAAACGTATGACTGTCTGATGATCAAAGCAGCCCAGTAGTTTGGTTTAGAGCTCATGCTGTGGAAGAGTTCAAAGACATGTACAGTAATATTACAGTACATCTGTTGGTTTTGTTATAGAGATAATCTTGCAGCTTTCCATCTCGCCTCTTTCTGCTCTGTTCTCCCTCTCGGATCAGTTACCCCGCATGTGTGTGAGGCCGTGATCACATAAATATTTGTGGGACAACAGGGCTCTGGTGTGCCACATAATTGATGACCCATCTAGGTCTTCAGCCGAAAGACACCTCCATTCCCATGCTGACCCGGGCTGAACCACACCCACAGAAAGTGCGCAAGAACTGTCCCTTATATAATCAGCTTCGAAATTGTTTATTGGCTGTGTCTTGATCTATTCTATGCAATTAGGCTGGCATTATGTCATCCTTTGTTTTAAGCTTAAAATGAAGTTTATGCTTTCAAGTTTTCTCTCTCTCTCTCCCCCTTATTACAAGGAATTCACAGGTTGCAATACACTCTCTTTCTCCCTCCCTCTCTCTTTCTTGTTCTTTCTCCCCCTCCTCATCTTGTTGTTGCAGACGTCTTGGAAATAGTTCTCCTCTCTCGCTATTCTCTTTTTTTTTTTTTGCATTGTAACCCTGAATAGCCTTGATGAGGCTTTTTTTAAGGAATGTTATCTTTTACGTAGAGTAATAGCATCTATTTTAATTGATAAATGAATGCAGTAGACGTGAAAAAAAAAATGCATATAAGAAAACATATGGGCATGCAAAATGAATATACAAGCAATATGTTTGTATATTAATGTGTGTACTGTATTTTTGTGTTCGGTTTGCTCTTAATTCCTCATACTGCTGTCTGATCATTGTTCCATGGTGTAGAGTGCATGATTCAGCAGCATTCTGTCAGGGGCAGATCTTGGATCATGTTCATTTTGCTTTGAAGCAGTTTTGTGGGGGCGAGCTGTTTCCAGCCTGTTTCAGAACAACTGTTTAAACTTCACCACATTGTCCTGGCCTTAAGCTCCACTCGACCACAGCTGGTTTGGCTGTAATGATTTGGGCCAAGAGGTAGAACATGAGAGCATACACACATAAAGAGTCTCACATCTGGCATCTCAGGTGTTTAGTTTCATGTGTCAGTGGCTGTGAGATGTTTCTATCCTTCGTTATTTCTGTTAACTGTTGGTTAAATGCTTTGGGGTTTACTGATCTGAAGGTCGGGGGTTCAAACCCCAAATTGCCCCTGTTGAGGGGAGAAAAGCCATGATGGTCCTTGAACAACAGAACACATCACTGAAAAATAGGTGTGTCTATGAGTTTACCCACATACAATGAAAAGAATTTGAGTCTCTGCCCGTTTACCCTTAAATACATTTAATTACACTGTAGATTTAAGACCATTCACGTACTGAATGGAAACTGAACGACTATTTCGTTTAATTTCATTTCATGCACCAATAAATACTGCAGCTAATAAACTTCGTATGGGAGATGTACTAAGCACCAAAACATCAAATCCCAAAAGTTGATTACTAATACTTTGCATCCCAGTATCCTTATAGAGCTGTTTAACAATTAGTGCTGTGTAAAGGAAAATAATGCCCACTGTGGAATTTAATCTGTTTATCATTTGCCGTATGTTATGTCTATAGAGCGTCTTCCATTCAAGACTCTGCGATTGTGTTAGCTAAGGGTAGTTGAGTCATATCAACTGGACTTTTTTCTTGTTACAGTAGGTAGAAACGTCTCACTCGTCATCCACGTACCTTCTTCAGTCTGAAGGAAGTTGGTAAGTTCCACATAGTTGTATCCTCCAGGGTCAAAGGATCCTTCCCTGTCTGCAAAGGCTCATTAAGTTGAACAATGGAGAAGGTATGAGTAGGAGGGAGAGTCGCTTGAGGATGATGGGAGAGAGTTGAGAAGAAATCGCAATATAGAGAGAGAGAGAGTAGTTACTGTAGAGTCCTTAAGTGTGGCTTTCCTGGTGGACCTGTGAAGAGGTTTTGAGCTACCTAAGGATGGATGAAAGGGCAGTACCAGGTGACAGGTTATGCCTAATCTCTGTTGAGTAAAGGATTGTCAACTTGCACATACATGGCTTTATTTAGCCCTCTCTCGAACCAACTGTCCTCTCTGAAGGTATACCGCTGTTGGTACATCCTTCTATCTTTTCATTGCACAGGCCTGAAAATCCTTCTCTCTCTTCTTTCATCCACTCCCTGGAAGATCAAGACCTCTTCACAGGTTCAGCAGGAATGCCACACTTGTGCTGTAAACTGGTGGTTTCTGAGGCTTGTCATTCTAAATAAATGTATTCTCTGCAGCAGAGGTAGCTCTTGGGTTTTTCTTCCTGGGACAGTCCTAATGAGAGACAGTTTAATCATAACGTTTGATGTTTTTGGTGACTGCCTTGGCATATATTCAAAGTTCTTGACATTTTTCAGACTGATTGACCTGCATTTCTTAAAGTAACGATGCACTGTTTCTTCTCTTTGCTTAGCTTTAGTGTTTCTTACCATAATATGGATTTGTACAGCTGTTCATGTCCTTAGATGATCAATAAATTTCGAATAAATTTTAGGACTCCAAAAGTTGCGTACATCGGATGTCACAGATGCACCAGTGGACCAGTGAAAGTTCTCAGGTACAGTCATCATTAGCAGATAATGCTAGCAAAGCAGACTTGGTTTGTCTACATACCTTTGGTCCGTGGTACGTTTTCAGCACATTTCAGTTGAACCACACCAGGGTTCGCGGACCGACACGCACCTTTTCAAGTGGCCTCGGTTCACTTGCATGGTGTGCGCCAAGGTTCTCCTACAGCACTACGCAGGAAGTTCTGCTGCCCGCCAATTTGTGAATAGTTTAAAGTGCACCACCTGCAGGATTACAGAATAATTGCAAACTTTTACCACATCAAATGCAAACGTATATTAATTTAAAAAATATTTTTAAAAATAATGATTTTGGAGTCAGTGTAGCGATACATGAATTGCCACACAAAAGAATCACAAAACATAACTGAATAGATTTTTTTTTTCTCCCCATCTCTAATCGACAATATTTCTTCAATCTGATTGAAATCATTCTGATTAGAGATTTCAACTTAACTGTTTACAAGATGTGCATTTACATATAAGAAATATAAATATAACTCTTTTTGGACATGCACAAAGTGGTTCTGCTTCCACCGAATTGTTTAATCTGCCGGAAATATAAGTATATTTAATAAATATGATATAAGTGTTTTTCTCCAACTTTGAGTTTAGGTTAGACGTCCAACCTTGCCTGACTAATCTCACTTTCTGTGCTATGATTGGTTAAGAATTAACAGCTCATTCCTCCGCTATGATTGGTTAGATTTCGATTCTGATTGGGCTATTATCAGTGGATCATTAGAGCCCCATGTAAACGCATTTACTGTGTGAAAACAACCTCTTTCTAAATCAAGGAAATGTTATGTACTGTATGATCAGTTAGTTTACTGGACACGTGATCAGAATCTTCTCTAAAACTGGACACAGTCGGAGTAGTTCTTGGGTCCCTCATGCAGCAATTTGTTATAATGACCATATGATTTTCCAGGAAAATATCCTTATAATAACTATTGCACATGAGAAGAGAGAGATGATTTGTTGGAAAGCCTGGTGGAGATCTGCTGCCTTTTATGAGACTTTTATGAGGACAAAAACAACAGTTGTTCGTATTGACAAATGGTTGTAATTTGGTTTGACTTTGTAGCTTAAGAAAGCAGTGTTTCAGTCAGGCTTTTGCGGGGGGGAAAAAACAAAACAAATAGTGGATCTTTGATGTGTTGAATGCTGTGTATTTCAGGAGCAGGGTTGGCAGGTTCAGTGTATCATGTCCACATATTGCAGGAAGATACTGTAAGTATCTGAGCATCAGAAATGTGTAACACCAAGCGTGTGTATATATGGTGTATCAGAACAGCGCATCAATGTTAAAAATTTTTCATGACAAATTTCCCATCAGAATAATAATAGCTGCGATATAATAGCTGCATTGCCGGGCCTCTTGATGCTCTTTCTGTTTCTCTCATGCTGGCTTTGGTTTGATGGAGGAGCTTTTGGCATCGCCTCATGTTCTCTTGCTCCATCATCTTTGTGGTTCTCTGCTGGGCGACACCAGAAACACTGCAGGCTTTGTCCTTCTTTTCTTTAATCATCAAATCCTCCTCATCCCTCACTCACGCTGACTGCTTTTCCACAACTTCCTGTGGAAAGCCCGAGAAGAGAGCATGAGGCCATGTCAAAGAGGGCTGGGGTGATGCTTTACTTTGGTGTGCAGTGTGAGGCAGGATATAGAGGATTCAAAGGATGGTAAGAGGGAAAAGACAAACTGGCGTGTAAATGCACAAATGGGAACCATTTTTTTCGGTTTTAGAACATGATCGTATCTGGTTTGAATCTGAGTAACGATATTGTCATTGGTTACACCCTTAGTGTGTATGCTTAAAACAAGTATTAACCTGGTTTGCACCACCAATATAATCACTTTAGACTTTAGTTGGTCATGTCTGTCTCGGATTCAGGTTTGATCACACCGGTGTGTTAAAAGTGTTATTGTTTTTTTGAAACATACAGGGGTTAACACTGTTCCCCTACACCTCCAGGATGCGAGTGAGATTCCCGCCACGGGTCTGTGTGCATGCCGTTTGCATGTTCTCCCCGTGCTCGGTGGGTTTCCTCTGGGTACTCCAGGTTTCCTCCCACAGTCTAAAGACATGCAGATTAGGTTAACTGGGGTTCCCAAATTGCCTGTAGTGTATGAGTGTAGTGTGTGTGAGTCTATGCGCCCCGTGATGGAATGGCCTCCCATCCAGGATGTACCCCACCTGATGCCCTACAGAAAAGAAGGATAGGCTCCAGGCCTTCCTCGCGCGACCCTGTACACAGGATAAAGTGATATAGACTGGTATAGAGTAAGTGAAACATATACAGTAAGTGAAAATCTTGTATGATTATTGCATCAATAAACAATTTAGGCTTACCCCAACTCTAAATAAACCAAGCCTGAACATTTCATCCAGTTGCCCAAGAAAACTGTGATTTGTTTTTTATTTACATGCTTAGTTAGGACTTAATGAGTAACTGACTTGCATTAACACTTTGTATCCACTAGGTGGAGGCATTGCAGATGAAATAGAAAGAGCATGAACAGAACAATCCAAAGGCACTGCAACATATACATGCTCTTATGAGTTCATAATCCAGTTAGCTACCTGTTATTGCAACCACAGTTTCTAGGGAAGTGTGTATCTGTGTGTGTGTGTGTGTGTGAGAGAGAGAGAGAGAGAAACAGACAGACATAAATGATTCACTCTGTATGAGTGTAAACACAGTAAAGTGTAAATGCAGTAAATCTTTCCACTACATATTCACACACTGAGATTTTCTTGAATTAAAATGATCTTCCATTTTGCTGCTCAATAACGAACCGTGTCTCTATATGACATGTTCAAAATTGTTGCTCCTCTAAGGTAACGTGTGAATCATTGATCATGCAGTCAGACTTGGGTGTGTGTAGGTAAGCGGGACTCTATCATAACATTATGGTATCGATCATGCCTCTCAGGTTGCCATGACTACTCTTTCAGGATCTGAGTAAACACTCTCACACGTGACCTGCCAAAGCGTGTACGCCTCCTGTCTTGAAATTATCCCAGCATTGTTTAATCGCTCTGAGCTGCGGTTGTCAAAATGGTATTAGATGGTACAGAAGGGTCAACACCCCCCTTCCAAACACGACCCTTCTGTTCATCCCTTTCGATTTACACTACCTTCAGATCCTCTCCTTTATAATCCCTCCTTCCCGCCCTCTTTTTCTTTTCATACTCACTTTTTTCCGTTTAATCTCACTGATCCGTGTGTGATTATTGGCCATCTGGGTCGCTGCGAGGAGCAAAAAAAAAAGCCCACAGCTCAGCAGATGACCATTACACACATTCAGACGCGCACACACACAAATCTGACAAATCCTTCATGCTGAACTGAAATATTAGGCACACATCTATTAATTCTAAGGAGAGAATTTCTCTTAAACCATGTTATAAAATCAGACATACTGTGTTCATTTTATATTACTGTTTACAGTTGCATATTTTGTGCAATGCACTATTTGAATATTGATGTTATGTACAGTTTTACAGCCTGTGCGTAAATTTCATACAGCGGTACCTTGGCATACGAATTGAATTCGTATTGGGGAACGCATTTTCCCATAGCAGATAATGTAAATGCAGAAAATCCGTTCCAGCCTCTCAAAAATATTAACAATATTACCAATTTGCAACATTATAATGATATTTTTGCATTAAAAAACAGTCCGAAAAAACATGCAAACTAAGTAAAATGTGAAATAAATAGACATTATTACTTATAATAACTTATTATTAATTCTTACTTGACACTAATTTATGATTAAAAAAGAACTGGAAGTGACTCCGTTTTCTTCTTGCTACCTTGTTGCTGCAGTTCTTGGGACACATGGTGCGATGTCTTCACTAAAACTTCAGCAAAAATTCTTAAGTTGTCGAGTTGTCGAGGTCCCACTGTATATACATTTAGAATATTGTATAATTGTACAATCTTTTAGCCTGAAGTGCATGTTAGTTCTTAATATAAGGCCTGTCTTCTTGGCAAACTAAACTATAGAAATGGTGACACAAAAACAATAAGCTGAATATACTGTAGGTCATCAAGTGTTCAGTCTGATTATTCAAGTTATTGATAAACACTTCCATCTTTTCAGGTTCAAGTGATGGATCAGTTTACCCACCACCAGCATCCTTCAATCCCACGTCCTCCATTCCAACCTTTTTCTCAAAGTCATTCATCCAAAGACTTAAACACATGCAAAAATGATCAGATCAGATGTCAGCCGGTCCGGTCATTTTATGCGTTATATGTATTAATAACCTTTTTATAATACTAAGCGCACGTCTACAGTATAACCCCAACGAACTATTTCTTCACAATATGTCAAATTTCATGATCGGTTAATGCAGCGAGGTGTTGATTACCAAGCGTAGTACTTGATCACAGAAAGATTTTTTTCCCCCACTAAGTGTCCCGGTAAGTGTTTCACATCCAGTAGCTGTAAAGCATGTTCGCTTTTAACGTTACTTCAGATTGTAAACACAATATCTAGTGATGCTCCTAGACAAAATCTTTGCACACACACGCATGCTTATTATGTTAATTCAATGCAGCAAGTGCCTCTTAATCAGATCAGAGTTTGGATTAATAATGAATTGAAGGCATCACATCTCCATGAAATATTAATGACTATTTCAAACACCATCCGCTCTAAATGTGAGACTTTCTCTTGAAGGAGAACATGAGTGGAAGGGTGATACAGAACGTTCACAGTATATGGGTGTGTGTTAGACAGACTGCATTCAGAATATCTCGACTGTTTTGTTCTGGAGCAAATCTTTGGGGAAGTATTTTGCTAGGAGAAATATAAAAGCATTTTATTTCTCAATAGTTCAAATAGTTTTTATGTATGTGTGTTTAAACGTAAGGACATACAAAATAGAGCCAGTAGTATCTGTCCCTGTAATACTTTTTCAGATTGAATGCTTATTAGAACTAGACATATGCCAATGTTAAATTTGTCTATCACATTAATTGTTCTAGTTTTATCATTATTCATAATATAATGATCCTTTTCATAGTTATACTTATAGCTATACTTTATATATAAATATACTTTCTAAAATACCTTATGAATACTTTTATCAGCATTTCAAGTGAAATATCAAATTGAAAGTAAGTGTAGAAGGGAAAAGGATGATCTAATATAAATTGTGCCCCAATAATGTGTCTTTATGACATCACAATGTTAGATAGCATACTTTATTAATCCCAAAGGGAAATATGATATCAATTGTATAATATGTCGCAGTGTATCATATAACGACCGAAGAGTACATTTCTAATTCGAAACTGTAGCAGGCACGAGAAGCTTTATCAGTCTTTGCTCTGATCGCCGAGGTTTGGAGTTGATTCAGCATGCTGTGGAATGTTGGCAGGTTTTCTACGACAGCAGCCAAGCGTCCTTCTTTCCGACACCAACCGGCTGCTCTGAGCCCTTTGCCAAGCCGCGCTCACCAGGACGCATCGCCATGACAGCACCGTGCTTATTTATTTAATTCAGTTTGTAGCTCTTAAAAAGACAAATTTTGGCATTTACCCCAGACGAGTCCTTTTTTTTTGTGGAACCATAAACCTGTCTTGGGACTTGGATTAGTGTCTGAGTGCATGTAGTTTTATGTTACTGGATGCATACAGTATGCTGTTCTACATCCCACACGGCAGGCTTGGAGGTCAGCGATATCTACGCTAGACTAAGCCACTTGACTGACCTTGATTCCATCTGTGAGGGTCCTAAACATATGTCTGGTTTTATTCAATACAGATAAAGGAGGTTTAAACATTTTGGTTAGTACTGTATACATCGTGGTGTATGTATGAGTGACACTCTGGCTACTTTCGATTGATAAAAGTAATGAACGCATTCCTCCCTGTTTCACACCATCAACAAACACAGGACACGTGCAGTGGTAAAGCGCTCGCCCTATCATCCGGGGAGCGCTGGTTCGAACCCCGGGTGATGCTGTTTTCCTCTCACAGC